>OY292394.1:25498405-26098405 GCA_958496205.1 Idaea biselata | reverse complement strand
GGAGTAAATTTGAATATACATTTATACACTGAAAAATACTTTGTAATTTTATAGGTAATTTAAAATAAATAAAATAAAAAAATATGAATAAGGCGTGGGCTGACCGCGAGTGACAAGGCGACTATATTGCCAAACGAAATAGGCCTTTACAATGTTTGAATGATGAGTCAATATTGAACAGCAGCCACACGGCCGGTTCCCAAACACTTCACAACGAATGTCACGGATCAATTCGACTATAAATGTTGAGTATTTACTTTACATTTACTCTTTAATTGTGCGTCCATGACATGTGAAGAGTTCGCTCGAATTCTGTTCATGACAATGCAACTCAGTAGGCAGGCAATGTTATTTTATAAAACTAACCACAATCCAGGATTCAGCCATCTTGGACATGGTGACAATTCGAATGTGGATGCACCTTCCTTTAGCAACATTTAGTCGTTAATTTTGAATGGAGTTGTAGGTTGATGTATGCAGCATGTAAGTAGGTACCTATAGTATTACTATACTTAGTACTTAGTACATGAAAAAAATAAAAAACACAAAATCTAAATAATTATAAGTATTTCTTGTCAAATAAAATAATTAGATAAAGGCTAGACAAAATATTAGACTCGTCAATAATTGCCGAGTGCCTATATAAATATAATGAGTTATAATTTATGAGTTATGAGTATAATCATTATAAAGAGGACAAATCGTTAATTTATAAATTACAAATGCGGTAAAACAACAAGATTTAAATACTTAAGAGGACAGTCTGCCTACTCTATGGAGAACATACAAACGTAGTCGACTGTTTCCTCCCTGGATAAGGACATTAGAGTTAATATGTTTATGCCATAAAACCTATAGGTATCTGCCATGACTACGCCCCTAAATTTCTGTTTTTTTTTTTTCATTTTCTAATTAGAATAGAAATTTAATTATGAAAAATAAGAAAATGAACAATATCAAAACGTAGTCAAGGCAGATATATTTTTAATGGCATAAACATATGTTTTCTAATATCTTTATCCAGGGAGTAAACAGTAGACTACGTTTGTAAAGTTTGTATGGAGAAAAGAATAGGTAGACTGTCCCCTTAAAAGTGTTTGTAGAGCCTGCCTGTCAAGTACCATGAGATAGTTTATTGACTATCATATGCGGCGCATTTCAGTCTATAAGTATCTACCTACGTAAACTTTTGCATAATATGTGCATGTCTACAGACATGCACATATTATGCAAAAGTTTCCCAAACTTTTTTTGTGTAGGACTTTCGCACTTTTGTGCGACAAGACCCTCTCGGGCCCAATAAAAGGAAGGAACCTACCAACCTTGTAACTGTTATCAGATAAAACCCATATGTAACATTTATAACTTTTATTAAAAAACTAGAGTACTTAGCTCTCTATAAACCGATTATTTCTTTATACGATCGTAGTCTGTATCAAACCCGCCTTGGAAATTTCTTCGTTTTTTGACTTTCTTTTTTATGTTACTTATTGTTTCTCTTGCTATTTTTCTTTTTTCTTCTTGGTACTCTTCTTTTTTCTTGGTTCGTAACACAAAAGGCATTCTTTCTTTCATTTGTGCGTGATTCTCCCTGTCTTCTTCAAACTCCTCTATCATGTGTATTAACTTATCAAGGTCCAATTGTATTTGCTGAGCTTCTATAGTCCTATTAATGCGCTAAATATTTATGAAATTAATAAAATATACATATAAATGTCATATACCTGTCTGTATTAAGCCGCGTTCCCACAGCCTAAGGAAAGTGACTCTAGCCATATTTCTATGACTTATTGGCGCTATAAAGACGTTGTATGTTTTATTCAAAGCGTGAAAGATGTAAAACGGTCATTTCTCTTTGGCGATCGGAACCTGGCTTTAAACATATTTTTTATTTATAATTACTTTGCATGCTTACTGTATGTTTCTCCTCAAACTGAGCTAATTTGTATATTTTTAAAAGCCTTCTAAACCTAAATCGAATATTCCAAACCATTTCTCCCATTTGAAAATTAACTGAGCGGTAGTACATCCTTTTAATGAACAATACAGCTCTATACTTAGCTCTTGCGTCCAAAATTAATTCTCTATCCATGTGATGAATTTCTTTTCTATATTGCATTTTAGCAAGAGGGTTCGCATAATATTGTCCGTCACATCGATCCAAGAATTCTGGAATTATTAGAAAAAAGATGGATATTTAGGTATCTTCAACGATAGATTAACAACTAAGCAAAACCGATTTTTATTTCGAGAGGCGAGAGCTAAGTCCAAAGTACATGGATTTGCCTGTTGTTGGTGCAGCGAAGGTAAATCGAAGAAGAAGGTGCAAAAGCAGTGCATTTTCTTAATGACTTACAAATTTAATCATTTTTGGCGACTCTGAGTCGGCCCCTTTTGGTGGTTTCAATGTTATTTAACTACTGAGGTACTGTATTATTACTCGTTGAATGGTGTTCTTAGCATGTATCACATAGTAATAGTCGATATTATGTCTGTACGAAATTAAATTTAAAAACTTTTTTTATTTATGATGGCAATTTACATAGAAACTATATTTTTAACAATTTTCATACCTATTTCATGGGTTCCAATATTAATGTACTAGGATTCGCCATCAAATAATTGAATCCCAAGGCTGTAGGGACATATTAGTAGTAAGTAGTTGATCATAATTTTAAGTTGTCGTTTAATATAAGGGAAATATATCGTAATAATAATGTTGATAATTTTAGTGTAGGTAATTTTCAACCGCTTGAATATGATATATACGACTGCTGGTTAAATTCATCAACCGTATACGGTTGATTTGAGGCGGACCCCGGGCTCCTGAGAGGGATACAACCGGGAACATCGCTCGGATGATGAGTGCCTCAAATATACTTCATATAATAAATTCAACAAAAATTACAAACCAAACTAGCGGAATCGTGTTATTTACGTACACCTGCGATTATCTAAACGTCACTGTAAGTGAACCTTCCTTGGACGATGCTAATTGTTTGATGGTTAATCAAACAATTAGCTGGCTTCTCACGGCGCGAGATATCATAAGTCGTGTCGATTTTTACGAAAATGCAAATGAATCAACAAATGCGATGTTTTCAGCCGTCAAAAACCAATTTATATCCAGCGAAATGGTTCGATTTCAATCAAAATATTATTTTTGGCTTTCGTTATTCAGCTGTTTATGTATTAATATGGATGATTTATATTCAGAATTAAGTTAAATTCATGCAAAACTTTCCAAACAGAATTTTGGGAAATTAATAGTACCTACCTACCTACTTATTTATTTGAATTACAACATTAACACAGTAAGTTATTAAATGATGCAAGTTAGCTTAAAAAAATCTATTTAAAGCCATCAATTCGTAAAGAACTAGCCGCGCCCCGCGTAAGTCTCGATCGCGCGGGATATACAGAATCAAAAGTAGCCTATATTTTTCTTCCCAGTCGTTCCTAGAATTAAAGTAAAGGTCCAGATGGGTAAATTACTTGAATCGGTCGTGTCGTTGGTTTGTAATACTGCTATAGCTGATTTCGACATGGTCATGGTTTATAAGTACAAACAGGACATGGAAGCCATTAGAAGAGACCTAACCGACTTTAAATGAACACGAATATCTGAAATTGAAAGTGTAAATGACGCAGAAATTTGTGGTTTTGACAAATTTATTGTTGGAAATAATTTCAAGGAACACTATCAAAATATTAATTAGCAACTGTAAACAAACGTTATAGCCATGGATTACCGCCGGGGCTCCTTCGATGCATGAAACATCGTGACCGAATACACATGCAAGCTTAGAGGCACCTGAAAGTCTTGTTAAGAGGATAGTCTCCATTCTCTTTCTCCATACAAACGTAGTTTAAATTTTCCTCCCTGGATAAAGACATTAGAGCAAATATGTTTATGCCATAAAACTTATATCTGTCATGACTATGCATCTACCTTTTTATTTTTTTTCATTTTATTATTTTTTATTATTATTTTAATTAGAAAAAAAAAAGGTAGATGCATTGTCATGACTCTTGTCAGATATAGGTTTTATGGCATAAACATATTTGCTCTAATGTCTTTATCCAGGGAGGAAAATTTAAACTACGTTTGTATGGAGAATGAGAATGGAGTTATGTTAGATATATTTTTTTGTAATTTACTTCTTCGTAGATTGCTATATTTTATCTTTTTTTTCTTAGATTATCCTTATAATCCCAACAACTCCGGCGCACAATTAAAATATTTTTTATTACGGTTGGACTGAAACTCGCGGATGCTACTTTGGACGAACTCTACATATAATATAGAAACAACCGAACCCGACAAACATTTATGGTCAAATACGTGTCCCTGGCGGGAATCGAATCCGCAAACTTCTGCCTTGCAGAATTCGCCCAACACGCCAGAGAGGCCGTCAATTATTGTATTAATTAACAGTTTCCACCAAAAATAAAACAAACTTACGTATCGAAACAATGATCACGGAAATTACTACTTCCATTGCGAAAACTTTATTAAAAAATTGAATGGAACTTGTTGTTTTAATCAGGTTCTTTACGCAATATTAGTTTTATATAGATGTTTATGGCTATAGGTCTGTATAAAACTTAGGTGCGATAACAGTTTTAATTAGTAACAATACCTAACAATTTTGTTTGTTTGATAGAAAATTTATTTATTTCAGATATACTATACATTATACTTTTATTTTAAAATAATATAAATTAATAATCCAAAAATGAGTCCCTAGGTTTAGTATAGCCCCTTTGGATTGATAGCTAACTGATACTAATATAATAACTTGATACTAACCCCTTTTGTTTGATTATCTAAATAAATATCCATTACCAATATCCTTGGAGTCTTTATGCCTAGAGTGAATAGGTTTCTTCTAGGCAAGCACGTTACTCCGTTTGTCGACCCTCATCGTTGTTTCCCTTTTTTTACATGTGTCAGTGTCCAGACTACTTTGGGAACCACTGTCGTAGAATAAAATAGGTAGGGCGCCGTGTCAGACATTCTCGTTCTTTGCCGGCGAAGATTGGCAAAACCTTGCCCAGGACCGTACAGCTATGAAATATATTAAGGAGGCCTGTGCTCAGCAGTGGGAAAAATAAGGCTTACAAAAAAAAACGACGGAAAACCTACAAAACGGCCACGCAAGCACAGTATATAAGTTACGTACACGTCACACACGAGAGCAAATAAGATTTTTTATTAGTAAGTAGGTAGTCTAGGTAGTATTTTTTCGGTCGTGGGTTTATTAATTAAGTTGAGACATCACTACACCACGAACGTCTTTGTACCCGACTGCTGAAGAAGGGTTATATTTTTTCATTGATTATTAAACATTTTCTTCTATTTGTAAAAAAATGTCGTAGGTATAATTATATAGGTTCATACAAGTTTTCCTTTTTACGGTTTCTGTTTCTTCACTAAAGAACTACAGAATACAGGGGCAGGTAGAGAATAGAAATTACGTTGAGGTTAGGGGGTTGAATAGGGCGGGGTGACCGCGCCCATTTCTCTTTCTCTTTGCCTGTCTCTTTCGCTCGCTAAAATATTGATCTGCTAACTTCCGGCAGGTACCTATATCATCTACATACTAGTCGTATAATAAACCTACATTACTTATCTACCTACATAGATGGATGTGGATGCCCGTTTTTCAACCGACTTCCAAAAAGAAGGAGAATATTAATTCAGCTAGTTTTTTTTGTGTGTATTTTACCGTATATACTTATGCAATACTCGGTATTTAAACCGTTATTCGATCACGCTGGTTATTTTTCTATTAGAAAGGTATTAATTAGCTTCTAGTTAGTCCCATATAAAGTTGGTGAAGTTCTGATTAGAACCTCCGGAATTATGAGCAGATTAGCATCCCAGAATGCAGTAAATTACCGATAAGAAAGAAGAACCTGCTTCTGAAGAACTAGACACAGATTGATTTAGCACCTGGAACCTTGAATAAAGTAACTTTTACGATTTTGGTAATTTAGTACTAGGACTACCTACTTATCTCTTGTCTAATTTTTCTGAATTTTAGTGACATCTAAAATCTACTAAAATGATGTACCTAATAAAAAAATAATTTACACAGATACAAAGTTACTTACTTTTTAAAAAAAAGTCAACGTAGTTCATTGTCTCGCAAAGATCTATGTGTAAAGTAGAGTATTTACCTACTTCGCCAATAAATAAACCCTGTCTTAGCTTTGAACGGTTTGAATTCCACACTTCACTTAGGACTCTAGGTACATAACGTTTAACACCCTCGCTACTCTAGAAATAACTCTAGAATCCCTCGTACGCTCTGGATTCAGTATGACGCCCTCTACATAAGACAGAGCTTTAGTACCTCGGGGCTCGAGGCATAAACTACCTACTAAACGAAACGAACCCAACTTTAAAAATGCTTTGAAAAGACAAAATTACCTCATTATTAGGTACTTAATTATACCTTGTAATTTTATTCTTACCTACTTAGGTACTTATCTACAGGGTAATTCAGATAATTATTGTTGCCTTCGATAAATACATTCTGTTAACATCACATAGCGTCATCTAGTCCCGTGGTAAGCTACCTACTAAGCTTGTGTTACGGTGACTAGACAGCGGATATAATGCTGCATGGAGAACTTTGACACAAAATAACATCCCGAACCTAAATAAAATTCAATAGGTAGGAACTACCTAACCTACGTACATACACGTAATTTGCTTCAAAAGAACAAAGAAATCTAGGTACTAACCTATGGGATGTCGAAGCCGAAGCCTATGTCGATATGCTTTCTGTTGTAATACCTAGTTGGCTAGGTGAATAAACTGATTGTGTTATCTCCGAGAGAAATGGAAGCGAACGCTAGGCGGCGCGTGTTGATGCGGTATCAGCACAGTCCCTCAGGCATCCATTTACATTTTAATTGAAGCCCGGGGCCCGTGGACTGCACCGGATAAATTCCAAATGGATTAATTGTGTTCCACGGACGACGTGACTCTATTGTGAACCGACCGACTTGTAAAAGCTTACGCTAAAAGTGTTTTTACAAGGTAATTGAAATTGGGGTTGTGAAACGTTTCCTTTATTTGCTAATGTTTAAATTTATCTTTTCAAATTTTAGCGCGTCATTTAGATGTCTTTGAATGCTGAATAAACATAGTTTTGAGGATTTTATATTAAACTAGCTGACCCGGCAAACGTTGTTTTGCCTTATAAATTATAGATAGTAGCCGATTCTCAGACCTACTGAATACGCATATAAAATTTGGTAAAAATCGGTCGCGCCGTTTCGGAGGAGTACGGTAACTAACATTGTGACATGGAAATTTTATATATTAGAAGATTAATCCTTACTAATATTATAAATGCGAAAGTAACTCTGTCTGTCTGTCTGTTACGCTTTCACACCTAAACCGCTGAACCGATATTGATGAATTTTGGTATGGAGATAGATAGGACCTTGGAGAAGGACATAGGCTACTTTTGATCCCGTTAATCCCGATCGGTCGGGACTTACGCGGGTGAAACCGCGGGCGCAGCTAGTTTACTATATAGGTACGAGTAATATTTTTATGTGGTAATTACAAGATAAATCCTAGGTAGGTATGAATTTGATAATGATGAAAAAAAAATACATAATAGATGCTTATCATATTAGGTAGCTATAGTGTAGTGAATAAATAGTACCTATAGCGGAAAACGTAATCACCAGCTGTTTTCCGCGTAGGAAAATGTCTTAGCAGAATAAGTCGGAATTTGCACGACCTCACAATTGAAGTTGTCTTCCACTGGAACACCACCGACGGCTTTACTGTACCTAACTAATATAACCATTGAGGTATTATGTATGAATATAACCGATGCACACTAGCACCAGGCACGTATTCTATAACTAAATCGTCTCAACATCACTTTAGCATCGTTAGATTTTACTCGAAAGCGGCTAAACCGTTTTTTTTAATTAAATAATCAAGAATTGCTAAACCGTTTTCGAAAAAAATGCTCCAGTTTAAACCTCTACATTACTGGCTGCATTATCTACCTCTTTTTAGTGCAACAGTAACGGCTAGCCGTTTCACCAAAAACAATCCGGAGCGGTTGTCCGCAGGGTTCCCAACTTAGCACTTTCGGTGCTAGATTTGGCACTATTTTCGCAATTCCAGCACTGTAATTTAACATTCAGCACCTAGCACTTAATCTAGCACTATACAGCCATCATTCTGATTTTTTTCTGGTCACTGTAGAAGCGAACTGCGAATGTTTTTAGTTGTGAATTTATCAATTTAGTGTTTCGTGAACTATAAAACCTGTTCAAAATTACAGAAAAGAGTGGGAGAACGATCCAAAATACAACAGACAGACAGACAGACAGCGAAGTCTCAGTAATAGGGTCCCGTTTTTACCTTAAGGTACCTACGGAACCCTAAAAAGTAGCTTAGACCTGTGCTTGGAGATAGTTTGAAAGCAATGTGTGTATTTTGCAAAACAGAATTTAATGCGAGAATATTTGAAATTTAGCGGCATTTGGAATTAAAAAAAAATGATGTCCAAAAAATAGCACTATTTTTTATTTTTTTTATCAATCTAGCACTATTTTTTATTTTTTTTATCAATCTGCTAGCACTATTTGAGATGTCATTTAGCACCTATCTAAGATAATGAGTTGGCAACCCTGGTTGTCCGTCCCTCAGACAGCGCGGCGGCTTACCAACCGCTTACAAACTGCAAGCGGCACAAACAGATAATTGGTCACCAACAGGGCGTATTTATTTTTTAATTCGTATTTATTCAACGATTGTTGGATGTTAAACTGACACGTCATTAATGACTCCACTCCGTTTGCCGTGGGAACCCAGCTTTAGAATGGTTAACCTAATAACACCTGTAAACAAAAGTATGTGCGTATGTCTTAGGTGTCTAAGTCTAAATATAGGTACTGACCGTGTAATACAGACCTAGGAAGGTACCTACCTACTAAGTTTGATTGCTTTTTATGCAAAACAGATTGAACTATTTTTTCTAAAGTAAATGTTTTTGTTTTTATGTCATTATTACTATGATTTCTATTTAGAAATCTCTTCAAATAAAAAATACGTAAATCTTAAAAGGGACATTAATGTGTCACATAAGGGAAGAGGGCATTATAAAAACCTGGACATCCGGCACCGGCGACAAGCTGTCTGCCATGAAATAAAAATACCATCTAAAACAGTCGCCAGTCTCTCAAGTTTACATTTCTAATTTTCAACGGAATTAGCAGAAAAATAAGCCTTGTGTGAACAGATAGAAGACCCTTAATTGACAAAGTTTGTGATGCTGATGAGTATAATTTATGACATTTGTCTTGTCGTCGGGATAATGGTATGCCCGGGCGCAGTAGTGCTTCAAATGTCACAAGTCGTTAATCTTCTGATAGAATCGAGTCGGCTACTTCTCAGTATTGATGGAATATTAAAGGCCTAATTCACTAGATTAAAAAAAACTCTTTTTTTGCGGTTTCGTAGTCCGTACCTTAAAAGTAACCTGTTAAAATCACTCGGTTGTCCGTCTGCCTGTCCGTGTGTCACAACTGGTCATGTCATAAACGATGTTCTTAGGAACGGCGAGGCTACCGCGGATGTATCGTCGCTTTCAACTGACAGTCGACTCGCTGTCAAAATGACAGTTGACAGCAAACAGCTGGTCAAAAGCGTTCCGTTTCACACTTAGTTTCGAGACTGATATTTAATGAATAGAATGAAATAAATTCTAAATACTTTTAAATGGAAGTAATTAACATTTTTTAACAAATTAAAATAACAATTGTCTTTTCTATACCTTTTAATATATAAATTTGTAATGTATTATATTTAGAATATATTTCATTCTGTTCATTAAATATCAGTAAATAAGTGTCTCGAAACTAAGTGTGAAACGGAACGCTTTTGACAAGCTGTTTGCTGTCAACTGTCATTTTGACAGCGAGTCGACTGTCGAGTTGAAAGATCCGCGGTAGCATTCCGGGTAGACCGACTCGACAGCGTTAAATCGATACAAAGATTATATCTACACCCCTACTGAGCGGAGTACCTACAGCAAGTTTTGGGGGGTGGTAATATAAGCCGAAAGGAGGTTGTTTTAAGACGTCTACGCGAACAACTTTTGTTATACGTTTTTTGAAAACTCGAACTTTAGTTTATTGAAAAAAAAAGCTTTCCAAGATTCTGCACCAGACTGGACTTGAACCTGTACCCCTTACAATACCGACGTTATGCGTCTTCCGCTTGCGCCACACGTGCTGTGCTCTTGTGTAAGCGATTGAGGCACGTAACGACATCCAATAGGTTATTCTATTTACAAAGAAAAAAATACAATAAATAAACGTTGAGATGTAGGTAGAAGGTATAGCTTCCAATTACATACTTACCTTCATTTTACTTAATATTTTTTTAATTTTCCCTCCACTGTTTTAAGTTCGTCCAATTTGGATGATTTGCGGATGGCGAGTTACCTACATAAGATACTTTTGATCCCGATATCCCGCGGGATAGGGACTTACGCTGGTAAAACCGCGGAGCGCAGCTAGTGATTTTAATAATAAATTAGGAAGCAGTTCTTATGTTTTCTTAATTTCGGCTCGGTTCTATTGTATCCTATTATTATATGGTAGGTAGGTACTCTTCGTTACTTAAGCTATCCCTATGCAAATTTTCATCCAAAGCGGTCGACCCGTTTGACTGGAAGCTACAAACAAACAAACTTTCGGATTTATAATATTAGTGTGTTTATAATATTAATGATTATCTACTTTATTTGGCCGACTTGGCCGTTTAATAACCGCAAAAACTTTTGTAAACTTAACAGAAAGCTTATTTTCTTCTATTTTTTGAAGTCAGGTTAATTTTTTTTATATTTTCTACAAAGGCCTTTGCCTTGGCCTTTGGCAAAAGCCTTTGTCGTTAACTACCCTACATACAAGTTACCTACCGCTGCGCAAAATCAACACTTAAACAGACTCTGCCATGATTGTCTTCAGCTCAGCAACAGTATACCTACTTCCCTGGTCGTCCATTTAAGCGTAGATTTTTGCAAAGCGATAAGTAGGTGTTCGAAAAACGCTGACGAAGTCGCGGGCACAGCTAGTCGTTATAATATAATTGTTTGTAATATAAAACAAATGAGATGTAAAGTAGTGATATACGTAGGGTTGCCAACAGTTTTTTTTCGAAAAATATAGTATTTGTGGATAAAACACATAGTACGACCCAAAAAAATATAGTACAAACATTTGAACGGTGCGGTGTTTTGTAGAATATTTCGAAAAAAACACGTATTTTTTGCACTTAACCTTTTTTTTTTTGCAAAACCGCAAATGCATTTTTACGCATTTTTCACACTTTCAACCACTCTTTCTTACTTGAATTTAAAAAAATGTTTCCCGACATTCAATCTCTAAATTATGAGCACCGTTTTTATGGCTTTTCTTTTTTCCCTCTACATAGAAAGCACTGCTCTGTAGGTAAATGCAGAGGAGGGTGAAATTTATAAAACAAAGTATTTTTTTACAAATTATGCCAGAAATATAGTATTTTTGCGTAATATATGTGCTTTCAAAAGTATATAGTACGCTGAGCTGAAATATAGTAGGTACAATACTATATATTAGGTCCTTACATATGAAATTGGCGTTTTGTCGTACTGGCCACTTTGATCTCAAATATCTCTTCTTTGGTTAGGGATTCCAATTTCAAATTTATACAGCTATTTATTCATATATTTGTATTTCGAAAACCGTAATTCATTTGTTTTGTCCTCGTTTGGTTTTTTCTTTGCGTCACGCAGTTTACAAAATGGAAAACTTGAAATATCGCGTTATTTACGAGTACGAGTTCCACCGTGGTACCAGTGCTGCAGAAACGGCTCGAAGGATTAATGATGTGTATGGCGGCGGTGTCGCAAAAGAAAACACAGTGCGTTTTTGGTTCCCAAGTTTTCGTTCTGGAAATTTCGACCTGCAGAACAAGCCCCGTGGACGGCCGGAGACTAAAGTTGCTAATGAAGAATTGAAAGATCCATCGCAAACCACGTCCGAGTTAGCTGCAGGCTGCGGTGTTAGTGATAAAACTGTTTTAATCCACTTGAAGCAAATTGGAAAGGTGAAAAAGCTTGAAAGGTGGGTACCTCATGAATTGAGTGCAGCAAACCGACAAACGCGCGTCAACTGCTGCGTTACATTACTAAACCGGCACAATAATGAAGGGATTTTAAATCGGATCATTACCTGTGATGAAAAGTGGATCCTGTACGATAATCGGAAACGCTCATCGCAATGGCTGAATCCTGGCGAACCAGCCAAATCCTGCCCCAAGCGAAAATTGACTCAAAAAAAGTTACTTGTGAGCGTTTGGTGGACTAGTGCCGGTGTCGTTCACTACAGCTTTCTTAAATCTGGCCAGACGATTACAGCAGATATCTATTGTCAGCAACTGCAAACCATGATGGAAAAGCTAGCTGCTAAACAACCGAGGTTGGTCAATCGCGCTAGGCCACTGCTGCTTCAGGACAACGCTAGACCACACACTGCACAACAGACGGCTGCCAAATTAGAGGAGCTTCAATTGAATGTCTAAGACATCCACCGTACTCCCCGGACCTGGCTCCAACAGATTACCATTTTTTTCGAAATTTGGATAACTTCTTGCAAGGGAAAAAATTCAACTCCGATGGGGCAGTCCAAAGCGCCTTCAAAGATTTCATTGATTCTCGTCCTAATGGTTTTTTTAGTAAAGGGATCAATGAACTACCTATGAGATATGGCAAAAGTGCATAGATAGCAATGGTACATACTTTGATTAAATAAATATTTATCTATTATAAAAAAAAAAGACTTTATGTTCCTCCCTTACAAAACGCCAATTTCATATGTAATGAGTAGTAATGACCTAATATAATATGTAGTACGGTTGGAGACCCTAGATATACGCTGTAAAAAATAGTAAAAATGAACAAAATATAGCTCCGTTTAATTTAATTTCGAATGAATATTTTAAAAAACCTTGTGGTATAAAAATAAAATCTTGATCCAAATAATATCGATCTTAAGGTAAAAAACTTATTTTTTTATACCTAATTCTATTTTGGTATTATGTTTGTATGGAAATGGTAACAGTACCCACTTTCTCTGTAAAGATCCGTCCTGTCCTGTCCCCACTCCCACTCAGCTCGAAGGATTGATGCCGATCGTTAGTGGTCAGTAGGCCAGGTAGGCTGGACCCTAAGTATAAACTCCTGGGAGGCTTCTCCATCCTTTGCCTCAGCCTCTAACGCCCCTGTTTGCTTGGCTTCATTTAGGGTGGCCTAGTTTGTGAGTCCCCGTCTGCAGCGGGGATTTCCACTTTACACCCCCTGCCCTCCCCCTTCTCCTCCTTTCTTTCAACACTTTCTTGTAACGCCATCTATTACCATTATGGCCAACGATGTAAAAAGCTTGAACTTGTCATTTTACTGAGTTATTCAATCCATTACACCTAGATGGCGCTGTTTTCAAACCATTTTTTATATTCTACTTTCTAGATGAGCGTGCTACATCTTTGACCATGACATCACGTGAGTGAGATAGTAATCAAATGGCCATTTATCTATACACGGTGCTCCGAGGAGGGGGTATTAAGCCGAAAGGAGAAAACTTTTGTTCCACAAGTTTTGGAAATTCGAAGTAGTTTTCGAAAATTTTGAGTTTAAAGTTTGCATTTAAATCAGCTGATTTTAGGGTTCCGTAGCCAAATGGCAAAAAATCGGAACCCTTATAGATTCGTCATGTCTGTCTGTCCGTCCGTCCGTATATCACAGCCACTTTTTTCCGAAACTATAAGAGCTATACTGCTGAAACTTGGTAAGTAGATGTATTCGATGAACCGCATTAGGATTTTCACACGAAAATAGAAAAAAAACCAATAAATTTTCAACAAACAAGTGTCAAACATGCGTGTCACCTCTAATACAAGGGCAGCTTTTTTGTTTCGTCCTGGGGCGTATTCATGGAGTTCTGTGGTAAAGTAGCAGGATAAGTTATGGAAAGGAGTAAATAGATGGTTCTACCTACGAATTTTATAATAAAATTCTAGAGTGTAGGAAAAGAATGCAAGGCTGGCACCACAGAACTCTGGTGGTGGGTCCCGGGGCGGTTTGGGCGGTGTTGGGCGGGTTGTGTGTTTGTGGATGAGATAGTGTTTTAAGTAAAATTTTTTTTTATGTTTATTATTTTGTATATTATAACTTATTTGAACAGATAGACAGACAGACAGAGTTACTTTCGCTCTTGTAATGCTAGTAAGGATTATTATAGTAAGTATGGATTATTGCTCCAGTTCCACTTTTCTTCAATAATATATATGCGACAATGTAAATCACATGATTACTGCAAAAAAAAACCCCATGAGTTTCTTGTGTCTTCTTCTCATGTCATGGAGGTCGCGATCCGTAGACATAGTAGAGTAGATTAAATAAATAAAAAAATGACATGTCAAAGAGATATCTTGCTAATATCCGAATGAATAAACGTACTTTGATTTTTTTTTGAAAGATTAAACGCACTACATTAGGCCGATAGAGTAGAGTAGAGCCGGTAGAGGCCGATAACATTCACCCACTGAGGAAACAATATTATGTTCTTGACCGGCGTAAATTTCACTGGAATGAATTATCTCAGCGATCCTTGGTTTTTCTATACAGGTGGCCCGCGCCCCCCTGTAAAAGTCTCTACGCCCCCCCCTGGGAGGCGGGCCCCCCACTTAGGGAACCAGGGATTTTTGGAAATTCACCCTCTGAGGGTGTAAAATAATAATTGAGTTAGATCTATGAAAGTCGGGTATTAGGTTTATTGTTAGGTAGGTATCGATAGAGGTGGATAAAATATTTTTCGGAAATTCATCCCCTAACAGGGTAAAATGGGATAAAACGACACTGAACAAATTTTTCTAACATAGTCTTGATTCCCCAGGCTTACCACAACATGACTTGCTTCTTAAAGTAGGAACACCAATATGAATAATGCTGCTGCGTAACCTTCATCCTCCTAATATTAGGTATTATATATGTTACCGGAAATGTATGTAATCCATCATTCATTATATAGAATTCCTAGGAAATGTGTACATTGCCTAAAATCCACAGGAAAAGTGTAAAATAATTTATATTATACACATTTCCTAGGAATTCTATATATTATTTCCAAAGCAGCAATCGGAAATGTGTTAAATTCAGAATGTTGGTCGGTAGCAGGGGGTTTGGGGGGGTACGTATTCGAATAGGTATCTAATATTAAAATATTTACAGTTAAAATCCCGATGCTATCTAACTATCTAAAGCACGGAAAAACTAAACGGAGCACCCCGACTTGGTTAGGTTAGGTTAATGTTTGAACATGATTACACGCAGCGCTTTGGCGAGCGAGCGAAGCGATCCTAACTCCCACCCTACGACCGAATCACACAAAATAGTATTAAAAAAAAAACTCTGGCCACGAAGAAAATCTGAAACATAGTAGAAACTCCTTGGTTAGTGAAGGCAACCTAGTATTTGTCAAATAACTCTTGACAGGGCCGCCATTTTGATTCCATGACCTACTGGATTTCACTTCGACCAATCAGAGAGCCCCGTACTTACCCCCGAAAACAGTAACAAAATCTCTTTGAATAAATTCCCATAGAAACTTTCATCCCCAATTAAACACTCAGGGGTTGAATTTTGGAAAAATAAATTTTAGAGATTCACTTACTATTCCATATCAATATCTATGTCAAATTTCAAGTTTCTAGGTAAAGCCGTTACGAAGTTGCATACAAACCTTTTTCCCCATTTTTACCCCCTAAGGGGTGGAATTTCCAAAAACCAGTTCTTAGTGCTCACTTTTAACCCCTAAAGAATCTATGTTCCAAATTAGCCTAGAAGCTGTCCATCATTCAGTCAGCCAGTCAGTCAGTGAGTTAGTTACACTTGCGTTTTATTAAGTACTAGGTGGGAACCCGAAACCCGTCGGGCTTCGGATAGTTTTAATTCCACCCGGTTCCGTGGTATACCTATTCAAAATGAAATTTTTAATTTGGTAGCAAAATTTGTTAAATTAAGCACCCAGTGATGACGATGGTGATAACGCGTAACCCGAAATCCATCGGGCCTCGGTTAGTTCCAATTCCATCGGGTTCCATCCAATATTTAATTTGCTTAAGAAAATCGGAATTGGCAAAGGAACTGGCTCCAGAACAGGAAACCGAAGTTTGGTAGGCTTGGTACCATTTTCTACCAAGCCTACCAAACTTACCATTTTTACCAAAACCTACCATTCTCTACCAAAATCCTTCATTTTATCAATAATGAATAGGAATATGCCAAGGGAAATAAATAAAAAACAAATCCAGATTCAAATAAAAAAAAACCAAATCGGTTAGGGAAATTAAAACCTACGTCGTAGTCAAAAAAGAAAAAACACACCGAATCCAAATCCTAAACCGAAACTAAAACTCAGTCTCAAATTCTATTATTCTTGTTATTAAATTCGGATCGCGTGTAAAAAAGTGGCTTCCATTCTAACTGCATACGACCGCACCACTCAAAAAAAAAAAAAAACTTTCGCCACGAAGAAAATCTGAAACTTAGTAGAAACTCCTTGGTTAGTGAAGGCAACCTAGTACCTATTTGTCAAACAGCTCTTGACAGGGCGGCCATTTTGATTCCATGGCCTACTGGATTTCACTTAGACCAATCAGAGAGCCCCGTACGTACCCCCGAAAACAGTAACAAAATCTCTTTGAATAAATTCCCATAGAAACTTTCATCCCCAATTAAACACTCTTAGGGGTTGAATTTTGGAAAAATAAATTTTAGAGATTCACTTACTACCCCATATCAATCTCCTTGTCAATTTTCAAGTTTCTAGGTCAAGCCATTACGAAGTTTCATACAAACGTTTTTCCCCATTTTTACCCCTTAGGGGTGGAATTTCCGAAAATCGGTTCTTAGTGCTCACTTTCAACCCCTAAAGAACCTATGTTCCAAATTTCAAGTCTCTACACCCAGCCGTTTAGCCTGTACGTTGTCCAACATTCAGTCAGTCAGTCAGTGAGTTAGTTACACTTGCGTTTTATTAAGTATGATGATGATGATTTATACCTCTGTGAGCCTTATTAACAATTAGCTTATATTATTAAATTAATAATTAAATCCTTTGGTTGTATATCCGCGCCCGCGGCCGCGCCGCGCCGACTTATTCGTTTCGTCGCCGAATATGTAAAATGTTGTTGGCAACACTGCATGTAAGTCACCTCGCTTGACGACCAATGTTTACAATTTTTATTGACGCCGTTGTCAGGGTAAATAACGATGAGAAGTGAAATTTTCGAACGTTTTCTAAGAAATAGTTAATAATTGATTAAAATTGAATAAAAGGAAATGCCTGTTTCAAAACTCTTTCATAAGTTTGTCATATTTATCTCTATAACTCACTATAAACATGAGAACTATACCAAAGTGGGTGAACAAAATTCACGAGGCCGACAAAGTAGAATTTTCGAGGTAAGTTTTAGTTTCTGTATAAATAATGCCTAATCGTTTCAAATTTGTACTCTCGTGTTCACTTTCTCGCTAAAAATTAATCCATGAATTATCGCCAGCGTCCACAGTGTTTGCTTCAGTCCCGATGGCACCCAACTGGTTGTGGGAGCCGGTGAAAAAGTGATGGTATACGACCCTCGAGATGGGGCCTTGGTACAACTGTTGCAAGCCCACAAGGGGGCAGTGCATGCTGTCGCTTACTGCAGCGATGGCAAGAAATTCGCAAGCGGCAGTGCTGATAAAAATGTCATTATATGGACCTCGAAAATGGAGGGAGTCCTTAAATATTCGTGAGTTACCTATTAAAATAACCTCTGCTTTGGTACTACTTCACAATACTATGCCACTATTTTGGGGAGGGGAGAGAGGAGGGTTGTACAAGACCTGTTATACCTTTCTAACCCTCACCTACACATGATTTTTTGGGTGGTTTAAAAAAAAAGAACCTTGAGAAGGTTAAACCAGTTTGCTTTGCTCGCTCTTACTTTAACCTTCTCACTATCACCCCAATGTCCTTTCTGTCCAAAAAAGCATCCTTGGTTGATTTCATTCAATATCCAAAGTCATTTAATATCAATTTCAAAAAATCAAACCAAAAAAAAGAAACTCAACATAAAATTGTCATTGATGGATAGCTCACTTCCTCTTCTATCTCCTCTTTTCATACAAATTTTTGGCGTAAGATTGTAAAGTGCACCCTCTACTTCTTTCTGACAATAATGTTACTAGATCATTATTCATTACTAGCTAACAAAAAAACACAAATTAATTTTAGAAATCAACTTTAATCTATTACAAAACTGAATAACACATGTGCAGAGAAATTTGTAACTAGTACTGAATGTGATTTAATAAAATAATTCAGAATGCCCATAATCCAAATCACAAAATATTTAATAATAACAATACAAAGTTAAAAGGTAATTGAATCATTTAAAATAAAGTAAAGTGTTATAAAGTTGTAGATTTTCGATGACACTTTAATTAGTTTATTTTATATTAAATAAATAATAATATAATAAATTCTGTGAACAACACACAGCGCCATCTAGCCCCGTGGTAAGCGACTAAGCTTGTGTTACGGTGACTAGACAACGGATATAATACTTATATTTATTTTTCTTTTGTAAATACATACATATTATACATAGAAGGACACCCAGACCAGACACAAATATTTATTTTTAAGCATAAATACTTGCACCCGGCGGGAATCGAACCCGCAACCTCCTGCATTGCAGTCGCGCTCTCGCACGACGCGCCACAGAGGTCGTCGTATTCTTTACAAGCTGCACCCCACAGTTTCACCCTATAATTAGTCTTGATCCAGCAGGCACCTGCTCATGGAATCTCCAAGCTTTCGTGGATTTCTTGGGTTCTACTTGTTGTAGTAATTAGTAGTAATCCACTGTAACTGAATCTTCTATGTAGACTTCAGGTAATTAATCTAGAGTTAAATATAATTTCAGACACAGTGAAGCAATTCAATGTCTTGCATACAACCCAGTGAATTTACATCTGGTTTCGTGTGCTGTCACAGACTTCGCGTTCTGGTCAATGGATGTGAAAGCCGTTCAGAAATACCGGATGTCTGGTCGTATAACCTGCTGCGCTTGGGCTTCTAATGGTCAACACCTGGCTATTGGTCTTGCTAGTGGATTGGTTTCCATAAGAGATAAGGTTGGTTATTTTACTGATTAAGTACCTGTTATGAATTATCGACACACTTCAATTTATTTTATGATAATGTTATGCCGATAACAATGTATTTTGAGCTTCTGCGAAAGAAAATTAAACCTCGAAACTTGTATAAAATTGTTTTATCCATCTGTAAATGAATATCTTTATGATGGATATCTAGAATACCTACACCTACCTATGTCTGGTTATATTTTCTTACATTTTTGTACCTGTATTATTTTTTGTTGTCAAAATTTGCAGTCTGGAGAAGAAGTTCAAAGAATAGTAAGGGATGCTGGTGTGTGGGCTGTGGCTTTTTCTAAAACATTGCTGCTTGTAACTGATTGGAGTGAAACACTATCCTTTTACAATGTACAAGGGCAACAGGTTCTCAAAGAGCGCAACATAGGTATGATTATTTACTATTCAATACCTACCTACCAGTGTCTTAACTCTTTGACTGGTGAAAACACGACGTGTGTGTTTTTCTACTATGTTCGCCAGTGCAGTAGGCACACATCAGGTGTGTTTTTTTCCCTAGCACGCATATACCTACCGCACACAAGACTATTTATTGTTTTGGGCCCAGCAGCCAAAGTGTAAGGGCTTTCAGGTTTGAATCTTTTATACAAACTGAATACCGAAATTGTGATGTTTCCATTGTTAGATTATGATTTTATTCAGGTTAAGACAGTGTTATTTAGAGTTAGAGGTCATTGACCTTAAACTGTCCTTTCATTTAGTTTGGATTATGACAATCAAAACATGAATTTTCTTTATTTTCCAAAACAGCTGGTGTAGAGATATTGTGATCATGTTGCAGGTATTGCGGCGCTATCTGTGTCTGTACTGGACGCTTTGATCGTGGTCGGTGGAGCCGGAGGCTGGGCCGCGTTCACAGCGGAAGGAGTGCCCATTGCGACCACACCGCAGGACTGGATCTGGGCTGTCACACCGTCCCCTGCATCTAACACTTTGGTATGTTTTACAAAATACTTGTCATGCTATTTATATGTCAGTGGTATAGCTGACAAAATATTGACAGCTATACCACTGAGTACTAATCCTACAGAGAAACAGCTTCATATAAGCTCGCAGTAGTTTTCACTACATGCGCAACTATGTGTACGTGACTTTTTACTGCTTAGGCCGGGCGCATTTTTTTTTTAATTTTTTTTTTTATTTCCGAAGACATCAAATAAAATATCGCTACTTTCGCAGATGTAGCGGTTAAACCTATAATAATTAAACTTAAACTACAAATTAAACATCTATAAACGCACACAAACAAATAACAAAATAAATAACTACAAGTTAAATACTACATAATACAACTTAACTTATCTATTATTTTTCTTTTTCAATTACAACGAACGACCTACTCATTTATTGGCCGGGCACACTTTGGATACGTTTGAATATCATTCGTGCGCTAACATACTCAAATACTCATTTATTGGTAAATAATCATTACATGTCAAATATTATAAAATTAGTCATTAAAATATTCAATTAAATAAAATAAAATACGTGCCTACAACAAATTACATAAATCGAAACGGAGGACGGACCTCATAGGGAGGTAAGAACAATCCCATCCTTCCAAATACTATGAATGCGCTCAAACTCGCACTTGGTCGGTTTTTTTGATAATAGGTTTATCATGTAAGGTGAACCTCAATAAACAGGATCTTAAAAATCTTAGTGCGTATACAGCGCTTGTCAGCGCTGGTCCGTTCTCCACAAAGAAAGCAGGTTGAGGCAGAATGTCGGACTCATCGGACGATGTTATGACGTCAGCAGCCCAGCGCTGACCAGCGCGTGTTGAAGCTTGTCGGCACCGATCAGTGCTTATCGGCGCGGGTTCATACATTTTCCTGCGCGGGTCACGCGCTTGTCAGCGCTTATAAGTTTCCAGATTTCTTTCTGTATACGGCCTTAGATAACCTAGATGGTGGGTATTCGAACAATGATGTTCAAATTTTGATCCATTTTCTTTATAGGGTGTGTGAGTTATTTTCCGAACAGTTTGACTTTGGAACTGTTGAAGCTCGTCCGTCAGAGACAAGTTTGAAATGGATCACTATCAGGCAACCTATCTCTAATAGAGACCAACTAGTTCTATGCTATAAATGTTTCAGGCAGTGGCATGTCAGGACGGTACGCTGTGGTGCTACCAAATCGTATTCAGCACCGTTCACGGTTTGTACCGCGAGAGATATGCGTACAGAGAGAACATGACCGACGTGATCGTGCAGCACCTCACCACCGGACACAAGGTCCGGATCAAATGCCACGACCGAGTGCAGAAGATTGCCATTTACAAACATAGACTCGCGGTATGTAATAGTATCTTATCTTATGTCTATAATTTGAGTATTTATTGCGTGCCGACAGGACTGACTACTGCTACTTATTTGTAAAATTTAGAGGGAAGTTAGTGATTTTTTACTTTGGAGAAATTTTTCAGAAATGGTGATTTAATAATATCTTTATAAAGGTTTAGTAAAGTACCTCGACTTTAATAAATATTGTTCTCTAAACTGTTGTTTCAAATAACTTTTTCATCCTAATACCTAGTATTGTAACAACGACGTCCGATTTTGATCCATCTTTTTTTAAGGGTGTGTAAGTAATTTCCCGAACAGTTTGTCTTTAGAACTGGTGAAGCTCGTCCTTCAGAGAGGAGTTTGAAATGGATTACTATCAGGCAACCTTTCTCCTTCATAGAACTGGAGTGGTCTCTAATAAAGACCAGTCCAGTTCTATGGTACTAATACTTCACCCAAGAATACATAGTGTTATGGGGTACTGAAGAGGTTTAACAGTATTGTACTGTGCAATTTCAGGTTCAGTTACCGGAGAGGGTTGTGATTTACGAGCAAGGCGACGTCGAAGGGATGATGTACAGAGTTAAGGAGAAGATACCGCAAAAGAGTGAATGTTCACTTCTGGTTACCACAAGTGATGCATTGCTTTTATGTCAGGTACCTAGTTAATATTTAAACACCATTTTTTTTATTATTTCTATCGTTATATATTTTATCGTTATTTGGTAATATTAAATATTGAAATTAAAGACATTTTTCGGTTTGAATCGCGTGGTTTTTATTACCATTACTTTTAGCATTGTTACAACGCTCAACGTTTCGAGACCTGGAAAGGTCACTATCCTGAAGAAGAGACCTGGAAAAGTCTCGAAACGTTGAGCGTTGTAACAATGCTAAAAGTAATGGTAATAAAAACCACGCGATTCAAACCGAAAAATGTCTTTAATTTCAATACAACATCGCGAAAACAGAAGAAGAACCTAAGTACATTAAATATTACCAAATAACGGGCCATTTACCATGTTTACATTGGCATAATGTAATGCCCGTACCGTGGGTATTTCAAAAAACCCTTTCTTATTAGATACCTAAGCTACATCATAAAGAACACACTCTCCAAATTTCAGCTCTCTACTATCAGCGGTTTAGGCTGTGAGTTGATCTATTACTTAGTCAGTCTGGATAAAGCTTTTTATAGATATAGATGTCCCCAACTAAGCTAAGTTAGCTTAGTTGGCGGTGGGCCATCGGCTTTACTGTTCTTTACATTTTCAGGATACGAAGCTGTCTATAATTGGGAAACAGATACCCAAATCTTGGACGGTTCCGGCTCCAATACGCTATGTCAAAATTACTACACTGTATTTCGAAGAAATTTTGCTTCTGGGTTTATCGAATGGCCAAGTAAGTATATATGTTTATTCATAAATATTGTTATTATAATTAACT
Organism: Idaea biselata; assembly: GCA_958496205.1. Classification (NCBI taxonomy): domain Eukaryota; kingdom Metazoa; phylum Arthropoda; class Insecta; order Lepidoptera; family Geometridae; genus Idaea; species Idaea biselata. The sequence goes on along the minus strand of OY292394.1, from coordinate 26,075,355 downwards.
AGCAGCGTCTTGCTGTTTAATCACGATCACGAGTCTTAATTGCACGGGAATATCGGTATAAAAAGTAGTTTATGTATTAATCAGCTATTTAATAAATATTGTACGATGTTACACACAGCGCAATATAGCCCCAAACTAAGCACTACGATTCTACTACGAGTACTAGACAACGGGTTATGCTGCATATTATACTTTTTTTTGTAAAAGCATACACACAAAACACCTAAATCGGAAACAAATATTTATTTTTAAGCATAAATACTGGCACCCGCCGGTAATCAAGGGGGACACATAATGTAAATGTTATAGGCAATGTGTATAATCCGGCATTGTATAGAATACCTAGGCATTGTATACATTGCCTAAAACGTTCAGGCAATGTGTATAATACGATTCATTTCATACATAGCCTAGGTATTGTATAAAATGCCCGAAGCGCATCAGGCAATGTGTATAATGAACGACGGCAGCGGTCGCCGAAGCGCCTAATACTATAAATAAAAACATTAACATTTATTTCATATACAGTGCGATTTTTATACATCACGCCTTTTTTATTTACAGAATAAGGCGCTTTGGCGACCGCTGCCGCAGCATGCTCGCTTCGCTCGCTCGCCAAAGCGCCTTATTCTGTAAATAAAAAAGGCGTGATGTATAAAAATCGAAACGCTGTCTACGCAAAAAAATACGTTACATACATTACCTATGCGTCAACCGGCATTCTATACAATGCCTAGGTATTCCATACATTTCCTAGGTAAAGTGTAAAATAGTTTGAACATTCAATATCATTTCACGCATTGCCTGGACGACCTCGGCATTCTATACAATACCTAGGAAATGTATAGAATGCCTGCACATTATACACATTGCCTATAACATATACACTGCTACGCCACAATGGCCTTCAAAATCTGTTCTTTTTTCGTATAGCGGTACTGTTAGAGTTGTTCAGATCGCCCTAAAGCCTCTCTCTAACTTGACCTAACGACTGCTATCAGAAATATCATCTGGGGTCAACTGTTTAAAGCATACCTAAAACATACCTTCAAAATAAAGGACATGAATCGTGTACGTTTATAACGTGTATTGAATTTTGTTGTAACAATTACATTACAACAGGGGTTCCCTAACTTATTTGAGTCGCGCCCCCTTTTTACCATAAAAAAAAATCCGCGCCCCCCATCCTCCAGTCCAGATTATCAGGTCAGAATAAAAAAGGATTTATAACAAAATAAGTTAGGCATTAAAGTTTTACAAAGTCATACGAAAGGTAAATAGTACTAAATACCTTTGATAGCCCCCTCGAGGTTGTCGCGGGGCCAGGCTAAAGGCTGATAAAGTTCTTAACATTCGCCTACTGAGGCCTCAATGAAGTTCTCGACAGGCTTTGATCATATATAAACTATAGATACACGGCCCCATACAAAATCGAAATCAAAAATCGGCACTACTTCAACGCTTACTTATACGGACATAGTACAGTTTAATGTAAACCTTAATCACTGGGCAATAAGGTTGTAAAACACTTATGCACGACTGACAGCGATATGCCTTGTTTCGCTGTAACCGGCTGAAATATGCCTTGTTTTGACGGCTCCATTTCTAGAGCGGCGACCGTGCATCTATGTAGGTTATACACACATCAACAATGTCTAGGGATATTATAGTTTTTCTTAATTTTCACAATATCAGTAAATAATTTCTTAAGACACCTTTATATGAAATAAAAGTTTATTTTAATGTGTTATGCTGTGTTAAAAAAAATAGAGCTGCTGCAAAGATTTTTATTGTTTTTTTTTAATTAACCAAAACCTCTCATGTTTACTTAACACAGAATCGCGCTTAATCTTATATATAAAAATCAATCCCTATTTCCCTTTGTCACGGCATCACACTTAAACTTTTACACATATTTCGATAATTCTTTTTTTGTTGTGAGCGCTATTGTCAGGAGAAGGTTCTTATGAAAGAAAAAATGCTAAACCGATTTTGATGAATTTTATTTTTTTATACTAAACGACAGGACAACGTCTGTCGGGTCAGCTAGTTATGGAATAAAAGTATTGAATATTAAAAAAAGTCTTTCATTACAAAAAAAATATGCATTTTATTAAATTTAATAATCGGTATTTCCTCCTCTGACATTTATAAGCGTGCGGCATCGATTATTCATACTTAAAATGAGGTTGTCCAAGTCTGGCTGCGGAATAAGGTCCCAGGTCCGTTTTAAGTGTATGAAAAGTTGCTCTTTTGTCGTCAAATCTGGATAGAAATTAATCATAGCTCTTCTTTGTAACATGTCCCATGCATGTTCGATAGGATTCATGTCGGGGGACTGAGCAGGCCAGTCCATAACTCTGACATCATGTTCCCGAAGCTCATTTGATACCAGACGCGCCGTATGTGCGCGGGCATTATCGTGCATAAGTTGGAACTCCGGGCCCATTTGCACCCTATGTGGGATAATTACAGGTTCCACTACCTCGTTACGATATTTCCACGCAGTCATGATCCATCTGATCCAAATGAGATCGGTTCGCGCACCTATTCGAATTCCAGCCAATACCATGATGGTCCCGCCTTGATAGGAATGGACTTCTTGCACATGTTGGAGACGGCGCTGTCGACCTGGAAGTCGCCAAACTCGTAGTCTTCGCGAATCCGGATGAAATCCGAACCGAGACTCGTCAGAAAACAGTACCATCGACCATTGCTTGTTACTCCATACAAAATGTTCTCGAGCCCACAAAAGTCTTCGCCCGCGATTGCCACGCCGTAAAGCTGGAACTCGAAGTGGTCTGCGAGAATGAAGACCGGCTTCATGTAATCGTCTTCTCACAGTTTGGTCGCTTACTAACAATTGGTGGTCAGATTGAAGCCTTTGAACCATTTGCATAGCCGTAACAGTGGGTTGTCTCCTAGCGATATTTTGTAGAAAACGGTCTTGTCTAGGAGTTGTGACACGACTTCTGGCAGAATGCCGTTCCGCAACATCACCCGTAACACGATAACGTGACCACAACCTAGAGATCACATTTTGGTGGGTCCGTAGAGTGTCAGCAACTACGCGTTGAATAGCGCCAGCTTCCAACATGCCTACAGCTCTAATCTGTTCTTCTCTTGTTAAATGTCTACGTGACATAACAATAAACAATACACACACTCTATTTGAATAAAAAAAATGTGCAAAAGCTTATTATTTACAAAATCAGCTGGGTTAAATGGTAACCAAAACTAACTGTGAAAAAGCCAAATTCGAATTACCGCGTACTTTTTGTTTTTAAAATGATTTTTATTTTATTTTTTTGAATTTCGAAAGAAGAGCCGGCGGAGTTTATTTTTCATAAAGAAACTTTTTCGATACTGTAAATAGTTTATAAGCTAGGAAGTCTAAAATACAATATCCCTAGACATTGTTGATGTGTGTATATGATCGAAGTTGACAGGCGTCAATTTTAAATATTTTCATTGGTCGTATCGAGCAGTCTGGAATGCATTCTCTCCGCGATCGCAGGTTTTTCTACACAGGTGGCCCGCGCCCCCCTGGAAAGGTCTCTGCGCCCCCCTGGGGGGGGGGGCCTTAGGGAACCACTGCATTACAAGATTAAAAAAATATATAATTTAAATTGTGTAATAAGGCGTACTATAGCACATCATCATATTTTAATGAAAAGAATCCATCGACATCTTTGTTGCTCCTGTTCAAATTACAGATATCTGTATTATGACGATTGTAATTTAACACATGATAAAAAAAAAGCTCATGAGTTTCTTGTGATTTCTTCTCATCGGAGAACCACAGTAAAATCTCGACATTTCTAAGCGTTCATGTAACTTATACATCGTTCGAGAGCGGTGTTGGTCTAGTGGTAGATACCGCGACTTTCATTCCGAGGGTCGTGGTTTCGAATCCAGGCCGACCGCGCACCAATGTCTTTTTCTTTAAAAAAAAATTAAGTGCCCTATTAACATCGCTCTTACGGTGAAGTAAAACATCGTGAGGAAACCGACATGTCCTAGGATAAACCACGGTCCGAAGGCATGGGATATTCGCCAATGCGGGGTAGGCTCCCGTGGCGTCTTAAGCCCTCTAAGAAATCACGTACAATGGCCCAATTGTGAGGCTAAGTGCGGAAAAGGCTCAGCAAAACTAACTAACTACATCGTTCTTAAGAGGATAGTCTCCATTCTCTTTCTCCATACAAACGTAGTTTAAATATTCCTCCCTGGATAAAGACATTAGAGCAAATATGTTTATGCCATAAAACTTATATCTGTCATGACTATGCATCTACCTTTTTATTTTTTTTCATTTTATTATTTTTTATTATTATTTTAATTAGAAAATAAAAAAAAATAAAAAGGTAGATGCATTGTCATGACAGATACTTATAGGTTTTATGGCATAAACATATTTGCTCTAATGTCTTTACCCAGGGAGGAATATTTAAACTACGTTTGTATGGAGAAAGAGAATGGAGACTATCCTCTTAAAGAATAAATATATTTGATTTGATTTGTAGATATGGCAAGTGGAACCTTCTAACGGGAGATCGAAGCTGGTCGTGTCGACGCCGGCCAGCGTCCGCTGCCTCGACGTGAGCGCGTCGCGCGCATCGCTCGCCGTCGTCGACGAAGCATCCGTCTGCAGGATATACAACCTGCCCACCGGCGAACTGTTATACATGGTAAAATACCCCTTTAATATGTATAAGAATAAGAATAAGAATATTTTTATTGCTATAACTGTGTACATTGGAGGTCTTAAAATATAAATAGTTTCAACAGTTTACTCATTTCGAGCATGCATGCAATAGGGTAAGGTGAGAGTAGGGCCTTAAAATATAATTTTAATCTAAAGTAGAACATCAATATTTATATTACCTTTCGTCGTTATCGAAAAATTCTGTAAGATTATAAAATACCTTAGATATGAGCCAAGCTTTCAATTTGTTTTGGAATATAACACCGTTTAGTAACTTAATGTGTAGGGGTAAATGATTATAAATTTTTATTGCGGTGTAATATGAACTTTTATAAAATGTATGATTGTTTACTTGAGGTATGCTTATATTATATTTATGTTTGTCTCTTTGACTCTCAGACCTAATTGAGATTTTGCTAAAAAAATAACCTTTGTTGTTTTTAACAAATAAGCAGATTTCCAATATATAAATACTTATAAGGGTTAGAAACTTTTCATCTTTGAAAATCTTACGTAGGGTATCTGTGTCTTTAAGGTTATAGATATGTAGTATATCCGTTGTCTAGTACCCATAGTACAAGCCTAGTGCTTAGTTTGGGGCTAGATTGCGCTGTGTGTAACGTCGTGCAATATTTATTTATTTATTTTATTTAATTTTGATGTTGTCACTTAATTATTACAACAATCTTCGCAAAAAAAGAATAACGTACTTCTAGTCTACCATAGATTCATGTAGTATATTCGGATTTTCTTAATAGCTGTTAGGTTTCTTTTTATTTAAAAATGTATGTGGAAAGTTGCAATGTTCCTAAGGTTGACCAGAATGTACCAGCAATAGACCAGACATTGTGCCAATAGTGAACCAGTAAATGGGACGATGTTTTGCAGAAAAACAATATTTTTTTAGAATAATTTAATGAAGAAAATCATTTTTTTATGTATTATATATTGTGCTTTTTATAATATTTTATTAGTATGTCTGCGCGTGGAATATTAAGTAGGTACCTAAGAAGTGCTAGCGCGGGCGCTATTCGAGAATGTTTACATTAACAACATTAATTCTTATCGGAACTTTTAGACAAAGAGAGTTCTTGTTGTGTTTCTTAGAAACGGGATGTGTTTATACATCGAACGTAGCCGTGGGCCAGAGTACAGGATAGTGAGTAGTTCAGTTTTTTCTGGTACGAACTCGCGTTTGGTCGCCCAGTGATCGATACTCTTTATAGAACCGGGATAGAGATGAGACGCCCCGTGGTGCGTGACTCGTGAATCGTGATGTGACTCGTGACCCACGTATTTGTTTCCGTTTCATTAATTAATTTAGTGATAATTGTTAACGCCTAAAGTTTAGTGTGCGTGTTTATATCAGAACCTTGTTAATATTGGGTGTATAAAATACTATAGGGCCGTATTAAGAGACAGGCCGTATTGCCCGTACGCACCCATGCATAGTTATTGTGTTGAACTGTAACCGTTAATTAAACCGATATTCGTGTGTGTGACTGTATCCACTACTGCCCACAAATCATGGAACCGAATAACCATGCTGATGATGATGATGTTCTTAGGCCCCTAATCCGCTCGCTGCGACAAGTATATTTATTTATTACATCATATTTATCATATTACATTTTGGGCATTTTTCTCTCATTTGTACGGCCTTGCGTATCTCGTTTATCGCTTTTAAGATATCATTATCTTTATAATTGAAAAAAGTTCTTTTCGGCGGCATATTGTTTGTAAAAAATGTAGGTGGTCAATTACTGGTAAAAACTCAATTACTTGTATAGATATTACCAGTAATAAACCACTGGTCTACAACAGAAACATTGTTGATATTTTCAGAATTTTTAAAATACTAACTGATTGCAGAGTAAGTATTAAGTAAATTTAAAAGAAAAAATAAACAATTTAACAAAAAGCTAAATCACCAGTTGTAGACCAAATAGAATATTACTGGAAATCGTTGAAGTCGTTTTCCATTAGTTTACCAATGACAACTATGGGTTTAAATTAGGATTTTCTGATGAAATAAGACGTAATTTAATTGCTTTACACATCATATTACGCGGTTAATTGGAAAATAAGTGACAACGATTGATATAAACAAAGATTCAAAAAGATTAAAAAAACTCGCTGTCAATGTGTACCTACCTTACTATATGGCCGCCCGGAACGAAGGGAACAAATTGATGTTACGAATCATGAGTTTTTTCTGATGTAATCATCATCATCCGAGCGAGTTTCCCGGTTGCATCCCTTTCGAGAGCACGGGGTCCGCTTTCCTACTTTTACGTCTCCACTTCGCACGATCTTTGGCATCCCGTGTAGTGAGGCCATTTGCACGCATATAGGGTTGCCAGACGTCCGGCTTTAGCCAGCTAGCCGGCTAAAGCCGGACATGTCCGGCTTTTGTTAGGCTTTTGATCGACCCCGTCAGTCACGCGGACACCCATAAAGCTTCATACAAACTCAGGCGAATTCACTCGTGTCGATCGGTTAACGCTTGTTGATTAAAGTTAGATTTTGTAGGCAGAGTATACTCTTTGTACTTATGTAATTCATAAAAGTAGGTAGGTACTTACATATAGGTACCAAACGATGTTTTTTATAAGCAAATGGGCCGCAACGTGGGACGCGTTGTGTGCGGCCTATTTGCCACAGATAGGAGAAGAAAAACCAATGTGTCAGGCTTTTAGGGCAAAATGTCCGGCTAAATATTTATCTGTGTTAGGCTTTTTAATTTTTTGGCCTGGCAACCCTACACGCATATCCGCACTTACGACGTCAAGCCAGCATTTATTGGGTCTCCCCAATCTGCCGAAAAAAAGAGCTGGGCGGAGGCGCCATAGCAAGATATTTGTTCCCCACGTAACTAGCCGGTTTTCGTAAAACGTGACCGTACCACCGTAAGCGACATTCTTGCATTTTATCTGCAATGTCTCGGATATGAAGGCTGCCCCTGATGCGGGAGTTTCTGACGCGGTCTTTTCGCGTCACTCCACACATCCAGCGCAGCATCTTCATCTCCGTGACACGCAGCTCCTGCTTATGTCGCTCAAGCAATGGCCACGCCTCACTACATACAAAAGGACAGGTCTAATGATCGATGAAAAAGGCGCAATTAATGCTTTTGTTAATTGTTATACGATTAATAAAAGTACGACAGTAATCGTAAAATGGTAAAGTCGCGGGAAATTAGAAACGATCAACTACTGGTTCCTGGTGTGGCACTGGTGCACTCACCCTACGCCTACTAATTTTAGCGTTTATCATCCGTATATCGTACGCATGAACAAAACACTATAATATTACGGCTTTTGTGGCGCGTAGGCGAGACCCCGACTGCAACACAAAAGTTTGCAGGTTCGATTTCCGCCGAGGAGAAGTATTTATGCCAACTATAAATGTTTGTTTCTTTTCTGGTCAGCATAAATCCTGGGTGTGGCTATATGATATCATTTCCCGACCCCACCCGATTTACGGGATCAAAAGTAGCCTATAGTCCTATCTATCTCTAAACCAAAATTCGTCGAAATCGGTTTAGGCGTGAAAACAACAGACCGACAGACTTACACGAGAGTAACTTTTGCGTTTGTAATATCGAGTTGATGTATGTGTATATTTACAAAATATAATTATAATATCATTATTAATATCATTATGTTCATACATAGTATATCCGTTGACTAGTAGTCATTCTCCAAAAAAATACGTTCTGTATTTTTTATTTATAAAATACTAGCTGACCCTGCGAACTTTGTTACGCCTTAAAGGCAATAAATAAGCATTTTTTTTTTAATCGAACGGGATAAAAAGTATCCTATGTCCTTCTCCTGGCTCTAAACTACCTCCCTGCCAATTTTCAGCTAAATCGGTTCAGCCGTTCTTGAGTTATAAGTGGAGTAACTAACACGACTTTCTTTTATATATATATATATATAGATAGATATGTCGTAATCTAATGGACACTCAAGTCCAAATTAATTTTAAAAAAAACTAGACTGAAGCTGTCACTGTCTCTGTTATTGTTTGTCAAATGTCGGAAACGGAAGTTGTTGTGTTGAGAAAAAAAAAGATTGCTTACCTATTTGCTGTTCAACGACCGTTAGTTTGCTGAAAACATATATTATGGAAATAAAGTAGATTCAAAGTTTTAAGAAGTTTTGCGTTTGTATTCTCACAACTTTCGGGTGCTCGTCTGGGTTACAAACAATAAATCCACACGCTATGGATGTCGGAAGCAACAAATCCTCGTTTTCCAAAATTACCGACTTTGAAGAAATGCCGTAAAACTAAGTTTTAGGTAGGTAACGAAGATTTTTACTGACGACTAACGATTGGCGATGACGTACTTCACGACGACGGCTTACATTTGCTCGAAAGGCGCTACAATACGAACTAGAAGTAAAACAAATTTCTCGATGCCACATGGCCACCGTAGAAAAACGCGAAGGCGGGAATTTGAAGACGTAGAATGTCACGTTTATATATCATTTTCCGACCTTGAGAAGTCCATGACATCTTCGCTGCATTCCTTGAAGAATTTGAAGTTACCACTCAGATTAGGCGCTGGACCGCTCTAGAAAAACTGATTTATGCCAAGAGACTAGCTACTGAACGGAACTGGTAAGTTATTTTTGAGATAATTATGAAGACTAAAATACTATGCTACATTAAAAAAGGCTCTGAAATAAGAATTCGGTCATAAAATTTACAGTGCTTATAATCCACATGAAGTTATCCGCTAGAAAAGTGAGAAACAATGAAACCCCTTCTTAGTGATGAAACAATTGCCTTTTTATAGTAGGTAGTGGAAGATGCTACACTGATTGAGTATGTTGTAGACGGAGTCAGGGATGCTGAAACAAATAAAGCTTGTAGAGAGCATCGGACAAAATGAGTTTGTAAGAAATTGTATCCTTTATAACAACTTATAAGGAATTTCTACAAGATCCGCAAGTACATAACTCATATACGATTTTAAACTTACATGGTTGTTAAGAAATCGAATCGAGAACATAGTAAGCTTAGTAAGCTTAGAGAGCGGTGTTGGTCTGGTCTAGTGGTAGATACCGCGACTTTCATTCCGAAGGTCGTGGTTTCGAATCCAGGCCTAACGCGCACCAATGTCTTTTTCTTTAAGAAAAATTTAAGTGCGCTATTAACATCGCCCTTACGGTGAAGGAAAAACATCGTGAGGAAACCAACATGTCCTAGGATACACCACGGTCCAAAGGCATGGGATATTCGCCAATGCGGGGTAGGCTCCCGTGGCGTCTTAAGCCCTCTAAGAAATAACGTACAATGGCCCAATTGTGAGGCTAAGTGCGGAAAAGGCTAAGTGCGGAAAAGGCTCAGTGAAACTAACTAACTAGTAAGCTTAGTGACCAGGACCAGGAACTAGACGCAGCGAGCGCATTAGGAAGAGGGTAGTTCGATATGGACGCCCCTAACTGTCATCACCTACCCGCAATCTCCAGTCTCGTGAACAAGCCAGTTGAAATTACTGGTGAAATATTGAGCTCCGTAAAAAACAAATTTAAACATGGTAAATACCCCGTTGTATAATAATATTTGTAACATAACTCATATCTGTAAGTCACTCAGCTCGTAAAATGAATGTAAAACGATGCTACAACTGCAGAGACCAAGACTAACAAGCAACTAATCGTCCAAAGGGAAAAAGTTGGATTAAACGCAATTAGCCTTATTAATAAACATGGATTAAGGTCAGAATAATTTAGGCACTTTTTGTTCCTGTCTGTCAACTGAAAGTTCTTGGCATGGAAAAAAACAAAGCATGTTCTCACTACTCTGACCTTACTACACATTTTTTAAAAAGGCTAAATGAGTTTGGCCACAAATCAACAGATTGTCCAAGCAATAACCCTAAAAAGAAATTAAACATCGAGGTTACCAACCAGAATATGGATAAAAAAATCCCTATAAGAAGATTGAAATAGGCGATAGATCAATGATGGCATTTAATTGTTTACGGGCTCATTTTCTGCAAATAGACGTCCTCAAATTTGGTCGTTTTTGCTTGATGAATCATTTTGTTAGTAAGAGAACCAGCCCAGCCAATGATGGCACTTTTTGGTTCCATAAGTGAACCTCCACATGGTAATATAATAGACACCAAAGTCCAAAAATGTTTGTTTCTCACATGTCAGAAACAGAAAAAAAATGAAAAATTTTACGAAATGAAGCTTTGTACAGCTGTTAATTGCAAAAACATAATAAATTATGTATTCCCCAAAGATGCTAAAAGAAAAAAACAGTGTACCTACCTTTTGACCTAAGGTATTAATATTAATAAGGTAGTTTTAAGAAGGGAAATGTGTAGAAAATTCTCTGATAATAATATTCAGGTTTAAAATGGGCAGTACATAACCTCGGATGGTTAGCTAAGTCGCCAAACTTGGCCGTTTTTACTCCTCACAGCTTTTATCTACTGTTTTTTTCTTTTAGCATCTTTAGGGAATACATCATTTGTTATGTTTTTGCAATCTACAGCTAAACAACGCGTCATTTTGTAAATTTATCTAAAAATTACTTAGTTTGTTTACAAAAAAACTATGAAGTTGTCAGAACCTTCGGATCACGCCAAAGTAGCGCCGGCTGTTTTGAGCTTTTAGTTTTAACCCCATTTGAAAAATGGAGAAATAAAGTTGATTTAATGTTTTATGACATTTTGCATGTACATACATATATACCAAAGTTGTTGTTTGTTATAGGAAGAGAACACATCGTCTGTGTCTTGGAATGCGTGGTGTGATGACTTGATCAGTATGTCCGGAGGTGGTTTGCTTTCAATAAAGGCTGGGAACTTCCCACCAGCAACACAACCCTTGACCGGCTCCGTTGTCGGCTTTCAGGTGATTAAAGTCCAGTCTAATTAACATAAAGATTGCTGAGACTGCAATCCACAGCTGCATAGCCGGTAATCTGCAAAGATCTGGAAGATGTCACTACGTGTCTCGGTCAAAAACATAAAGAAATACCGTTTCAACTCGACGGGATAAGCGGTTGTTCTGCAAGAACACGAAAGGACGCATTATAATATATTTGTAAGGGTGACATCTGACAGGGTTTAAATTGCAGGTTTAAACCCTGTCGAAGCAGAATTTATAAAGCATTTTTTTAAATACAATGTCTTTTTGCTTTCAGGGTGGTCGAGTATTCTGTTTACAATCAAATTCTATGCAGACAATAAACGTACCGCTATCACACGCTGTTCACCAGTATGTGCAACAAAAAATGTTCAAGTAGGTATTTTGATGATTTAAAGCTTATATTGTAATGTAACTAACTAGCTTCTGCCCGCGGCTTCTTCCGCATGTCCTACAGGAGACATGATTACGTTAGGATTATCACGGCCCTACTGTTTGTTGACCAATTTTCATGACAATTAATTAAAGAGAATAAAAAAAATATACATAATTGGAGCCCTCTTTTTACGGGGAGTAAAAAGGGGGGCCCAATCTACACTAATATTATAAAGAGGAAAGAAACTACTGGACCGATTTCACCAAAAGAAAGCTACATTATCGAGGAGTAACATTCGAGGAGTCGAATGTTACTCCTCGAGTCGAGGAGTATTGTATTTTGTTTAGGGTGGAGTTTGAGAAATCCTTAGAGATTGGCTTACGAAATATTTTCAAGACTCATTTCAAGCTATGTGCATTGTGCACACTGCATATTAAATTTCATAGCAATCGGTGCAGAAGTTTTTGCGTGAAGGAGTAAGAAACATACTTGATTATTGACTTACACTGAAACTTTCACTTGAAAATGACGGCCTCTGTGGGGCGGCGGTCTAAGGCCCGATTGCCATGCAGAAGGCTGTGGGTTCGTTTCCCGCCTGATGCAAATAATTTATGCTGAAAAATAAATATTTGTTTCTGGTCTTGGTGGTTTCTATGCATGTATATTTACAAAACAAAATATGTAGTATATCCGTTGTCTACTACTCATATTACAAGCCTAGTGCTTAGTTTGGGGCTAGATTGCGCTGTGGGTAATGTGCAATAGTTGTTGATTATTTATTAAATAAAATGTCCCTACGTAACATCTTCAGTGAGGCCTACGCGGTGGCTTGTCTGGGCGTGACTGCTCTCGACTGGGAACGTCTGGGATTAGCTGCTCTTGAAGAGCTAGCCTTCGAAGTGGCGCGTCAGGCTTTCCAACGAAGCGAAAATGTACTCTATCTGGCCCTCATTGATCATATACAGGTACAATTATACTTTTTCAATTTTCCTTATAAATGTTATTCTCTCATCCGAGCGATGTTCCCGGTTGCGTCCTTCTTGGAAGCCCGGGGTCCGCTAAACCCCAAATTAATTTGGGTTCGCGCAGTAGGTAAGTTATCTTTGACCATACCTTCTGCAAATAGATTTGGCATTATTTTTACGGCCGGCCGCCTGCCTGACACCAACCCTCTTAGGGACCAAGCAGTTTATCCGACGCCTCGCGGAGAGAACTTAAGGTGCTAGTCTCCCTCAGATCCCTTAGTCGCCTTTTACGACACTCACGGGAAGAGATGAGGTAGCTCTGTTCTATGCCTTTAAATTTTCCTTATAAATGTTAATTACGTTATACAGGGTGTTTGGTGGAGGGTTAGACAAACTTGGTGGGCATGTAGATGGACCTATTTGTGAAAAACAATTTGAAGGAAAAGATCCTAACTCTTCACAATTTTTTTTATGATTATTTTTGTGATTTTCTATTTTTTCCCAAATTTTACCTCTTAACCCCTACAACTTTTTTTTGTACATGTTTTCACTTAAACTTTTTATTTGATTTTAGTCCCAGATGTATCCTTGATCTATCAAAGGCATTATTAATCCAAAATAATGAGAAAATAATTAGTTATGGGCTCTCAAAGTTAAGAAAATAAAAAAATGTTGTCCAAAAGGTCAACTAAACATCGTTTTAAAAAAAAAACTAATAGTGATCGAGGAGTTCAAATACTCTTAAAAATTTCTCTTGACATCCCTTATTACAACGGTGTACTACATGTAGCATAAAAATCTACCAACTTGTCAAAAACAAGGTTTATGGGGAAAATGGAGTGAAAATGAAGGAAAAATAACACATTTTAATTTTTTTTTATTACGAATTTTGTTCAAAAACATCTCCCATAGTTCCAATACATAATGTGCGCGACAGGTGGAGCCCATGAAACGGGGCCAAGTCATCTAATCCACGAGTTTGTGAACTTTCTAGTTGGGAACGCTCTGTCTAAGAACTCTCTATTATTTTATGGGCTCTACCTGTTGCGCACATTATGTATTGGAAATAGGGGAGATGTTTTTGAACAATTGCTTTCAATGCTTATCATTATTTTATTACAGCTGTGAACTTGAATACATGTTTTCAGGAGCGTTTCGAAGCGGGAGAGAAAAGAGCAGTAATAACGGGCGAAGTGTTGGCTTACCGCGGGCGTTACGCTGACGCGGCGAGGTCATTCCAATCCGTGGCGCGCGACGAAAGGGCGCTCAATATGTACGTCGATCTCAGGATGTTCAACAAAGCACAGGTATGATGTCGCCATATTTTGTAGGGTTCCATACCCAAAGGGTAAAAGCGGGACCCTTTTACTGAGACTTCGCTGTCTGTCCGTCTGTCACCTGGCTGGCATCTCATGAACCGTAATATCTAGACGGTTGAAAATTTCACAGATGATATATTTCCGTTGCCGCTATAACAACAAATCTAAAAACAAATATTAAACGGCCCTTAAATATTTGTTTTATTTTTAGTATTCCCAAACACAAAACGTAAACACGCAACGATACTGCGATGTATTTTGGCCACTAGCGCCATCTAGTGATGGGAGTGATAGACTTAAAGTTCGCTTTGCGTTCACGGATTGGTTGGTCTACTGGTAATTTTAGGGTTCCGTACCCACTTGTGATAGTAGTACGAAACTTTTGTGCACGAGTCGAGTATTTCATAGCCAGTGGATAGAAATCCTGGCTGGATGCTGCAACCCAAAATATAATTGTTGGAAACCGATCACGGTATCAGTGGCTACAACTTGACTGGATCTGTTCCTAATTTCATCAGATATATTCTAATGGTTTTGTTAGATACTGTCTCCCCTATGAAGTCATTCTCTCGTGATGAACTGGATTAACAACCAAACTTTGTACGCTCTGACTATCTATCTATCTATACTAATACTAGCTGACCCGGCAAACGTTGTTTTGCCTTATAAATTATAGATAGTAGCCGATTCTCAGACCTACTGAAGACGTTTACAAAATTTCATAAAAATCGGTCAAGCCGTTTCGGAGGAGTACGGTAACTAACACTGTGACATGGAAATTTTATATATTAGATTATAAAGAGGTAAAGTTGGTAACATGTATGTATGTATGTATATTGGGGGTAATCTCCGAAACTACTGGACCGATTTTAAAAATTCTTTCACCATAGAAAGCTACATTCACCCTGAGTAACATAGGCTACTTTTGATCCCGATATTCCCACGGGATCGGGACTTCCGCGGGTGAAACCCCATTCAATATAGTAACTACATCAGACATGCCAGTTACATCTCTTATGAAACTTTAAAGATAGTGCCCATTTAGCAGCTGCTGCAAGACCCATATACTCAGCTTCCGTCAAAAAAAGAGCTATGGGCGGCTGTTTCTTCGCTTGACAAGCTAGCTATAGGCCCACCAGTTTGTTAACTTGTGGGCATATAGCTTGGCAAGCGAATTTTTATGTTTAAAACAATCTAGTTATTGATTTTCTGTCTTTCGTACAATTTGCCCAATTTGCATCGACAAATCCTTTCAAATAATCACCGACTACCCTGTAAGTAATTCTACCCTTTAAGTATTGTAACACTCTTTTCTGCAATCTAATGTTCCTTGTTATGTTTACTATTAAACTGTCTTAAGAACGTGGCGACTGTTACCATTTCCATACAAACTTAATACCAAAATAAATTATGAAAAATTTAGTTTTCCACCTAAATATCGATATTATTCGGATTAAGATTTTACTTTTAAAGGGTCCCCACCGCAAGGTTTTCCAAAATATTCATTCGAAATGAAATAAAACGGAGAAACATTATTTCAATGAAAAATGTTTCTCCGTTTTATTTGAATGTATTTGAACGTAACTTTTCTTTATACGACTGAAATGTTTGTTGGAGTATACCACTTGTATAAAATGGTTAAAAAGTACCATTTCCATACAAACTTAATACCAAAATAAATTATGAAAAATTTAGTTTTCCACCTTAATATCGATATTATTCGGATTAAGATTTTACTTTTAAAGGGTCCCCACCGCAAGGTTTTCCAAAATATTCATTCGAAATGAAATAAAAGGAGAAACATTTTTTTCATTGAAAAATGTTTCTCTGTTTTATTTGAATGTATTTGAACGTAACTTTTCTTTATACGACTGAAATGTTTGTTGGGGTATACCACTTGTAAAGTATAAAATGGTTAAGAAGATAATTTATATGTTTCAAAATATCGTCATATGGACTGATTTTGATCATCATAATCCATAACGCCAAAACCGGGTTTGCATGGTAATGCATGGCTATACTGTTCATATTTTATCTGCGTTAAACATGCCGTCATCGTCTGTGTAGAGGTTCTGTCTTACTCAATATCCATTGTGGAATCCACTAATTGATTATTTATGAACTACGATTGCCAAATTGTTTTCTAATTTATGAGCAAGATCTTGTTTCGTTGAAGTTCAGCTTCATGGTTGTTTTTGCGATGTTGAAATTAAACTTATTTTTCGATTTAATGCTAAATAAACGCCATTTATTTCCCTGTAGGAAATAAAACGTACTTTTATATTATACATTTAATTTATTGCCGTTTTTAACATGGGCTGTAGGTACTTTTGAAGATGAAATAAATGGCCATAATGAAGATGAGTTTTTGGTTTTAGCAATCTCAATATAAAAAGTAAGTTTTATTTCCCCGTAGGAAATAAAGCATACTTTTTATATTGAACATTTAATGTAATGCTGTTTTTAACATGGGCTGTAGGTACTTTTCAGGATGAAATTAATTGTCCATCATGAAGATGGGTCTTTGGTTTTAGCAATCTCAATATAAAAAGTAAGTTTTATTTCCCCGTAGGAAATAAAGCGTACTTTTTATATTGAACATTTAATGTAATGCCGTTTTTAACATGGGCTGTAGGTACTTTTCAGGATGAAATTAATTGTCCATCATGAAGATGGGTTTTTGGTTTTAGCAATCTCAATATAAAAAGTAAGTTTTATTTCCCCGTAGAAAATAAAGCGTACTTTTTATATTATACATTTAATTTTAATTTAGTATATTTTAGAATGAAAAAGATGGCTTTTTAGTTTGTACTGTTCGGAGAAATGTTCACTTTTTTTCGTTTTTCCAACTCATAAACTTTCATGTATTTTTCTTTTGACATCACTGGTAGCAGGTTTTCCATTTCCAATTTGGCTTCTAATCTTAACTCTAGCATGTTTGTCCATAAACAAGGCAAAGCATAATCATATTTTTTTGACTTTTAGTTTTATTACTTATAGATCGTCGAAAAAAATCCATGTAATTTGTCTATAACAAAGTCCTTTATATTGACCAATACTGTTGAGGTCTTCAGTTGGCCTCGATGGTACATATGCTACAATTCGTATTATTTCATAGTCTCTTGATTCTACATTTATTTTTAGGGGAACTTCATCCAGACATCTTGCTCGTCTTGGCGAAGGCATTACCATGCCCCCAGACTCATAGTCTTGGGAAGCTATTTTCGTTTTAAAATACTTTGTTCATCAAGGAGGTTCGTTTCTCAAGTGAAAATAATAAATTTCCTCTAAAAATAGTACCAACTTCAAACTTTAAATCTTTAATTTAGCTGAAGCTAAATAAAACTAATTCAATCAGGTTTAATTTTTTTTATCAAAAAATACCTTTTCCTTAAAAAGCCATTTTTGCTCATATTTTTCACTTCCGAATGAAGATCTACTATACATCTTCTTTTCCTTTTCCCACTCTAGGTGGGGTCAGCTCTTCTAATTAATTTGCGCCAGGCACTTCTGCAATTCACATTTGGTTCATCTACAATACATTTACTACGATTACAAAAAAATACACTTTAGATCCGTGACCCTTGGAAATTACATGGATTTCATTTGTTTTGCTTGATTCATGCATTGTAGTCAACGCCTGACATTTTACAATATCAATACATTTAGGTTAAATTGCATTTTTTTTATAAGGATTAGAGATGGGCCGACTAGAGGGGTACTGTTACCATTTCCATACAAACATAATACCAAAATATATTATTGGAAAACCTTGTGGTGTGGGCCCTGTAAAACTATAATCTTAATCCGAATAATACCGACATTAGGGTAGAAAACTAAATTTTTCATAATAATATTTTGGTATTTGGTACAATAGTAATAAAAAAATCAATCCTGCCGCTATTCCCTAAGGAACTGAAACTCTTCTGCGAAATAGCCGCTTTTTGTCAAAACTCTTATGACAGGATAGGTAACCTTGGAAACCACCATCGATATATTAACCATACACGATGGAGTGTACCAAACTTAGAATATTAATGGAATTAAATACATTTTTCGGTTTTAATCGCGTGGTGTTGTTACTTTTAGCATTGTTTCAACGCTCAACGTTTCGAGACCTTTACAGGTCCCTTCTTCAGGATTGACTGAGATGAAAAACTCGCGAGTCTAGACGTGTGTGTATTTGTGGGTGTGAAAGGATGTACATTGTGAGTGGAAAAATCCTACCATTAATAAATGTAAATTCGTGATGGCAATAGTGCGAGCGAAACAAACACCTCTGGTTAGTAACTCTCACTCGGCACGGATTTTGTAGATGTTCTATATGTCAAAGGAATATAGGTTTTATTGAAAGAACTAAGAGTCTAATATTCAATAACGCAAATTTTGTACGTATTCATCCTGCATGGGTAAATATATCATGACACTACTATTGCCATTTCACTGAGACACCACTGCGATTCTATTGTGATTTAGTGTAATACCGACCCTGTACCAAAGAGCCAAACATCGGTAAACATCATCAAACATAGTTCTAACTAATAATAAAGTTGAAATTAAAAATACCGATGCAAATAATATAAGTATATCTAAACTTCCTTCTGAAAATGATGATGCGCCAAATGAAAAATCTAATGCTTTAAGCATTAGTAGTGTTCAGGTTAATAATGCTAAAATATCACATCGAGATCAAACTAAAAAATCGATTGAAACCGCACATAATATAAGCATATCTAAATTACCCCTTCCCCTTGATAATAATGAAGTGCCAGATACAAAAAATAACGTCAATAAATAATACTGATGCGGCTGATAATCCTAATGTTATTCTTCAAAAAAAACATATAACAAATAATAAAATGAAGACTGAAAGTATTAAACATGCTGATGGTGTATTTGATGCTAAAGATAGAAAAACCAGTGTTGACATTCCAAATAAATGTCAAATGGCAAAACCTAATAACTCTATAACAGATGATGAAGTTTTAATAAATGATAATAAAGACTATAACGATAGACAGGGACGATGATGACGCTGACGATTCTCTACTTATTTATTTACTTATATGAGATACTGAGAATGATATTAGTATTAGTACAGTATTAGAAAAAAAAATCAAGAAAAATGAAAGCAAAAAGAAATTTCAAAATAATTTAGATAAGCATAAAACTGAAAAACATTCCCACAGTATAGTAAAAATAAAACAATACAGGTAAAAAAAAAACAGAAAGTCATGTTTCAGACGTTGAAGCAGTATCTACTTTAAGCAAAAGATCGCGATCAAATTTCCAAAATTCACTCTAAGATACAAAAAAGCTAAAGCTATTTTGCAAAAAGATCGCCACAGTTCCTGACAACACCCTCAAACCAAAATGGACGACGAAAACTCGTCGAAGCCATTAAAAACGATTTAGAATTGCCATTACTAAAATGTCACGGAATTAAAAATGGTAATGTTCCATGTTCCATCCATTCATCTACAGTTGCCACAGTGAAACACTTTTTTAATTTGCTTGAAAAAATTGTTAATAAAGCGAATTTCAAGATAACTTTCAAATGTCTTTTTCCGAATATTAGCGTAGATATTTCGACAGAAAACACTCGATTCTGTTCAGCGAATTTTCAAAAGTCGTTTAACAGCTTAGATATGCTGTGCGAGTCCTGGTTTTGCGACAGCATACCTATCACTGAAAATAATCGCCCAGTTGGTAAAGAGACGACACCAGCGTAATAGAGGTTTTTTTTGTTCTCGTTGGTGTTGGTTTGTCTGTCAACGCTCCCGGTATCGTCAATGCAAAAGTAACCGTCCGGTTCTTTTTAACACCTCGATCTGCTCCGTGCTTAACATTTTTACATTGAGTGGGAATTAAACTTCCTAAACAAAATCAAAACATCATTCTTGTTTCGGTCATTTTGACCAATTTGCCTCCGATCTAATTTTCTCAGCGTAGCGTCCGATTTGACGGTTTGTAAGTTTTGTGTCTTTGCCAATTTGCTGGCGTTCATTTTGAGTAATTGTGAAATAAAGCATTTTTTTTAAGTTTGAAAGTTCAAGATGCAAATAAAAAAAAGAATTTTCAAACAGGTTTAAAGGTACATCGGACGCTATGCACGACGATCGATTTTTTTATGTTACGCAATGGATTACAATATAATCGCAGTCATCATCATCAGCTGTAAGAAGTCCACTGCTGGACATAAGCCTCCCTCAATAATAATCGCAGTAATTACACTAAAATTAAAAAAAGCGATTGTTTGTGTAAATATATGTGTTTGGGGGTTATCTTCTATCTACGCCTTGCAAACCTGTAGATGTTGATGACTGATCCTCATCTTCGCAGGGTCACAGCCCACGTATTTCACACCATCTTTGAAGCAATCTGCGCCCTATATGGTTGAAATTAGCGTCGTGTTCTTCATCTGACTATCACTATCTTCATCGGTGATATGACCATCTTCGATCGGGGGTTCCGCGAGAATATAAAGTTCTTCATTTTCGCTAATTTCTTCACTATCTAAAGCAGAGAATATTGCGTGCATCGTCAAACTGCAAAAACATAAAACATGTCATGCAATTTCCGCTGTGCATAGCGTTCGATTTTAGCCCATCAATCTTTCATAATTTTCCCCTTTAGTTTTAATTGACCTTCTAGCTTAAGTCTCGGGGTCGGGATGCCCACATTTATATTCTGAAAACCTAACGGTAACACGACACGAGTTATCCACGCTCGATGTATTGACTACGCATTTAGCGACTGTAATCATATCGGGGGTAACACATATCAGGGTATTTGTTTATTCAATTTCAATAAAATCGTTGCCGTTCGCTCTTGGCACCTTTGACTTACATTCTTCAGGGCTTTTATTTGTGTCTGTTTCTATCCTGCCAATACAGGACGTGGTCATACGTGGGGCTTTCGTCTGGATTATGCAAAGCCACCGATTTCCAGTGGTTGTAAATTTTCTCACGATTTTAGCTCGTATTTATTACAACCAAATCCTTCATATTATGTGCCTTTTGTTCCTGATTTCACCACTTAGTACTGCCGTACTCACCAGCTGCAATGAGTACTGTAATAATACACATTTTTTTCCTCTTCAGCTGTTAGTCGCTTCGGACAACCTGGTGTCAGTGGGTGTTTTCCATGAACTTTATCCAAGAGGGTTCGTCGTGGAATTCTAAAAGTTTTTTCAGCTTGATATGAGGATTTTTTTTGTCTCTTTATAAGCCTACAGCAACATCTAAAATTTCTTGATTGTATTTTGGCGTATAATTTCTTTTTTTTGTAACCGACTTTTTTAATGTAAACCTCGTCTTCTTTTTAAAATTTTGATTTTTTGAATATTCCATAATGACTGTAACAAAATTAAAACTTTATTTATAAACTTTTTTAAACTGATTTTCTCAAGCTTCTTAGTTAAAATAAATATATTTTTGTCAAACCCTTTAAACTGATACCCCGCTCGATATTGGAAATACATGATATTTATAAACTCCACTAACAACAATAACTTTAACGTGACAAGACAACCCCAGGGCTAGGCAAAAATTGGCAATAACATGACTGAAGTGATACCCTACCCACTATTTCTTACGATTATTCCATAAATACACAATGTGTTGTAATATTAATAACCTAGTTTGAAAGATGGTTAGAATAGTTCCTAATACAATAAAATGTTTAGCCTTACCTGCAGTATAAAACGCGAACCAATCAAAGTTTCTTCCAGGTTGTAAAAACGACGCCCGTTTTCATAACCGAAAAATCCGGTTTGTCACTAGTAAAGTGAAGTTTGTGACGTTTTGATCACAAAATCGTTGCCAGGAATAAAAAATGTTTTGTATTTGGTAGTTTTAAGCATAGGTAGACCTACAAATATTTCGTAAATTTTAACATTGTCTAAAACAGGCGAAGTTACTGATTACAGGCGAGGTAAGGGGTTTCTACGGTGTGTAAAGAATTTTCAGCTTTGCCACCAAAGGCAAACAAATTTATCTATAACAGCCACATGTATATATTATGTTTGCCTTTGGCGGCGTAATTTGTACTAAGCAAAGTATAATTATAATTCTTGGCATGCCAAGAATTATAGAAAGCATCAAATAAGATACCTTTTTTTTTTTTTTTTAACGTGGGAAAATCTGATAAAGACCATCAGGCCGCTCTCGGGGGAGAGCGGCCCGGTGAGTGGAGTCCCCCCGGCCAAGATGGTGTGCGGCCGGGGTATACCCACTAAAAACCCACGGTGTCCTTCTCGCCGCTATTGCCAGAGCTCGTCGGAAACCTTACGGAGGAACGTCGACGAGCTCCAGCGGCGGGTGGTCCCATCCCCAACTAAATTCGAATTGATAGAGTCCAACTGCAGCGCCAGTAACAGCAAACTGACCTTCATTGATCTTTAGTTCCAGTCCGTCTGAGAGGGGTATGGTTGGGCCACCTCTGGATGTATAAGCTAGCATACTCATAGAATCGCTAAGTCCCAGGTTAAGAGTTCCAACACCAGTGGAAAATCCATTGGTGACGGCAGTTCCCTGTGCGGGTTCATCGGTTAATCTCCAATAGTATTTACATTGACGCACAACGCATGTGCCGAATATGTCTGTCATGTCTAAGAAATCATTGGTGGTGGGGCAGTTGAGACGTACCATTAAAGTATTTCCACAAATAGAAAATTCGTGTAGAGCAGTATTGATGACTTGAACTCCCACACCATCACATCCAGTTGGAATGATCATTTGCGTGAGGGAGCGAGTGTTCTGCACAGAAGTGTGAATGTCTGAGAATTTTTCTTTCATTGCACCAAACGCGCAGTATAGTCAAGATGTGAGGTCCCAAAAGGTACCTCGTACAATTCTTCGTTGGTTGGCAGCCAAAAGGCTATTTAAGTAAAAAGCGGTCATGTGCTTGAGTCCCTCCCGGGTCAAGCTTCCTGTTGTTGGGTCAAATGGCATTGAGGACTGAGCTCGGAAATTGTTGAATTCAACATCGCCCGTAATGATCGAGTTCCCGGACCGCTTGAGGGAATAGCTAGTCCTGGTAATTCGATCGATCTTGCATCGTAAATCCATCTCGAGTGATCAGCGTTAGCACGAACCTCAAGAAAGAGAAAAATTCACCTCAAATAAGATACCTTAAAATTAATAATTAACATAATTCAAATCTGATGATCCCAACTAAACAATCGAACTAGTGAGATGAATTGTAGCCAATAAATTATGTTTTTCCATAAACAAGGCAATGCATAAACATATTTTTTCGACTTCTTTTAGTTTTACAGGCGAGGTAAGAGGTTTCTACGGTGTGTTAAGAATTTTCAGCTTTGCCACCAAAGGCAAACAAATTTATCTATAACAGCCACATGTATATGTAATGTTTGCCTTTGGCGGCGCAATTTGTACTAAGCAAAGTATAATTATAATTCTTGGCATGCCAAGAATTATAAAAGAGATCCAATCAAAGATAAAGCAATTCAAATCTGATGATCCCAACTAAACAATCGAACTAGTGAGATGAATTGTAGCCAATAAATTATGTTTGTCCATAAACAAGGCAATGCATAAACATATTTTTTTTTTCGACTTCTTTTAGTTTTATTACTTATAGATCGTCGAAAGAAATCCATTTAATTTGTCTATACTATAACAATGTCCTTTATTTATTTCAAATACCGCCCAGACTTACAGTTTAGATACTAAAACGTCTGGACAGCTAAATTGCTTATACATTATTATACATAGGAACTTTCTTATTATAACTAAAATTAAAATAACATCAAGTTTATATTATATCGCTACTATAGCTTAGCCAGTTTATACATGTATTCGTAAATTGCCGCCGATTCGAGTGAAATATATCGACCTCCTCGTACCGGTCGATAACCAGCTGGTTTAAAAGTGCGAGTGCATGTAAGGTAGGTGCATATTTAGAAGTCCATGTGCGCCCGAAGCCGCCGGTCAGCACTAGTAGCATATGTCTCCGGTCCGATCGCGTGTTACGTAGGTAGTCGTTAGGTACAAACAGTGATCCCAGAGACAGAGCGTCAGGGTTGTCCACCAGGCCGTTAAATAGGAGGAAGTAGTGCAATACCAAGCTGAGTTTACGCCTAAGCTCTAATGTGTCTATGCCTATCATACCACATATAAAAAGAGACGGATATAAGTAAGGATAGTATCCATATACTTTTTTATATAGATAACGGCCGAACTTCTTTTGAACCCGTTCTATCATGGTTGTGTAAGTCACCTCGTGTGGATCCCATACCAGTGAGTTGAACTCGAGTTTACTGCGAACAAAGGCATAATAAAGCAGCAGAATAGTACTTCTATTATTAAACCTAGCTGTTTGCCAAAGAACAAAACCCAACGATTTAAAAGCTTTTTTTGCACATTTCAGTAATGTGATAATTAAATGTCAACTTAACATCCAAAAATAGACCCAAGTCTCTAATTACGTAGACACGCTCCAGGGGTGTTCCAGCTATTTCATAGGTATACTTTATAGGGGCCCGGGATCGAGAGAAAGAAGCAGTTTTGCACTTAGAGGTGTTAAACTCAAGGTGGTTCTGCTGACTCCACTGAACAACACTATCAATGTCGCGCTGGAGCGTTTCACAGTCCTCACTAGTATTTACATTTATTGTTATAGTATAGACAAATTGCCCAATACTGTAGTTGAGGGCTTATTTTGGCCCCGATGGCACATATGCTTCAATTCGTATTGTTTCATAGTCTCTTGATTCTACATTTATTTTTAGGGGAACTTCATCATTCATTCATTCATCTTGCTCGTCTTGGCGAAGGCATTACCATTCCCCCAGACTCATAGTCTTGGGAAGCTACTTTCGTTTTAAAATACTTTATTCATCAAGGAGGTTCGTTTCTCAAGAGAAAATAATAAATTTCCTCTAAAAATAATAAGTACCTACTTCAAACTTTAAATCTTGATTTGTACCAGATAACCAATGAGACAAGGCATACTTAAAGCGTTCTTGTAACTCTCCCGCATCGTTAATTTAGCTGAAGCTAAATCAAACTAATTGAATCAGGTTAAATTTTTTTTCTCAAAAAATACCTTTTTCTTTGAAAGCAATTTTTGCTCATTTTTTTCACTTCCGAATGAAGATCTACATACATCTTCTTTTCCTTATCCCACTTTAGGTGGGGTCGGCTCTCCTACATAATTTGGGCCAGGCACTTCTGCAATACATTTGGTTCATCTACAATACATTTACGATTTCAAAACTACACTTTAGATCCGTGGCATTAGAAATTACATGGATTTTATTTTCTTTGCTTGATTCATGCATTGTAGTCAGCGCCTGTCATTTTACAATATAAACACATTTAGGTTAAATTGCATTTTTTTATCAGGATCGTTCGGTTAAATCTGGAAGCTTGCCGCAATTGTATTTTGTCAATTGTGAGCTAGCTGAGATAAAAGCTAAACGCGAAATTTTCTTTAGTCCACATGTATTCAACAAAGTATTTATCGGAAATACTTGTTGTTTTTGTAAATTCAGTTGTTTTGTGTCATATTTCAAGTCTTTTTCCGAATATTAGCGTAGATATTTCGACAGAAAACTTGATTCTGTTCAGCGAATTTTCAAAAGTCGTTTAACAGCTTAGATATACTGTGTGAGTCGTGGTTTTGCGACAGCATACCTATCACTGAAAAAAATCGCCCAGTTGGTAAAGAGCGACACCAGCGTAATAAAGGAATCTTATGTTTCGTTGGTGTTGGTATTGGCTTGTCTGACAATGCTTCCGGTATGCAAAAGTAACCGTCCGGTTCTTTTTAACACCTCTATCTGCTCCGTGATTTTCATATTTTTACTTCGAGTGGGAATGAAACTTCCTAAACAAAGTCAAAACATCACGCTTGTTTCGGACATTTTGACCAATTTGCCTCCGATCTAATTCTCAGCGTAGCGTCCGATTTGACGGTTTGTAAGTTTTGTGTCTTGCCAATTTGCTGGCGTTTATTTTGAGTAATTGTGCGTTTTTTATTGTTTTGCTTTAAAAATTGATTTATGGATTTTTTTGAAAATTCTTGAAAAGTTGAAGATGCAAAAAAATATATTTTTCAAACAGGTAGGAAGGTATAGACCGTCCGATACATCGGACGCTATGCACGACGATCGATTTTTTCATGTTACACAATGGATTACAATATAATCACAGTAATTACACTAAAATTAAAAATGAGCGAATATTTGTGTAAGTATATGTGTTTGGGGGTTGGTTATCTACGACTTTCATACCTGTAGATGTTGAGGACTGATCATCATCTTCGCAGGGCACACTCCTCGTACTTCACACCTTCTTTGAAGCAATCTGCGCCATAAATGTTTGAAATTGAAGCATTGGGTGCAACAAGGGCGTATCTTAAAAAAAATGAGTTTCGAGAAAAATGGAAATGAAGGTTATAATGTCCTATATCTTTTTATTATTTAAAGTGTGACTTTTCACAAAATGTTATTTATTTTTCCCATGATTTAGCTACAATATTTAAGTATTTTTATAATATTTTAAAATAACTAAATCAATTTCAAAATTCATTATTTTTATCTTGTGTTATCCGCCCTTGTTGCACCCAACCGTTAAATAAATTGGGCGTTCCTTTTATGACTAGTTTTTAGAGTAGAACCTGTTTAAGCCATTTTGCATTATTAGGTTTCATATAAATAAGGCATCAATGACAAAACATCCTTAATCTTGACCTCCTTCACTCCAGGTTTTTGTACCAGCTGCAAATTTAAATCGTCTTTGCTTATTGGTAGATTGTTTTTTCTTGAATGTGTACTTTTCATCCGGAGCTGAATAAAATCTCGGGGTCGTTATGACTCCTTCAGGACTACACTCTAGTTTTACATATTGCTGTATGGAAAAACGGTTCTTTTTACTTGTGGGTAAATTGGACAAAAGCGGTGAGAGGCCTTTATTCCAATAAGGTAACTTGCCATCATTACCTTGCAGGTGCTTGGTTTGTTCCTTGGTGATGACATAACATTTAAATATTCTTCAGCTGTCTTAATAGTTTCCAAGTGTTTTAGCAATATACTATATCTTCCAAAGTTCCTGTCACACTGGTTACAAGAGTGGCCTCTTACTGGAAATATATGTTCAATATGCATATTTAAGGTTTTTGATAACCATGTGGAGAACATTACCATTGTTATATTTTTATTTTGACCTCCACAAGCGTCAGAAAAAAATACTATTTTTTTAATATTAGGCAAATCTTGCAACTTTTCAACAACAAAATTAAATAAGAAAGAACAGACTGTGTTGGGTCCCTTTTTTGAATCATTTTCCAGAAAACAATAAAAGGAACTGAAGCCATCATTGTGACAGTGAATGTTAAAGTTAAAAAGCCATAATAATCTCTTATAAAACTGTGAAGTAATGTTAAGTTTTGGCATGGGTAAATTTTGAGCATAATCAAACTCTAATATGAGTGTATCTGTATTATGTTCCAAAACGATTTTTTTTTGTGCGTTGTATGATTCTACCTTTTTCAAATGCAAGTTGTACGGAATCTTACATGCGTCTTCAGGGTTAACTTCTAATAGAACTCTACATTTTGTACAATAATCACAGACATCTGTTCTAGGTTGCCTAAACGAGTAAATACTGTTTTCTCGAAAACATCTGTGATATGTGTTGTACTTCATTTTTAAAACAGAACGTGTTTGCTCGAAATAATGCTGTTTAAAAGAGTTGTATAGTTTTAAAACTGATAAATCAGGGTTTTCGAAATATAGCCTTTCACTAGCTCGACCATAGTGTGATTTCTTGCTGGGGAATTTGGCCCAGTGTTCTTTTATCATATCATAAGTATTTTGAGAAATTTTATTATGGCGATTGTCATGTTTTCTTCTTAAATCACGAACTGGTGCTCCTGTCAATTTCAATTTTTGGACTACTCTGAGACGTTTTTCAGATATTTTCAGTAGCGATAGTAAGAAATTTCTGCAAACGATTCAGAATTGCCATTACTAAAATGTCACGGAATTAAAAATGGAACGTTAATCTACAGTTGCCACAGTGAAAAAACTTTTAATTTGCTTGAAAAAATTGTTAATAAAGCGAATTTCAAGATAACTTTCAAATGTCTTTTTCCGAATATTAGCGTAGATATTTCGACAGAAAACACTCGATTCTGTTCAGCGAATTTTCAAAAGTCGTTTAACAGCTTAGATATGCTGTGCGAGTCCTGGTTTTGCGACAGCATACCTATCACTGAAAATAATCGCCCAGTTGGTAAAGAGACGACACCAGCGTAATAGAGGTTTTTTTTGTTCTCGTTGGTGTTGGTGTTGGTTTGTCTGTCAACGCTCCCGGTATCGTCAATGCAAAAGTAACCGTCCGGTTCTTTTTAACACCTCGATCTGCTCCGTGCTTAACATTTTTACATTGAGTGGGAATTAAACTTCCTAAACAAAGTCAAAACATCATTCTTGTTTCGGTCATTTTGACCAATTTGCCTCCGATCTAATTTTCTCAGCGTAGCGTCCGATTTGACGGTTTGTAAGTTTTGTGTCTTTGCCAATTTGCTGGCGTTCATTTTGAGTAATTGTGAAATAAAGCATTTTTTTTTAAGTTTGCAAGTTCAAGATGCAAAAAAAAGAATTTTCAAAGAGGTTTAAAGGTACATCGGACGCTATGCATGACGATCGATTTTTTTATGTTACACAATGGATTACAATATAATCGCAGAAATTACACTAAAATTAAAAAAAGCGATTGATTGCGTTCGATTTTAGCCCATCAATCTTTCATTATTTTCCCCTTTAGTTTTAATTGATCTTCTAGCTTATGTCTCGGGGTCGGGATGCCCACATTTATATTCTGAGACCCTAACGGTAACACGACACGAGTTATCCACGCTCGATGTATTGACTACGCATTTAGCGACTTTAATCATATCGGGGGTAACACATATCAGGGTATTTGTTTATTCAATTTCAATAAAAACGTTGCCGTTCGCTCTTGGCACCTTTGACTTACATTCTTCAGGGCTTTTATTTGTGTCTGTTTCTATCCTGCCAATACAGGACGTAGTCATACGTGGGACTTTCGTCTGGATTATGCAAAGCCACCGATTTCCAGTGGTTGTAAATTTTCTCACGATTTTAGCTCGTATTTATTACAACCAAATCCTTCATATTATGTGCCTTTTGTTCCTGATTTCACCAACTTGGTACATTACATGAAATTGCTTTGGTATTAGTTAAACTCAGAATATACCTGAAATAGCACCTTAAGTTAGGTTTAAAACCCGTTCGGGGTATTTGATGCCTTTTCGAAACACACATTTTTGCGAACCTGGGTTATCGCTTAAATTTGTCAAATTGTAGTTTAATATATTTTCTTTTGGTATGCCATCTAGAGACCTTTCCAAATTTTTAAAATAGGCCACCATCTCGTCAACCGTTTTTTTCTGCCTGGCTTCTTATAATATTCTGTGTGGTTCTTTAGCAAAATTCTTTTTTATATCGGTTTATAAAAGAATATGCCCATTTTTTTCCAGGTAGTTTGTCATTAAAAACTGCCGCTCTCCCATTCTCTGTTAAATATTTATACTTACACGACAATCCTTAGATCCAGCAAAGTGATAGGACTGCCGTACTCACCAGCTGCAATGAGCACTGTAATTATATATTTATTTCCTCTTCAGCTGTTAGTCGCTTCGGACAACCTGGTGTCAGTGGGTGTTTCCCATGAACTTTATCTAAGAGGGTTCGTCGTGGAATTCCAAAAGTTTAAGTTTTAATTTTTTGAATTTTCCATAATGACTGTAACAAAATTAAAACTTCATTTTTTTACATTTTTTAACTGATTTTCTTAAGGTTTTTAGTTAAAATACCCTGCTCGATATTGGAAATAAATGATATTTATAAACTCCACTAACAACAATAACTTCAAGACAACCCTTAGGGGTAGGCAAAGATTGGCAATAACATGACTGAAGTGATACCCTACCCACTATTTCTTACGATTATTCCATAAATACACAATGTGTTGTAATATTAATAACCTAGTTTGAAAGATGGTTAGAATAGTTCCCAATACAATAAAATGTTTAGCCTTACCTGCAGTATAAAACGCGAACCAATCAAAGTTTCTTCCAGGTTGTAAAACGACGCCCGTTTTCATAACCGAAAAATCCGATTTGTCACTAGTAAAGTGAAGTTTGTGATGTTTTGATCACAAAATCGTTTCCAGGAATAAAAAATGTTTTGTATTTGGTAGTTTTAAGCATAGGTAGACTTACAAATATTTCGTAAATTTTAACATTGTCTAAAACAGGCGAAGTTACTGATTACAGGCGAAGTAAGGGGTTTCTACGGTATGTAAAGAATTTTCAGCTTTGCCACCAATAAGGCAAAGGCAAACAAATTTATCTATAACAGCCGCATGTATATATTATGTTTGCCTTTGGCGGCGCAATTTGTACTAAGCAAAGTATAATAATAATTCTTGGCATGCCAAGAATAATAATTTTAATATTTATTTATACCTACTATATATGTATTTCAACACTTATAAGTAATTTTCAAAAAAGGGTTTCAGTTAACGTTTTTGCGCAAAGATTAGTGAATACATTATGTGTACCAAAGTACTTATATTGTTATATTATGTTATCTTATCTCCATCCTACTCAATCCATGTTTATCTAGTCCTATGTAATAATGTTAAACTTGTGGAAAACTATAATCTATATATTTATTTATATCCATTTATATAAAAGATAGTCGTGTTACATTATTGAAAATTCAAAGAACGGCTGAACGAATTTGACTTCTCTTAATTTTTTTTTATTTTTTTTCTATAAACATAAAAATGTTACCAAAACTAAAATATTACTAATCATCTTGATATTCATCATCCTGGTCGATATCATCAATATCCGATGTGGGAAATGTGACAATCTCAGATGTGTACTCATTGTCATCGTCTTCTTCCTCCATTTTCCGTTTTTTCTTGTCGGCACAATCAGAATTGTCTAAAGTCTCATGATCAAGCCATCTTTTGCCTAGGAGTGTAGTTCTTCCTTGTTTTTCAATGCGCCTGATTACGTCGTCTAACTGTCTGGTGATTGTGGAACGCATTCCGGAAGAGATAGAAGAATCTATCGCTGCTGTATAAAGAACCCCTCCTATATACACATTTCTCATTTCTACTTCTTGAATGGTAGCAACATCACTCTCTAACGATCAAACACTAGTTATTAGAGATGGGCCGACTAGTCGGCAACTAACAATTATACAATAAAACAAATATTTATTCAATGAGTAGTACAGTTTAGGTAGTCAGAAAATCGTAAACAAAACACGTCATAGCTTACATACATCATCTAAACATCTAAAATGTCATAACTATGCCTCAGCTCCATTTTTTTTCCAACTTTTATTTTTATTTCAACCATTTTTTCGAAGTTTCACTACAGCTTTCGAAGTGCAAACTTATTCAAAAATTGCAACAATCGCCGAGTGATCTTGATTAACCCAAATATCTCGGAATTATAATGATCTGCATTGCCGACTAGTCGGCAATTTTGGAACCGACTAGTCGGCTAGTCTGCTAGTCGGCTAGTCTGCTAGTCGGCAGAACCCCTAGTCGGCCCATCTCTACTAGTTATCCTAAGCCCTTCTTTGACTGGAAAAGCAGTATATAAAACAAATATAATGTATATTTCGTACTCTATCTTCGACCATTTTCATACATAAATTTCGTGAGACTTTTGACAAAGATCGGGCAGTGCGCCCCAAGAACTTAACTACATAATGGTTTTTCCAAGCGAAATCTCTTTGTCTTATCCTATCAACAACAGTCTCTGGATTCCTAAGGTAGTAATAATACATCTCCTTTATAGTTTCGTTTATGTTGAACAAGTTTAGCATTCTATGGTGTCTACAAGAAATGTCATCAGAGAAAGTCCTTACTTCTTTGCTATTTATTTCCACTACAATTTTGTGTTCAGAATTCGGAGCAGTATATCAAGATTTTCATTGAGGGATAGTTTGTAACTCCCGGTGGTCATGTATTCTGCATCTGGCTGGAATCTGTATTTCCCACAGGAATCACCTGGGTTTAGTTTGCTTATTCTTGAGAACGTGGTGACATCCATGTCCAGTAACTGATATGGTTTTCTCTCTATTGCTCTTTCCATCTCTCTATCTATAGTTTTTCCTGCAAGGCTGGTTGTATCCTGATATCCATACCCAATATATTTGGCAATCTCTTTCAACATTGCTGTAAATTCCCTGATTGTTGTGAAGCCACATATTATCTCTATTAGTGTTTGGCCATTATAAACAAATTTGCCTTTTAAATCTCCGTGTTTGAAATTGACAGACTGATTTCCCATTTGTATTTTCCTAGAAACATTTATCTTGTTGAATATTAAAACCTCTCTACCTCTCTTAGGGTCTGGACATACTATGAATGACCCTCTCTTATGCTCTAAAGTGGTAGCTCGCTCGTATAGTGCTTTAATCCACAAGAACTCTATGGTGTTATCCGAAGCAATTGAGTCCAGCACAACTTGAAAAATATTCTCTTTTATTGTGGTGTTTGAACATATTTCTTTCAACTCTTCAACTGGAATCTTGGAGATCTTTCCGTTATAGATAAGTCCCTTGATGAAATTTTTGAAAGGTGGTAACCAATTTCCCTGTTGTGATCTCTCTATTGTTTCATAATTTACAATCACTAAATTATTGTGAACTGTGGCATGTTTCATCTGTATCGCTGAGCATCCACTAGAAGATAAAACAGGCAAGTACCTATTAGTACAGTCATTTGGTATTGTACGAGTTTTTAGTACACTCTTGGTGGAGACTGAATAAAAGGAGTTTGTATGAGTGTAAAAATAATATATTAATAAATTAACTTAAGCAGACTATTATTAATTAAATGAGAACGCGAGTCAATGAATTGATGGTATTTTGCGAACTGAAGTTAACTAGGCCGCGCTGACGTCTAAGTACTGCAATACAGCAAATATAGCAATTGCAACACTTAGCGTTCGATGTACGGTAAACCGTACATGCTGCGGGGCCCGAGATGAGATGAAAGGGGTGTCTGATGTGATGACTTTAGTTAGTCCGCGCGGTGATGGAGGTGCTATAAGTGAGACCATATATATGTAGCTTAATCAATGGTTAGTGGGATGATATTACATTATTTATTTCATCTAAAGAGTTACTAAAAGCCTCATTTTTATAGAACTGAACTGTTCGTTTTTGAGGAGATGTCTCTTTATCTTGTGTAGCACTGCACTTGTGGTCATCACTGCGCTTTTGACACTCACTTTCACTAACACTACCACTACACTGACCGGTCGAAGCCCTGGCGTGGGAGGCGGGCTGCGGGCCCCGGCCCGCAGCGGTCGCCTCCGGACCTGTTGCCCCTCCCCCGCCGCTGCTATCCGTTGCTACTGCCGCTAGCGCCAACGCTGCTACTTGATTTCGTCTGGATTTATTTTTCCAACGAAGCACAATGACGATGATAATTATCGTCACTATTATTATGGCAAGTAAGATGTATATTACCACGTAATGGTGTACCTCCTGCGTCGGTGCGTCGCTGTACAGTGGAATAGTACTCTTCATTTCCGACAGCTTTTGTTCGAGTTCAGCTATCTGTCTATGGTGAGTATTCAGGTCAGGTTCCTCAGAAACAATGTGATGGAGAGGTATGGTAATGTTTATCAGGTGGTTGATAGGCGTTATTTCCGGTATCAATAAGGTGTCAGAATTTATCATAAGGTCGTTCCTTCCTTGTTCATGTGTATACATCGTGTAGTCCCGGAATTTGATGACACAGCTATGACTAATTGTTACGATACCGGCACGCGACAACATTAGCGACGAAACTTGATCTTCGCATAAAAGTTTGAGTGAGCAGTCGTCACAGCAAAAATAAAAATAGTTATTTAATTGCTGTAACTCGATCCATTGTGGTTCACACGATTCCCTGATAACCTTGCACTGTTTTGTGTTTAAATTCTTTTTACACATTATGTCATCTTCTTGGATATGGTGAACTGGTGTCTTGAATGAGCATAGAATAGTAGTGGGGTCCTGGTGGACACATTCTCTTAACTTGCTCTCAGTCAGAGTCAAAAGGGCATTTTTCTTCAAATTAACTGCTAGATATTCAGATGTCGGTATTATATGGACTGCCTCCGTTGTGGTTACTAATCGAGGGATGGGTATCACGTGATGCACTTCATAGGCATCTCTGTCAGTGAGTGGTATCCTGGTCTCGAAGATCAAGTTGTTGGCTGACATTCTAGCACGGATTTTCAACAAGTGGTAGATTTTTGGTAGGTCTACGGTGTCGATGGGTATAGCGAGATCTTTAGAAATCTGACTGGCTATGACGCCAATCTCGTGACGTAATTGATCAGGTGTCAATAGATGGAGACTCAGTTGCCCGTTGTAAATATTTGTAAGAGTGTCCAGTAAAATATCTTGCATTTTTTTAAGTTGTGACATGATATTATTTGCGATTATAGCCGACATGGTAAAATCTGAAATTATCGAAATGTTCATCGTTGCGCCAGTTTTAACGTTTTTTATCGCTATTTCTAGCTCCCGCAGTCTATCGTTAATTTGTTTGTGTTGGCTGGTCATGAGGCTCTCTGTTCTTTTTAAAAGGTTGAACTCTGCTTCCACTACAGAAGTTTGATTTTTCCATAGTAAAGCCAAATGTTGTTGATTCCTTTTAATTAGAGAGATGTCCTTTTCATATTTTTCAGCGAATGAGTTATCCAGGACTCCGAATAAACTATTTGCGACGTACCCTACTCCATTGATGAGGCCGCGACGCCGGCGACGGCTCGTGCGCTCATTCTGTTTGTTCATCAATACGTAGTCGTAGTATTGTAGCTCCTCGTATTCGTGTTGTAGTTGTAATATGATCGCGTCGCATGGTGTCAGGTCTTGTATTCGTGTACAGGTCGTTTTTAAATAGTGGATGTACTTGTTTATCGCTCGAGTTCCTTCCCAGTACGGTGTCATGTTGTAGTAGACGACTAGGCGCCATTCGCCTCGAATCATAAACATATTATTAATTTTATCGAAGTAGAGACTTTGGTTGGGATTAAACTTGGTCACGTTGTAGGCACCTTGAGCCGTTGTTGTGATAGTTAATAGAAACATTAGTACTGCGAAGGTCATTTTGGAGAAGCTATATTTAGGTACTTTCTTTTCTTTCTTTATAGTGAAATTCGTTTGAGGTTTACCTATATGGATCTCTTTATTATTCTCTTCGTGCACTGGCAAAATTGAAAGTTTAACTATTGGTCGTTTCATGATACCGTTTTTAGTTTTGAGTGATACAACTCTAACGAATCCATCACTGCCTGGGTGCAGTTCGATCACGCGGCCGAGAGCCCATTTTCCTGCTGGCAGATTAGCGTCGCGAATAACTACGATGTCGTTGAGGTTTAGGTTGTTTTTGCTCTGTCTCCACTTACTTCGCACCGATAATTGGGTGAGATATTCTGCGCGCCACCGTTTCCAGATATCTTCAAACAGCCTTTGTGTTAGATGCCACCTTGTTCTAAGGTCCTTTTCCGTTTGATAAAGTGATAGATTTGGGCCATTTGTCAAGAAATGAGCGGGTGTAAGGCAGTCTAAGTTATCTATATCTTCGGTTAGTGGACAGAGCGGTCTTTGGTTGAGGCACGACTCTAGCTGCGCGAGTAACGTACTATATTCTTCATAGGTTAGTCGTTGCTCTCCGATCACCCGTTTTAGGTGTAATTTGAGGCTTTTGACTGCTGCTTCCCAGATTCCACCCCCCGAAGGCCAGGAGGGTGCATTGAAGTGCCAGCGTATCCCCATATCGGTGAGCTCTTTAATAAATGGGTCATCGAAGGTTTTCCTTGTTTCTTCGTATTCCTGTTGAAGAATCTTGTTAGCTCCTATGAACGTAGTTCCTTGGTCACTATACATATCTGTCGGGACGCCTCGTCTTGCTGACATCCGTTTGAGTGCCGCTAGGAATGACGAGGTCGTTAAATCGGAGACTAGCTCGAGGTGCACGGCCTTGGTTGTCATGCAGATGAATACCGCTACGTATCCTTTTGTGGTTTTAACCCCTCGACCTTTATTCAATTTAACATAGACGTGCCCGGTATAGTCCACGCCTGTGTGGTCGAAGGGCCGACTAGGGTTTACTCTCGCCGGCGGTAGATCTCCCATTAGTTGGTGTTGCTGAATTGGGTTTTGCCTCCTGCATTTGATGCATCGACTCACTCGTTTTTTGGTTGCTCTGATGCCTCCTATTAACCAATACCTTTGTCTCATAGTAGATAGAGTGAGACGAGCTCCGCCATGGTAAGTTAACTCGTGGCACTGATCGATTATTAACTCTGATAACCGGGTGTTGTTGGGTATTATTATAGGGTGTATCATATCAGGGTTTATATTGGCATTTTTCAGTCGACCTCCTACCCGCAATAATCCGTCCTTGTCTAGAAAAGGATTTAACGAAGCTAGTTTTCCCTTTAGCGATACTTGGTTCATCTTACGAAGATCGGTAATTTCTTGAGCAAACTCTTCTTGCTGCGTCTCTCCGATGATTTTTTTCTTTGCGCGGTTTAACTCATGTAGTGTTAGGTAGGCTCTCTTTTCTTGATTGACCTTGCGGCTATTTTCTATAAAGCGATATAACCACGCTACAATTTTTGTGACTTGGGCGAGGGAGCTGTGGTACATTATAAGTTCTTTGATGATGCTGTCCTCTAGTTTTTGAACTGTAGCAATAGTTATCTTTACTTTCCTACGCTCTTCGTCTGTCTCAAATACTGATGTCGGTTGTACGTTGTCTTGTTTGTAGGTAGGTAGCCAGCGTGGGCCTTTCCACCATAACTCGTACTCTTTTAGTTGCGCCGCTTTTAAACCTCGACTAGCACAATCCGCCGGGTTTTCCTCCGACTTGACATACCTCCAGTTTTTCGGTGGTATGATTTGAGTTATTTGTTTAACTCTATTGGCAACGAAGGGTTTCCATCTTTCTGGCTCCCCATTCAACCATCCTAATACCACCATGGAATCGACCCATCCATTGATGCTAATTTCGTAGTCTTTAAAACATTTTACAACTTTTTCCATCAGACTCGCTAGTAACGCCGCTCCACATAGCTCTAGTTTCGGTAGTGTTACCGTTTTGTTTAGAGGTACCAATCTAGTTTTTCCTGCTATTATGACTGTTTCTGGTTGGTTATTTATAGTTGTGGTGCAATAAATGACGCAACCATAGCATTTTATCGAGGCATCTGAGAAACCATGCAGATCTATGGTGTTTCCTTTCTTGATTCCCAGCCAGCGCGGTACTTTAAACAAGTTGATTTCTCGCAAGTCAGTTTTTATATTGTTCCATTTATTAATTATGTCTTCGGGTAGTGACTCATCCCACTGAGTATTTTTCAGCCATACTTGTTGGAACAGAATCTTTAATTTTGTTGTGATGGGAGAGAGCCAACCAAGGGGATCAAATATCTTGGAGATATCGGATAGCAGGATTCTTTTTGTGAGAGGTTTGCTTGACCAATCTATTTTTTCACTGAACTCAAAGGTGTCTTGCCTTGTATTCCAGCTCAAACCTAGGGTTTTGGAGGACTCAACCATCTTGAAGTCATAATTGTCCTCTCCGGGCCTTTGATTTATGACGTTCAGCAAGTTAGGATCGTTCGACTTCCATTTTCTTAAGTTGAGGCCTCCCGATTTCATCAATTCAGTGATGT
This sequence comes from Idaea biselata, assembly GCA_958496205.1. Taxonomy (NCBI): domain Eukaryota; kingdom Metazoa; phylum Arthropoda; class Insecta; order Lepidoptera; family Geometridae; genus Idaea; species Idaea biselata. The sequence continues at coordinate 26,037,325 of OY292394.1, read as the reverse complement.
CTAGGAGGAGTTGTTCGGCTTCCTCGAAGGAGTGGCTCCCGTGAACTAGGTCGTCCATGTAGAACGAAGATCCGACGACTTCAGGTGCTAGACTGTCTTTGAAATTCTTCCTCTCGTCCTTTGCTAACTGACGAAGAGTCATCATGGCGAGAAACGGCGCGGCCTTGGTGCCATAGGTAACAGTTGTAAGCTGGTACGTATCCAATTTCGCCGACGGTTCATCTCTCCATATTATTTTTTGATATTTTTGGTCATCTTGGTGAACCCATACTTGCCTAAACATCTTCTCAATGTCCGCTGTGAAGGCATATTTATATTGTCGCCATTTAATAATTAAATTTTGTAGGTCCAATTGTAGGTTCGGACCTCTTTCCATTAAATCGTTCAGACTATAGCCAGACGATGATTTTGCGGACGCATTAAAAACGACGCGTAACTTCGTCGTTAATGACTCCGCTCGAATTACGCAATAATGTGGTAGGTAGAACTCCGGCGCGGTCGTCATGTTACCGGCGGCCTTTTTCATATGACCTAACGATAGGTATTCGTGAATGAATAGTTTATATTCATTTTCTATATGCTTTTGCCTCTGGAATTTCCTCTCTAGTTGTTTAAATTGAGCGATCGCCTTGCCTTTGGTTTCTCCCATGCTTTCTTCCGTCGTCGGTTTTAGTGGTAGTCGCACCTCGTATTTCCCATCGGGGCGACGCACGGTGGTCTCTGTGTAATAATCCATTACTTTTTGATCTTGTGTAGTCATGACGTCATCGACGCTTATGTCCTCGATTTGCCAAAATCTCTGTATTTCTTGGATGTTGTTCATGACTACATTACACTGCATTGACCTCGTTGCGTTTCCACTTAATATCCAACCTAAGCGTGTTTGTTGTGCGATAGGTAGATTTGTCCCTGCTCTGCGAATTCCGTCTAGTATTATTTCGCTGTAGATATCGGCTCCGAATAGCAAATCGACCGGGCGACTAATGTAAAATTCCGTGTCCGCTAGCTGAATATTTTCTAGACTAGGCCATATAGGTTTAGGGAACGTCTGTCCTGGTAGATGTTTTATCAAGGTGTTCATAATAATTACATCTGTTTCGAACGTATAGTCCTTTCGCACCGACGAGCATTGGATAGTGATGACCCCCTTGCAGTTGGATTCTTTTTCTCCGATGCCTGATACCCCTCCGTGACATTGTCTGCGTGGTAATCCCAAAGTCTGGGCGGCTTTTTCCGTGATGAGCGATGCCTGAGATCCTTGGTCGATTAGCGCCCTAAATTTGTGAGCTACTCCGTTTTTGTCCTCTATTTTGACAATTGCCGTGGCTAACAGTATCTCCGGCATTCCATGCTGAAGGGACACGTTGGTTTGGACTAAATTGCTATCCTGTGCGTACACCTCGTGCATATCCGTGCGGTGCGAGCCTTGGCATTCTTTGCATTTTATTACATATTTACATTTGAAGTTACCGTGGCTATTAAAGCATCGATCACATGCTTTTAATTTTTGCAATGTGTCATATTTTGTGTGTGGAATCATTTCTACGAATTGCGGACAGAATTTAAGTTTATGTTCCTCACTTTTGCAGAGTAGGCAAGGCTTGTTCGTTGACCTACTGCCCGAGTTGTCACTTTTCGATTGCGACATTCTACTCGATGTAATTAGATTATTTGCAGATTTGAAATAATTAAGCTTGCCTTCCTTAGTAACAGGTTTCGGTCTATTACTCGAAATAAACGACGTGAACTTACTGGTTGAAGCTTCGGGCTTCTTACGTGAAGATTCCAGACTATTAAACTCGTTCTGCAGGAACGCTAAAAACTCTTCTAGACGTGGTATTTCTTTCGGTTGCTTCAACGTAGCGTTAAACTTGTTGTGTGTGTCGGCGTCGAGCTTCTGACACATCAGATATACCAAAAGAGATCCCCACGATGAAATGTCTTCGCCTAGACCTTTAATCCCGTTCACCGTCTCCATTGCGGTGTCATGTATTCTTTTGAGGTGCGCTACCGTCGGAAAATTAGCGCATGGAATACTAGTAAAATTTCTAAGGTGCGAGTCGAATATAAGTTTCTTATTTTCGTACCTTTTTGTTAAAATATCCCAACATGCATCGTAGTTCTCGGAGCTTATATCCAGGTGATGAATAAGCTTCTCTGCTTCTCCCCTCACCTTACTCCTGAGGAACTGCATCTTCTCTTCCTTTGACAGGGAGGCATTTTTATGGATCGTTCCAATAAAGAGCGCCTTAAATGATGGCCAGCTATTATAGTTACCGTGAAAATAGGGTATCTCCATTTGGGGTGTCCTCTTCTCCCTGAAAGACACTTCTCCTCTTTTCCTGTTGATAGCTCTTTTCGCCAAGTTGTATTGTTTTTCATAATGGCTGAAAGCTATCTCGTACTCTTCATTTTTACCCTCGAGTTCGCTATCGATCTCAAGGTGTAAAGAGTCAATCGCTACCCACCGTGACCTCAGAGATTCCTGTGCGTCTTGAAAATCCCATGTGTCTTTGAGCTCCTCCAGATTCATATTGATGATCGTTCTTTCGAGTGCCCTGAATTGACTGGCTTGTTTCCGCAACATATCCTCTGTCTTACTTGGTAGTCCTCGAGATTTGAACCCGAACTGGACCTCGTCTCTCATCGCGGGTGCCGGGCTGGGCCTGCGTTCGGAGTCATAGTCCTTGCAGTCCTTGCCGTTGTTTTCACCTAAATTTGCGAAATTGAAACTACCTTTGGACGTACCTTGTACATGGCTTGGTGTTAGCTTTCCTTCCTGATCGGGGCGCTGCGGGGTCTCCGCACCCGAAGCTCCTTCTTGATCGGAAGTTTGAACCTTATAATTACTAATAACGGTTCTAATACGCTCATACCTCTCCCTGGTCTGCTCGTAAATATTTTTGGTGAAATATTCGCCAAACTTTTCCCCTGAACCACCCAAAATCACATTATTAGTCTGGAATTCTTGCCATAATTGAGTTAGGCCATCCAGCCGACGCTTGATGTTCTCTGCCGTCTTTCTAGCAGGTCCATCTTTTTTGAAATTGGTGTAAACCTGCTCAAGCGCGTCGATAATTTGCCTCTGTCTTGCAAGAAGGTCCTCCATTTTTCACCACAGACAGTAAAGAATTAGGTAAAACAAGAACAATCTTACTTGCAGATGCTTCTACTTGAGCCTCGGTGCCGCAGGATTGGGTCCTTGGTGACCCGGAGTGCGTCCTTTGGGGCTCGTGGTAGCTTGGTGGCACGGGATGAGTCCTTGATGACTCGGAGTGAGATCCTCAGTGATCTCGAGATTAGTTTCTTCGGAACTTATAGGTTCCAAAGGTCGCCGAACGAGAAACTGCCACGCTAACACGTAGGTACACGAAACACGTCTCTGTCACTACCTTTCGCGCGATAATACAGTCCCCGCTACGTAGCGTCGAAGGACCAAAAAAAAAGAGATGTACGAGTTTTTAGTACACTCTTGGTGGAGACTGAATAAAAGGAGTTTGTATGAGTGTAAAAATAATATATTAATAAATTAACTTAAGCAGACTATTATTAATTAAATGAGAACGCGAGTCAATGAATTGATGGTATTTTGCGAACTGAAGTTAACTAGGCCGCGCTGACGTCTAAGTACTGCAATACAGCAAATATAGCAATTGCAACACTTAGCGTTCGATGTACGGTAAACCGTACAGGTATTTTTACTTGGAAAGTTTTCCGGGAGTTTTGAAAATTGGTAATTTTATAGATTTTGACGTGCTCTTACCGAATTCTAACTTTGCCACCTCGTATCTTTGCCGCTCGCGCCGCACTATTGCAAAAATGGTGCCTAAAAGCAGTTTTTTGATAATAACTCCTTTCCGACGCATTTTACAAGAAAAACATATCTATACAAAATAATAGAAGAGAAAATTTCCTACAATTTATGTCATCACCTTTTTTTTCCTAAAACCAATAGTTTCGGCGTACGAGCGCCGTAAAATGTAGTTCAACACACGTTTCGGCAGAAATACTCATTTCCTATACTCATCAAATTTTTTACATCATCATTGTCACGTTTAACCCGTGAACTTCTTATTTCGACATAATATATATATATATTGCACGACGTTACACACAGCGCAATCTAGCCCCAAACTAAGCACTAGGCTTGTACTATGGGTACTAGACAACGGATATACTACATGTTATACTTTTTTTTTGTAAATACATACATATGATACATAGAAAACACTGAATATCCCATGTCTTCGGACCGTGGTGAGTCCTAGGGCATGTTGGTTTCCTCACGATGTTTTTCCTTCACCGTAAGAGCGATGTTATTAGCGCACATACCTTTTTCTTAAAGAAAAGGACATTGGTGCGCGGTCGGTCTGGATTCGAACCCACCACTCTCAGAATGAAAGCCGGGGTATCTACCACTAGACCAACACCGCACTGCTGCTGTACATGCTGCTCGGAACTGGAAAAAGCTACGTCGCAAAATTTCTCAACTTTGTCACAAATATTGTACAGAAATGCCATTCCTAAAGTCCACTTGGATAGCACGCTTTCTTTGACTCCTCGACCATGAGTAAGCCCACCAAGACATTTCATCGTCCTCATTAACGATTGCTCAATTGTCATATTATCTGACCACGTACCACACCAAAATTTGTCAGAACGTCTAATTGTGAAATACCCTTTACTTGTAAATTGTTCGTATTCTTCAGCTGTCATTCTCTCCTTTAAATTAAGCATGTCTTGCAAGTATAAATGACAAGATTTTGCATATAAGAAATGACCACTGGCATGAAAATAAGGTATCATTTTCTGGACAGTGTCAAGATGTAAATTCCAGTTACCCATTCTTTCTGCCTCAATGAATTGCTTCAAAAGTGTAACCATCCGAAAATATTGAACCCATAATTTCGCTGTAGCACCACGTTGCTCAAGTTTAATCAATTCTTTCTCAAATTTATCAGCAAGTTTTTTGCAGCATTCTTCCTGGTCCGCCTCAAGTATCACTGACCTATCGAAATTATCTAAAATTCTATATAATTCTGCACTGAGATCGGGTGTCAAATCAATAAATTGTAGGACAATTTTAGCAATTGAAAGATGAGTCAGTATATGCGCTCTTACTGCACGTGAATACGCATGTCCTGCCATTGGACGTTGATTATACGACGATTATACGTTGGCGTAGCTGTATAATGGTTTACGGCGCTCGTACGCCGAAACTATTGGTTTTAGGAAAAAAAAGGTTATGACATAAATTGTAGGAAATTTTCTCTACCATTATTTTGTATAGATATGTTTTTCTTGTAAAATGCGTCGGAAAGGAATTATTATCAAAAAACTGCTTTTAGGCGCCATTTTTGCAATATGGCGGCGCGAGCGGCAAAGCTACGAGGTGGCAAAGTTAAAATTCGGAAAGAGCACGTCAAAATCTATAAAATTACCAATTTTTTAAAACTCCCGGAAAACTTTCCAGGTAACCTCTATTTTTTCGACCAAATGACTGAATCATAACTCTCTCTTGTGTCTAGTGAGTTTATGATTATTCTCATTTGCTTATTAAGCATGGCATGTTGTCCCCTATCATCAAATTCATCTTCTCCCTAAGGTCCTTAACCATGCTATCAGGTAAATTAAGGTTTGGCATTGAGTAATCAGGGAAAAACACTTCTTTCAAAGCAGGGATCCGTAAATGTCTCCGAATCTTTACAGATGGATCTTGAGTTCTAACTAACGCTCTAGTTAGTAGATGTGGTCCCCATTTCACTCTTGAATTCAGCCAGTTGGCACTGTAGTAATCATCAACCAATTTGTCGTGCTGTTGGAAGAGGATGTCTGTTACTCTCTTTGAATTTTCACTTGGTTCTTTACTTCTTTGCATCCACCAGTCAATAGTCTCTAGTCTCGCAAGGACCTTACCATGTTTATGAGAGTCAGATGTTTCTTGTGATTTCCCATCACAGATTAGATGCTTAGGGACTCCATAAGTTTTGGCTCCTTCTCTATCAATAGCTATTGGGTATTTTTGGTTAAGAATAATCATTGTAGTTGCTAATGGGTTTGGGTCCTTTGTGCACTTTGAACTTCGCTCTATGAGTTTCGTGTGGTACATTTTCCTCTTAATAAATATATCAACACTAGGTTGTCTCATCTTGTTTATGCTTGAAACCGCCCTCATGAGTATTCTTTTAAGACTGTCGTGTTTTGTGTTGGGTTCCATAATGAAGCTTTAGTATTAAGGATTGGTTTTTTTATTTTTTGCCTCTTTGGTGGACTATAATTCGCCGGACAGCTAGTATCAATCGAATTAATCGAATCGAATTAATCATGTTTAATATGTTTGTGTTTTATAAGTTTCAATATTATTATATTATATATTATCGTCTATGTACTTATATCGATTTAATATATTTTGACTTTTGACTATGACTATTGTTTTTGTGGCCTAATGCCCAACAAAAAAAAGTATACTTTGTGGCCTAATGCCGATTGTCATTTTTGTGGCCTAATGCCGAATATGTGATTAAAGGGCTAAAAAAAAGATTTTGCCTGATGTGAGATTATGAGATGTCGGCGACTAGTTCCAAGTTCTTAATTTCCCACGTGTGAAATTTTGCTAATTATTATTGGGACGAATTCTTCTTAATGAAAAGTCTTAATTTTACCATTTCTTAATTTTCCGAATGCCTCATTTTCCTAATTATAGATAGTTTCAATTCGGTTTTTTAAAATTAAGTACAGTCAACAGCGACTAAAATAAAACACATAAGTATTATTATTGCTTACAAACATTTAATATATGAAACAACGTTGCTTTAAATTGTTTAAACGAATTGGATCAAATGCCTACCTATAAATTAAAAAATAAAACGCAATATTACTTATTTGCCTACTTAAACCGACATAAATTTGTCAGACATTGTTCGGGTGTGACTTTTCCTTTAATCAGGTCTTCTATATTTGCGCTAATTTTTGCGTCTTTTATCATATATTTTGACCGTCTTTTCCTTGGCTCAGTGTACACTTTATTTTGTCTAGTCATTTTTTCATAATATGTTGCTTCTTTCTTCAGAAAGTTGACATATGAGAAAAGATCTGTCTTCCCAATCTTTTTATTTAGGCGGTAGTGCCATCCTTCTAGGGCGTTCGTAGTCCTGTGACGCTCATGACAACAGCTCCACATATTTGCACCTAATTTTACCATCCACTGTTTCTGAAAATATGACGTAAAATTTGCTGTTGCGGTATCGTCCGGTGCTTCGTTCATAATGAATAACCAACTTTCTGGGACATATTCAACAGGCAGAAGAGCTAAGTTGGATGTTAGCCTTACAATCCTTCTGTGTTGTTAATCCATCGTCATTCCTAATTTCTCAGCGTTCTTCCAAATCGCATTTGAAAAATGATAAAAACATCCTTTTATATGTACATCGGGATGTACGGTTCTGACTGCATTCATTATGGCAGTTTCCCAGTCACTTTTGAAAAAGGAAATCGACACTTGAAACTTCTCTTTCAAAACACGAAACACTTCTGTATAAGTTGTTTCCTTCTTGTTAGGTAACAAGCAGAAAAATATTGGTATTATTGTAGTTACCTCTCTTGTACTGCCAATGTCTACATGAACCGTAAATAATTGTTCGAAAGGTTTTGGTACGCTCCTAAATGTTCCATCAGCTAAATACAAGTCGGTTTTTTTAATTAATTTCATGCACCCTGGGCTCCCAAAAATAAAAAATTTGTCTACTCCTTCTCCTTGATACAAAAGAAAATTATTAGTTAGTAGTTCCGGAAACTTAACTTCTTGCACATTTGTAAACTTCAATTTGGAGACGTTTAAAACAGCCTTACGGGCGGAATAGCATGCGTCTTTAACCGAGCTGAATGGCGGTGGTTCTGAGTTTTCGCTAGAATCAGAATCGCTGTCTAAACCTTTCATGCACTCTTCGTATAACACTGGCACGGGTTTCCATTCTGTGCGACAACGATCTTTTAATGCATCAACAGAAAGTGCTATTTTATTTTTCGAAAAATCAGGTTTACATGTACGACTACTTTCCCGTATTACCTACAGAGTTCAATGCTGAATTTAGTGTTACAGACGCATTGCAGCGTACTCCTTTATTAGAACAACGCCAAATCTGTGTTCCTCTTAAATTTTTTGATTGAAAATAGTATTGATAGCCACCACGTACCAACTTTTTCTTGTCGTTTTGTCCGATGCTAACAAAATTTAAATCAACGACTGCCGCACTCGAAGAAGCCATAATTCAATTCAATTTTAAGAGCTTAGCGCCATCGACTAAACGATGATTCCGCCAACGACTATGATTTAGTTTAAAATATTAGAAATATTACATGCAACAAAATTGACACGATATCGAAGATCTTGAATTGACACTTGACATTATCCTTCACACTTTATCTATTGCCTTTTAACACTAAACGCAATGAGTTTCATAATAAATAGGTATTATACATTATTAGACTCTCAGCGAATAGTTCATAGTAGTTCATAGTTGTTGTGCTTTTTATGTTCAACTGTACTATCATCCGAAAAAAAACCGAATTGAAACTAACTATAATTAGGAAAATGAGGCATTCGGAAAATTAAGAAATGGTAAAATTAAGGCTTTTCATTAAGAAGAATTCGTCCCAATAATAATTAGCAAAATTTCACACGTGGGAAATTAAGAACTTGGAACTAGTCGCCGACATCGATTATGATGACAAAAAATACTGTCAATTGTGATTTAATGGCAAAAAAGGTATTCTACCAAATTTGATTTGATGGCAAAAAAAAGTATTCTGCCAAATTTGATTTGATGGCAAAAAAAAGTATTCTGCCAAATTTGAGATTATAATGATAATAAGTATTCTACCAAATTTGAGATTTTGATGGGAAAAAAAAGGATTCTGCCAAATGTGTGATTTTATGGCAAAAAGTGTCCTGCCTGAAAAAAACAGAATGATGGCTGTTTTAATTAAGTGCTGAATGCTAGGTGCTGAATGTTAAATTACAGTGCTGGAATGAGGTGGAACACGCAAAGCTGTGAGCAGATGGCGCTCTAGTCGACTGAGCTTATTTTTAAAATTTTGTGGTCTCGCCTGTACTGTGAAGTCAAGTTGTCTTTGTGTTTTAGTGTTAAAATTATCTAAAAATAATCCATTTATGTCGGTGTCTTGTTTAGTCTCAAAGAAAAACATCGTAGGAAAAATGCTCCTACTACATTAAGGCATTTTATTTAAATATAAGCGTAAACATAAATGAAACCGCCAAGAGTTGTGAAAATACCTTCTATTTGACAGTTCTTATTTCAAAATTAGATTAGTCGAACATCGCGATTCTTTATCGTCGTTGATTTTCAAAAAGACTTTATTAATTAAAAAAAAATCTTAAGTATGAAAGTGCTTCCAATAGTGGTTAACACTTTGAAACAGTTTGCACTGGTTGCAGAGAGTTGAAGTCTTCTGCTTGCGCTTTTTCGCTTTTTTGACCCGACCAAAAAAACTGTGCAGCAGCACAATACCTTTTTTTTAAATTTTAAAGTCTTGGTTCTAGAGATTGAAGCTTGAATTTATAAAATATACATATATAGATATACATTTCCAATACCTTTGCAATAGGCAAAGGTATTGGAAATGTATATCTGCGGGCCAGGCGCCCAGATTTTGTAACTGTGTAATTGTTGGTTCATGATGATTACACAGGAGTTTGTTAGTACCGGTGAAGGAGTGACGGCGTTAGCACGACGACGTGCGGAGTGGGCGCGGCACGTGAACGAGCCGCGCGCGGCCGCCGAGATGTACCTCGCGGCGGGAGACGTCCAGCGAGCCGCACAACTCATGGCGGAAACCGGCCGGAGAGACATGTATGTCACTACACTAATTTACACTAACGAAGACGACAACACTACTGTAGTGGTATTTTTGAGTTAGAAAACTCTTTCGTATGCGAAAGGCTGCCCGGTCTCGCTCACGTACTTATACAACTACCGAGAGCAAGCATGCGGAATTAGAGCTTTCGCATACGAATTTAATTCCAGTGGTTCAAAAATGCGGCTCCTGAAATGACAAAATAAATAAATAAATTCTGTAAACAACGCATAGCGCTATCAAGAGCCCCGTGGTAAGCTACCTAGCTTGCGTTACGGTGTCTAGACAACGGGTATTATACTTAAATTTATTTTTCTTGTGCAAGAACACACACTTCTTGCACAAAAAAAAATTAAGTATAATACCCGGTGTCTAGACACCGTAACACAGGCTAGGTACATACATATTATACATAGAGAGACACCCAGACCAGAAACAAATATTTATTTTTAAGCATAAATACTTGCCCCCGGCGGGAATCATACCCGCAACCTTCTGTATTGCAGTAGGGCATTCGCACGACACGCCACAGAGGTCGTACGGTGTAGGTGTGTTTGCTAAGGAAAAGTTTTTTCGATGGTATTGGTTTAGTTATAGGACATCGAGAATTTGTTATTGTAAAGTAAAGTAAAGTAAATATTTATTGTTTCGCTGTGACAAAGGTTCTTATAAATAGTTTAGTCTCAACAGCTTACTCTTTTCGAGTATACAATATTAAACTTAAGTCTAGGGTTACAAATAATAACTAAAAGCTACAATCTTATAAAAATTAGCTCTAAATAGTGTCTTCAAAAAATTCTTTCATATTTATAATACACTTTAGATATGAGCCACTGTTTGAGTTTCTTTTGAAATATTAAACCATTTAATTCTTTTAATGAAGTTGGTAATTTATTATACACACATCAACAATGTCTAGGGATATTATAGTTTTTCTTAATTTTCACAATATCAGTAAATAATTTCTTAAGACACCTGTATATGAAATAAAAGTTTATTTTAATGTGTTATGCTGTGTTAAAAAAACTAGAGCTGCTGCAAAGATTTTTATTGTTTTTTTTTTTAATTAACCAAAACCTCTCATGTTTACTTAACACAGAATCGCGCTTAATTATGGAATAAAAGTATTGAATATCAAAAAAGTCTTTAATTACAAAAAAATATGCATTTTATTAAATTTAATAATCGGTATTTCCTCCTCTGACATTTATAAGCGTGCGGCATCGATTATTCATACTTAAAATGAGGTTGTCCAAGTCTGGCTGCGGAATAAGGGGTCCAGGTCCGGGCCCAGGTCCGTTTTAAGTGTATGAAAAGTTGCTCTTCTGTCGTCAAATCTGGAGAGAAATTAATCATAGCTCTTCTTTGTAACATGTCCCATGCATGTTTGATAGGATTCATGTCGGGGGACTGAGCAGGCCAGTCCATAACTCTGACATCATGTTCCCGAAGCTCATTTGATACCAGACGCGCCGTATGTGCGCGGGCATTATCGTGCATAAGTTGGAACTCCGGGCCCATTTGCACCCTATGTGGGATAATTACAGGTTCCACTACCTCATTACGATATTTCCACGCAGTCATGGTCCCTCTGATCCAAATGAGATCGGTTCGCGCACCTATTCGAATTCCAGCCCATACCATGATGGTCCCGCCTTGATAGGAATGGACTTCTTGCACATGTTGGAGACGGCGCTGTTGACCTGGAAGTCGCCAAACTCGTAGTCTTCGCTAATCCGGATGAAATCCGAACCGAGACTCGTCAGAAAACAGTACCATCGACCATTGCTTGTTACTCCATACAAAATGTTCTCGAGCCCACAAAAGTCTTCGCCCGCGATTGCCACGCCGTAAAGCTGGAACTCGAAGTGGTCTGCGAGAATGAAGACCGGCTTCATGTAATCGTCTTCTCACAGTTTGGTCGCTTACTAACAATTGGTGGTCAGATTGAAGCCTTTGAACCATTTGCATAGCCGTAACAGTGGGTTGTCTCCTAGCGATATTTTGTAGAAAACGGTCTTGTCTAGGAGTTGTGACACGACTTCTGCCAGAATGCCGTTCCGCAACATCACCCATAACACGATAACGTGACTACAACCTAGAGATTACATTTTGGTGGGTCCGTAGAGTGTCAGCAACTACGCGTTGAATAGCGCCAGCTTCCAACATGCCTACAGCTCTAATCTCTTCTTCTCTTGTTAAATGTCTACGTGACATAACAATAAACAATACACACACTCTATTTGAATAAAAAAAAAGCTTATTATTTACAAAATCAGCTGGGTTAAATGGTAACCAAAACTAACTGTGAAAAAGCCAAATTCGAATTACCGCGCATTCTTTTGTTTTTAAAATGATTTACTTTTTTATTTTTTTGAATTTCGAAAGAAGAGACGGCGGAGTTTATTTTTCATATAGAAACTTTTTCGATACTGTAAATAGTTTATAAGCTAGGAAGTCTAAAATACAATATCCCTAGACATTGTTGATGTGTGTATATTTTAATAGCAGTATAGTAAGCACTCTTATAAAACATACTATTATTTACTTGGGGTATATATATATTATGCTTATGTTTATTGCGTAGGCTGTCTAATCTGCTTGATCTGGTATTAAAAAAATATTCGTGATTATTTTTTACAAACAAGCATATTTCCAGGATGAAAATAGCCGTGAGTGTTAAGTACTTCTCATTTTTAAATAAAACCCTTATGCCCGTTTTCACCAACGAACTCCCAAACATCCCCTAACTAGGGTTCTCTTAACCTAAGAGATTCCCTAAAGTGGCCTCTTACTTAAATTTGTTTTCACCAAGTTAGGTGATACCTACGTAAGGGCCACTTACTTAGGTGACAGACTTTTTTTTAGGCCATGTGTTTAAAAACCGCACTTGTCCGGATAATATTACCGTTTTTGTATTATGACGAGTAAAAATTCTTTTTTAAGCATTCTAATATCACGAAAGACGAAGAATACCCAAATCAGATTTCAGAATCTTCTCCACCTGTAACATAAGAATAAAATACATGTAGAGTATATTCAGGTAAGATCAGATACTGGGAAAGACCGTATGACTCAAATATCTCCCAAAATAGGTGACATTGCAACTGCCTGGTGCCACAAATCGGTGCGGGGAGAATTGCCGTTGTGAAAACCGTGGCTAACACTAAAAAATCATCTATTTTGGGAGATATTTAAGTCATACGGTCTTCCCCCATGTCCGATCTTACCTGAATATACAAGTATAAAAATCAAATGTGACATAATTAATTTTAATTGTAATAATGTATTCATAAAATTTACATACCCGGTGACTGTATTTTAATATGTGTGCAATCTATACAACCCAGGATGTTAGGAAAGCGAGCAATTTTATAAAAATCTTGTTTGACTCGTAACTGTTGCTCTTCAGTATCTGGGAATATCACAAATTCTTCTCTAAGTGTGACAATAGCTTCAGTAACTCTTTTTACTATTCTGCTACAAGTAGCGATACTGATTCCTCCCATATCAGCTACTGCAAGTAGATGGTTTCCAGTAGCAAAAAATCTTAGTGTACATAATAACTGGTTTATTGGTGGTACAGACTTATTCCTGAAACAATGTTAGTCATCACTGATTAAAAATTAAGCACATTTTAACAAGAAGGTACTACTAAATAACCAAGTAAGTAAGTAGTTTACTGTAAAACATAGGTAGATAGGTACCTATACATAAGTAGGTACCTATCTATAGTTATGTTATTTTGATATGACAATTATTTCTGTTTAGGTAGGTACTCACCTATCGTCAGGATATTCCAAATATTGTTCAATTTTTGATAACAAAAATAACACGCTACTCTTGGATAACCTAAATCTTGAAAAAAAGTCTTTATCGTCATATTTAGAAAATAAGTCGGGTCTTTTACGGTAAAGCCGACGCCGCGAAAATAATCTACGATTTGCTACTAGTTCAACAGTTTCTAGAGCATCAATAGCTTCCAAAAAATCACCAAAATTGTCTTCCATTTTTCAGAAAATAACAATGAATGCACGTTAACTTGTCAATAAAGCATCCCGTACTAGCTAGGGTACCGATAGGGAGTCGATATTCGGGCTCCTAAAACTTAGGAGACTCCTTACCGGTAAAGTGTCCCCTAAATTTTAGGGATTGTTGATGAAAACGGGCGATAATGTGTCTGTATCCGTAGGGTTATAAATTTTTCGCAGACATCTTTTTTGGAGGAGAAAGGTTGATTCGGCTTCAACCGAATTGCCCCAAAAAACAATTCCGTATGATAAATATGGATAAACATAACCGTAGTAAGCGGTTTTGGCTACCGATTTTGACGAAATTCCGGTTAAAATTGAAAGAGAGTAGGCATATTTAGATAAAGTTCTATTAATTTTATTGATATGTAATTTCCAGTTTAAATGTGAATCTAGGATTACTCCTAAAAAATTAGTATCCTTAACTTCTATTACTCTATAATCTTTATTTAAAATATTTATTTCGGGTAAAGTTGCTCTATGTGATCTGAATTGCATGTACATTGTTTTTGCAAGTTAACTGTTAAATTTATGCTCTCTAACCAAGTTACTATTTTACTTAAAGTATCATTAATTTCCTTTTCAAATTCGGATTGTGATAGCCTATCTTTGCTTATACAGGGTGTCCAGAGACCAGTGGATGTCCCGGCACGGGCGGCTGGCGGGGAAGGGTTGACCGCCCAGAATACGTTTTTTTTTCTATCTCAAACGGTTCGAGCTGTACGTCACTTTTAGTAAAAATTGAAAAATGTCTACTTTTTTGCACGTTTCGGGGTATCACGTCCACAGATTAAGCGATAGCATTGTTTTTTTTTTCGCCATGTGTTCACTAATATTGATGTTTGAAAATCACCTTAATTTTTTTTTTAATACTATAGTTAGTAACTTACAGGATGTCCCCAAAGATAGATTTAGTTTTATAAACTTTACTTTCTGCTAAGTTTGAGCATCTGTGGTGTAAAAAAAATGTATGAAACCTGTCTGGCCGACTATTGAAAAAAATTGCCTATTTCATAAGGATTCTAAAACAGTATTATACTAATAACTTTTTGTCATAAGTTACTAAGCTAGTGCTATGAATGCATCGAAGGTACTATCTTACATGAGAAAGTTGAAACAAGTATTGTACAAAAAAGGACACTTATTAAGATTTAATATGTCATAATGTTACAGCAAATGCTCAAATTGTCCTCCTCTTGCCCTTATACAGGCCCTTAACCTTTTTATAAACGATCTCTTAAGGACACGATTATAATTTTTTTCTCCTATTTGTTGTGCCGCTTCGTGGACGCGTAGACGCAGGTCTTCAATTGTGGTTGTTTTTTTTGTATACCTGTTCTTTAAACACCCCCAGTAAAAAAAATCAAGCGGACTCAGATCAGGCGAACGTGGAGGCCACAATATTGGACCTAATTGGCCAATCCATCTTCTTGGATAACTTTCATTTAAATAGTTTCTCACTCGCACGGCATAATGTGCGATGAGTCAACGTGCAAAAGAGATGGCTACCTAAACTTGTACAATTTGCACAGCTGGCAGCTAACCAACCCAAGATTAGCCAGGGAAGACCGACTTAATCTGTGGACATGATACCCCGAAACGTGCAAAAAAGTAGACATTTTTCAATTTTTACTAAAAGTGACGTACAGCTCGAACCGTTTGAGATAGAAAAAAAAAACGTATTCTGGGCGGTCAACCCTTCCCCGCCAGCCGCCCGTGCCAGGACATCCACTGGTCTCTGGACACCCTGTATAAATAGTAGCATCATCTGCAAACATAACGGTTAGATGTTTAATAATTACTGGAAATTCATTTACATAAATTAAAAACAACAAAGGCCCTAATATGCTGCCTTGTGGAACACCTAGTGTTACTTTTTCCGAGCTATAGAAAACCTTTTCAATAGTTTTTGAACTTTTATTGTAAACATCAAGTACCGTAACTTGTGACCTATTTTTAAGATATGAAGCTAGTAATTCTAGCGCTTTACCCCTGATACCAACTTGTTCTAATTTTACTAATAAAATATCGTGAACAACGCTATCAAAGGCCTTAGTTAAATCGAGAAACAATGCAATACCCCTGTTTTTACTATTAATGCCTTCCCAAGCTTGTCTTAACATTTTAAATATAGCTAGAGTTGTATTTTTGCCTTTCTGAAAACCGAATTGTAAACTACTAATTGTGTTGTTTGAAATGAAAAATGAGAGAAGTCTATTATATATAACTTTTTCAAAGATTTTCGAAAAACTGGGTAATAAGGCAATAGGCCTGTAATTTTTCATGTCTACTTTACGCCCTTTTTTAAATAGTGGTTTTATAAGACCTTTTTTTAAATCATCAGGGAATGTACCAGTTGATAAACATAAGTTTATAATAAATACTAGAGGTTCAGCAATATTAGAAATGGTATATTTAATTACTTGAATGGGTATATCATCATATCCAGCACTTTTTTTGTTTTTAAGGCTACGCACTATATTTATGACTTCTGTGGTTGAAACTGGTTTAATGAAAATGCTTTTAGAGCTAGGGCATATAATGGGTTTAGGTGGATTTGCGCTGCGCGATTTTTGCAGCGATGCATTTAAAAAATAGTTATTTAATTTTTCGGAAATAATTTTAGGATCATTTATAATTTTATTATCAATTTCTAGAGAATCAACTGTACTATGTAAATAATTAGCTGGAGATGTATGTTGTTTGATTAATCCCCAGGTGGCTTTACTTTTATTAGTACTGTTATTAATATAGTTTATATTTGCACGTTTTTTGGAATGTTTTATTACTTGTTTCAGTAATTTATTATATTTTTTATATTTAGTTCTGTCTTCGTCAGTATTTGTTTTAATGCTATGTAAATATAGCCTACGTTTTTCTTTACTTGCTACAGCTATACCTTTTGTTTTCCAGTTAAGTTTTTTGTTAAACGTTATTCTATATTTTTCAATCGGAAAACAAAGATTAAATAACAGTTTGTAAATATGAATAAATTCTCCATATGCTTTATTGGCATCAACATGATCAAAAATATTAGAAAAACTTATTTTACTTAAGTGACTAAGAAAAAGTTGGGAACGGGCAAAAGATACATTTCGATGTATCCTTTCCTGAGCGGTGGGAAAGACTGAATTGTGCCTGTACATGGTGTGAGATGTTCTTGTTCCAAGATAATAAAACTCGTTTCTGAATACGCGACCTATGTATGTGTATGTTTCAGGTTGATCGAGTTGGCGCGCAAGTTGGATAAGGGTTCGAGCGAGTCGCTCCGTCACGTGGCGGAAGCGCTAGTGAAAGCGGGAGAGCCTACTACTGCTGCGGACGTTTACTACCGGCTTGGGGACTACACGTACGTGTTGCTTATTGTTGCCTGATGGCAATAGTGTTGTCAGGTCAAAAATACAGTAGAATATTAGAATTTATTGGCTTTTCCGTATACAGTATAAAAATATTATGTTTTTTACGGAAACACCACACTTCGCATAAACTTTTTTGTCATAATTTCATAAGGCATAACTCAATTGGCATAATTTCATAAGGCATAATATTCAGTTGTCATAATTTAAAATGGCATAATATTTTTTAGCATAATGGTTATATGGCATAATTACATTAAGCATAATAGTCAATTGGCATAATTCAATATGGCATAATATTGTTTAGCATAATGATCTTTTGGCATAATTACATTAGGCATACGGCATAATGGTCAATTGACATAATTTAATATGGCATAATATAGTTTAGCATAATGATCTTTTGGCATAATTACTTTAGGCATAATAGTCAATTGACATAATTTAAAATGGCATATTTTTTAACATAATGGACTAATGGCAAAACTACATTTAATTGAAGTTCATGGCCTTATCATGATACAATTTTCTTACCTATACCGTTGTACCTAATGTTGGTATACCTAAGAGGAAAATAATAGGTGTAGGTTAGGTTAGGTTAGATATTGCAATTAAGCACACTCGAGCGAAGCGAGCGATTTCCTTTCGGTCTCATCATTTTCCATACCAGAAAAGTGTATTGTAATAAGGTACGTTTTAATAATATATTTATGGTAATAACTTTATGCCAAAAGAAGATTATGGGAAAAATGTTTAATCGAAAAGTAGAAGACCCACCAGGAATTGTGTACCTATCTGAATAATAACTAACCCAGTAGGATAGGTTTAGGTTAGGTTAGATGTTTTGATAATCGATCTAAAGCACAAACTGGTATTTCTGTAATTATTTGTGAATTGTGAAAAAGTTACCCTCATTTAGTTTATAATAATGTTTTTGAATGCGCCTGAGTCTTTAATTCAAGCAAAGCTTTAGTTTGATAATTGTATTAGTTGTTGTGCTAGGAGTTTCCCTTTATGGGTTTTATGAACATTTAAATGAGTTTTGAATATTAGTATGTTATACTTACTTTTCGTATGTTATGCGTTTTGTAGGTAATGGTATTTGATGTTAGGCTTTTAAAATATTATGCGTTCTAATGTTATGCGTTTTGTAGGTTATGGTATTTGATGTTAGGCTTTTAGAATATTATGCGTTCTAATGTTATGCGTTTCGTATCTTATGCTTTGTGAGTATTAGGAATTATTTGTTTATGCCTTCTGTATGTTATGCCAATTGAAATTATACCAAAAGAGTTTATGCCTTATGAATATTATGCGTTTTGTAATTATGCCTTATATTTTCGGCCTTTTGTGTTTAGGACAAAAAAAGTTATGCGTTAAGGACGGTACCCGTTTTTTACTAATGTTTTATTTTTCTAATAAGCGGTTTTTAGAAAAATACACCTTTTTTGCAAATTCAATGGCACTATATGTAAATGTATGTAAAAATAAATATAAAAGTTGCAGGACGTTGCACTCATCGCCATTTAGCCCCAAACTAAGCAACTAGGCTTGTACTATTGGAACTAAAAACGCTTTGACTAAGTATGTTTGGTGCCACACCTCTTTTGTCACGCCGCGCCGCACAGTGGGACGAAAATGGTACTCCCATAGACTTGGGTTTCAATTTTTTTTATTCTACTTTTCTTATTGGAAAATGATGTTTATCTGTTACAGAACCCCCAAAATCACCATAATAACCTTCTAATAACCATTGCGATGCAAAATCAGTATTTTGAAAAAAATAATGTATGGAAAAATACACATAATACCACTTTTTTTGAGAACTGCAAAATTGCGCAAACTTTTGACTTAGGATAATTAATCTACTTATGATGATATTGCGTAAATAAAAATGAATAAAAAGAGAAAAAAAAACATATTTTGATGTTTTTGACCCGAAAGCGCACGCGTGCGCGGAGTGTGCAATATGTCCATGGATAGTAAAAAATAAGTAGATTAATTATCCTAAGTCAAAAGTTTGCGCAATCTTGCGGTTCTCAAAAAAAGTGGTATTATGTGTATTTTCCCATACATTATTTTTTTCAAAATGCTGATTTTGCATCGCAATGGTTATTAGAAGGTAATTATGGTGATTTTGGGGGTTCTGTGACAGCTAAACATCATTTTCTAATAATAAATGTAGAATTAAAAAAATTGAAACACTAAGTCTATGGGAGTACCATTTTCGTCCCACTGTGCGCCGGCCCGATTAGTGTTCGCACACTTCCTGGTTTGTTAGGGTTCCGTACCCAAAGGGTAAAAACGGGACCCTATGGGCTATATTTCACCGGGACACCATGGCGGCGCAACCAGTTGCGCCGTGGTGTCCGTAAGCTACCAAACTAGACACCATACAGACACCAGAGTCGCCACACCACACTGAGACAGTACTGCTGCATGCAATGGGGTGGGGACGTCACTGGCTGGCGGCCGGACTGGCGGCGACCGAGTGAGTGAGACACCATACAGCGCTATAGTAATTGGTGGTGGCGCGACCAGCGTGGCGGCGCAACCACTAACATTCTGTGCACGCGTCCGAGTTGGTCGCGCCGCCAAATTGGTTGCGCCACCAAACGGACACCAAGTGAGTAACTTTCTATAGAGCTGTATACATTTTGTTGGTAGCGGCGACTGGTTGCGCCGCCATGGTGTCCTGGTGAAATATAGCCCTTATAGCTAGACGGTTGATTTTCACAGAACTTTCACAGAAGATGTATTTCGGTAGCCGTTACAACAACAAAATACTAATAAAAACAAAATAAAATAAATATTTAAGAAGATACAACAAATGTGTTT
Organism: Idaea biselata; assembly: GCA_958496205.1. Lineage (NCBI taxonomy): Eukaryota > Metazoa > Arthropoda > Insecta > Lepidoptera > Geometridae > Idaea > Idaea biselata. The sequence continues at coordinate 26,017,227 of OY292394.1, read as the reverse complement.
CAAAAACAACAAGGGAATTTTATTACAATGTGAGGTCGCTTTTGATTGGTCAGAGTCAAATCGAGTAGGTCATGGACCCTCTCGTCGTGCGTCCACCTTGCCGTGGTGAGAGGGCTCAGTAACCGCCCACCATAGCAATCCAGCTATGTTGGGCGGTGAAGCGAAGAGGCGCACCGGGCGGGTATACTTCGCACACACTCTTTTGGTGTGTGCGGAGTATACCCGCCCTAATTGGAGGTGGGTGCCTTGTCTTCATTGGCCGGGCACGTGGGTGGAGGGCTCCCGCGGACCCGCGGTGGGTGATGGGGGCCTTGCCTTTACCGGCCGGGCCCGGCAGAGCACACTGCCTCACCAAAGCGGCAGAGCACACTGCCTCACCAAAGCGGCAGAGCACACTGCCTGACCAAAGCGGCAGAGGACACTGCCTTACCAAACCAGAGAGGGGGAACGGGCCCGCGAGTTGCTCCCCGGCACTCATGGGCCCAAAAGTTCCACATAACGGGCGGGCAACGTAGGTTGCCGCCCTAACCCGGCTCTTGGCGGCTGACTCGGGGGGGTCAGTCGCCAACCAATAAGCCCGAGATGGCGGCGGCGTGTCAACGCCGCCTCTCGCGAGGGTTGGCCCTTTTAAGGGCCAGAGAGGAGGCCTGAAAAGGCCGCCCGCAGTTGGGGCTGACGGAATTTTTGCTACCGCAGTTACCGTTGGCCCCGACACTTTGCGGAGCGTAGGACACCGTTGGTTTTTAGTGGGTATACCCCGGCCACCCCCACCTCGGCCGGGGGGACCCCCACTCACCGGGCCGCTCTCCCCCGAGGGCGAAAAAAAAAAAAAAAAGAGTAGGTCATGGAATTCAAAATGGCTGCCCTGTCTGTCAAATATCTGGTATATTTGACAGACAGGGCAGCCATTTTGCCTTCACTTACCAAAGAGTTTCTTGTAAGTTTCAGATGTGAACCATTTTAGGTTTCCGTACCCAATTGTGATAGTGGCACGGAACCCTTTTGTGCGCGAGTGTCGCACCTTGCCGGGTTTTTAAATGTATCGTAAAATTGATATTTTAGTTTCCGTACCAACTTATTTTGTTGCTGTGTGCCAATCCTAATAAACATATTTTCCTTATTCCTTACTCTATAAACTTTATGGTAAACGTTATTTACAGCAAGGTTGCTCAGCTAGCGATCACAGCTAACGAGTGGTCCCGAGCGTTCAACCTAGTTCGGGACCATCCCGAGTGCAGGCGAGAGGTGTATCTACCGTATGCACATCGCATGGCACAAGAGAACAAATTCGTTGAAGCTCAGAAAGGTATAGTATATATTTACTATTCTCCGATCAACTGTTAATAGTTAAGGGGACAGTCTACTTACTCTTTTCTCTATACAAACTTTACAAATGAAGTCGACTGTTTCCTCCCTGGATAAAGATATTAGAAAAAATATGTTTATGCCATATGTCCTTGAACGGTCATGACCATGCCTCTACGTTTTTATTTTTTTTATATTCTGATTTTTATTTCAATTCTAATTAGAAAATAATAAAAAAACAAAACGTAGGGGTATGGACATGGCAGATATAGGTTTTATGGCATTAACATATTTGCTCTAATGTCTATATCCAGGGAGGAAACAGTCGACTACTTTTTTATAGAGAAAGAGTAGGCAGACAGTCCTCTTAAGCGCATTTCGGCGTTTTATGTCCATATCGGACTTTTTTTATAAATTGGTCTACTTCTACGTTCTACGACCACTTATACATCGCATTACTAATACTATACAATGCATCACTTAATACGTTGCGCCGCTAACACATTGCACCACTTAAACATCAGAAGAGACTTCCAACTGATTATCCAAACTCCTCAACTTTAAAATCTGCTTACTTTAGTTAAGTTTTAGAAACGAACCTGTAAAATCTCTCAATAAATTCAATAATCTCTAATTACACACGATTTGTTAACATAGCTACATATTACCAGGTCTAATCGCGTATATTTATTTTTTGTACCTTGAGATTTCTTCTATGTTTCATTACAATTGTCTTGGTAAACGGCGCGTGCGACGACGTGGAGATAATTCGAAAATAAGACTAAGATTTTAGGTTTTTACCTATGAAGTTGCCGTTTTGTATGGAATAAGTGAAAGTACTTATTTTTTTAAACTTTTTTATTTCTGTTGTTCAAAGTTCAAACCCATGCAATCGACGCATCTTTGCCAACGCATTGGCAATTTATCGATGCCCTTCTTGTAAAAATCAGCTGGACGGGAGGCAAAAAACTCTTAACGGCATTTTGTACCGCCTCTCGGGAATTGAATTATTTACCTACTAAAAAGTTGTCTAAATTTTGGAAAAAGTTATAGTCGGTAGGTGCAAGGTCTGGTGAGTATGGCTGGTGAGGGAGAGCTTCCTACCCCAGCTCTTGCAGCTTGGAGTTTGTCTGTTGTGCAGTATGGGGTCGCGCGTCGTCGTGAAGGAGCAGTGGGGACGACCGATTGACCAAATGTTGGTTGCAGATGTGCAAGCTTCTCCATCATTGTCTCCAGTTCTTCACAGTACACATCTGTAGTAATGCTCATGCCGTTTTGTAAAATGCTGTGGTGAAGCACACCCACAGTAGACCACCAAACAGTGCCATCAACTTTTAGGAAGTATTCATTATGACGAAAAATGTTCAAATGTAATAAAAATACAAAGCTAATCAATACACAAAAGACTAGAGTTTGTAAAAATAATGTCATGTTTTTAAAACAAAATGCATTTGAATTTAAAATACCAAGCCATTCCCAACTTTTTTCTATTTGAAATGATACCTATTATATCTAACTATGAATCAATGCAAACAACAGTTCCCTGTTAAACTTGTAACGTTTTCTTAGCCATAGCATAGCACCGTTACCGATATTTCAATTCAATCGCTTTATTTCCAGCATACTATCAGGCTGGCGAGACGCGAACTGCGATGCGTGTATTCACAATTCTCGTGGGGAATGCGGTGGCCGAAGAAAGGTTCGCGGATGCAGGCTACCTCCACCACTTGCTGGCTTGCCAGTGCCTTGATACAGCCAATGCTGTGCCTGAAAAGTTAGTCTATTTATTCTCTGCTAACTGCGCCCCGTGGTTTCACCCGCGTGAGTCGATATCCCGAGATAAAATCCTATGTGTTAATTTAAATATCTAGTTAAGTGCATTCCAAGTTCCATCGCAATCGCCTTTAGTAGTTTTTGCGTGAGAGTAACAAACATACTCGTTTACTTACATATAAACTTTCACATTTATACTATTAGTAGGATTTATAGTTATAAGACAACTTTTATCCATTCTGATCCACTGTTTTAAAGGTGTGTGAGTAATTTCCCGAACAGTTTGACTTTGGAAATGCTGAAGCTCGTCCGACAGAGACTAGTTTGAAATGGGTTATTATCAGGCGATATTTCTCTTTCTAGTATCCAATAGAGACCAGTCTAGTTCTATGGCCCATTATTATTAGAAATCTAGATTTGATTAGATACGGGTCTAGATTTATACTATATATCAGAGTCTTAGATCAAAAATGTAAACAAAAAACTCGTACATTTATTTAAAAATGACAGCTCTTTATTTACTTTTTCCTTTGATATAGACAGTTGTTTGTTTACATGTGCCAGTGCCTTGCCAAGAGTAAGTATAGGTAATCTGGAGGGTTACTTCGGTTCGTTTCGATACTGTCATAACGATGGTTCTACTGTCTCACCCTACTATCAGAATGTGACAGTAGAATCATCGTATGACAGTATCGAAACGAACCGCAGTAACCCTCCTGGGCTTTATATGTCATTTGCAGTGATCGCTCTGGCCATTTGAGTGAGTATCAGGAGTTGGAACGTCTGGCTCGCATATACCACGCGTACGACGCGGTACATCGCTGCGTGTACGAGCCGTTCTCTCTGGCGCAGCCGGACGCGCTTCTCAACGCTGCGCGGTACGTCTTGGCTATTGTCGATGAGAAGCCTCCGCCGGGCGTCTCTATGTTGTATCCTTTTCACATATGTAAATCATATATATTTAGTCTTTAAGAAGGTAAATTCAGCATAAATTACTTTTTTTGGGTCTTATAAAACAAATGAGATGTAAACTAGTAATTTACGCTGAAAAATGAACGAAATGTAGCTCCGTTTTATTTCATTTCGAATGATTGAAAAACCGTGTGGTGCGGGCCCTATAAAATAAAATCTTAATCCGAATAATACCAATATTAAGGTAGGAAACTAAATTTTTCATATTTCTATTTTGGTATTATGTTTGTATGGAAATGGTAACAATATCCACCTTCTCAAAAACGATGTATAAGGTTACATGAACGTTTAGAAATGTCGAGATTTTACTGTGGTTTCGGAACGCGCCCTCCGATGAGAAGAAACCACAAGAAACTCATAGAATGTACAAACATTTCCATCCGTACGACGACCTCTGTGGTGACCCGGGGGAAGGCCCGACTGCAATGCAGAAGGTTGCGGGTTCTATTCCCGCCGGGTGCTAGTATTTACGCTTAACATAAGTATTTGTTTCTGGTCTGGGTGTTTTCTATGTAGGTATCAAATGTATTTATTTACAAAAAAAGAAGTATATGTAGTATATCCGTTGTCTAGTACCCATAGTACAAGCCTAGTGCTTAGTTTGGGGCTAGATTGTGCTTTGTGGAACGTCGTGCCATTTTTTTATTTATTTAAGGAATTTATTGCTATTTTTATAGGAGCCCTTAGTTTTGTTTATGGAGGATATCCAAATAAATAAATTAAAACCTCCAGCACTCTTAGCAGGCGCTATCAACAGTATTCTTATCATTATTTATCTAACGACGAAAATGGGAAGAGATGATCGTTCGACTAACATTTATCTCGATCTCGACATGAGTACTGAGGGATAACTGCTCTACAGTTTATTCTACCCAGGCTTATAAGAAATAAATATTTTTTGTGAACATCACACAGCGCCATTAGCCCCGTGGTAAGCTACTAAGCTTGTGTTACGGTGTCTAGACAACGGATACATACTACTTGTACATTTTATACATAGAGAGAAATCCAGACCAGAAACATTCATATTTTTTTAAGCATAAAAACTTGTTCTCGGCGGTAATCGAATCCGCAACCTTTCAGGCAACCACTACAGCCAGGTAATCGCCCGACGCGTCATTGTAGTCGTCGAGGCTTAGGTTAGCTTTTGACCACTGCTTCACTAAAGATTGTCGACATATAATAAACCTTATCGTATCATACCAGCTGTTTATATCTATGTTTAGCAAAACAAGCCAAAGCTTTAAACGCAAGCAACTTGGCTAGACAGATGTTGGATAAAATACTCGGTCTTCAAATACCGCAAAAGTTCCAAGTAAGTGAAATAAAATTTCTTATCAGATTCCTACATATAAAGAAAACCTCTCTAAATTTCAGCTTTCTACTCTTAGCGGTTTAGGCTGTGTGTTGATTGATCATTCCAGATTATCTAACGAAGGCCATCTATCCTACTAATTATGAATGCAAAGGTTTAAATCTTAGTTTGTATGGATGTTTGTGTTTCGATCACGCAAAAAGTACTGAACCCGGTTCAGCGAACCGATTGCGATGAATCTTAGTATGCGGTGGAGATCTGGATGAACACATCGACTTTATGTCCCGACATTCCAGCGAGATCAGGAATAATAGAATAGAATAGAAAAACTTTTATTAACATAAAACACACGACACATTAAGAAAACAGAAATACAATAAAACAAGATAAAGAAATGCATAAAAATAGAAAGAGAGGTGTCAAGGGACACCCGGATGGAACGAAGTTCCTTACAACTATAGCAAAAAAGTGTCGTTACAACTTTTGGTCTTATTTTTTTCCGTCTAGCCCCTTTTAGCAACGCGCGATAAGGAACTTCGATCCAAAAACGCATTTCTTTATCCGCAATCCAAGGAGCCGTGTGTTGCTAACAAGGATTAGCCTCAGCATATGTTGCGGATACGTGGTGGATACGTGGATTAACGGGTGTAATCTCGGGGCCCTGTTAGTATCTAACAATAGTGTTATGTAAACAGGAGAGCGTGGAACTGCTAATGATAAAGTCTCGAGCCGAAGGCGGGGCGGGGTTCGGCGAGGAGGGTCCCCGCGATGAGGACGTGGCGGTGCTCTGCTGGCGCTGCCGGCGGCACGCGCACCCGCTCACAGCGCTGCGGTGTCCGCACTGCAACCATAACATCGTACATTCTCTGGCCACACACGGTATTGTACCATTCCCTTTTTAGCCCCTACATACTGGTTCCCTTTATTAACACGAATCATCTCAAATTAACTAGAGTTCATTTTACGTTTACTCCTTTTAAATTACTTAAATAACAAGAATTTCTTAAATCTTTTCAACTAATCAGACTTAAGTTTCCAAATCACGATTAGAAAAGAAAATTTAGATAGATTTACCTCGCAAACTTTATATAGCCAAACCCTTAGCCCGTTTTTTAACTGCATTAATGACTGCATATCACTTTCAACCCTGTTTATGTTATATATCCAGCTCAAGAAACAGCGGACTAAGTTTGTGTAGAGAGAAAGTCATCTTTTAAGAATAATATTTAGTTTTTAGTCCCGACACCTGTACCTCCTATTATTCTCTAACATAGTAGTTATGGAGTGTAACGAAAAGTAACGCCTAATACAATCTATTATCTTACATCTTTATCCTTTCAGAGGTGTTGCCACTAGTCCAATTCGAGCCGTCCGACGGTATATCATACGAAGAAGCAATGGACCTCATAAACCGGATGCCTCTCCCTCAACCGAACGACGAGACAACTAGTGAAGGAGCGGAGGTACTCCGGATTGATCACGACATCGATTACACTGATCCTTTCCTTGATAAACTCGATGAGGTAACTTTCAATAAAACTACCAAGCTAGTGTTACGGTGACTAAACAACGGATATAATACTTATATTTAGTTTTCTTTTGTAAATACTTACGAGTACATAGAGAATAACTATATTACCCTGAATCACTTTCGGTTTTTTAATTCAAGCTATTATTATTATTTATTATACCTACTTACTTTTTATTATTTATATTATAAACGCAAATATTTGCACGTGTATGTATGTGACTTTGTTACTCCTTCACGCAAAAACTACTAAAGCAATTGCCATGAAACTTTTAAATATACTAGATAGCTGGAGACCTAGAATAACAAAGAGGCTACTTTTGTCCCGATATTCCTAAGGCCGTATACAGAAAGAAAGCTGGAAACTTATAAGCGCTGACAAGCGCTTGTCAGCGGTGGTCCGTTCTACACAAAGGAAGCAGGTTGAGGCAGAATGTCGGACTCATCGGACGATGTTATGACGTCAGCCGCCCAGCGCTGGTGACCCGCGCAGGAAAATGTATGAACCCGCGCCGATAAGCGCTTGTCAGCGCTGGTCAGCGCTGGGCGGCTGACGTCATAACATCGTCCGATGAGTCCGACATTTTGCTTGGCCTGCCTCAACCTGCTTCGTTTGTGTGAACGGACCAGCGCTGACAAGCGCTGACAAGCGCTTGTCAGCGCTTATAAGTTTCCAGCTTTCTGTATACGCACTAAGGCTTCGAGACTTTGGCAGACCGCGGCGCGCCGCTAGTATTATTATTAATACGAAAGTTTGTTTGTATATTGGTTTTTTGTTATCTCTTTACGGTCAAACGGTTTGAACGATTTGGATGAAAATTTGCATAGGGATAGTTTAAAATGATGGAAAGTGAGATAAGATACTTTTGATATTGATATTCCCGCGGGATCAAGAATAATGCGGGTTCATACCTTCTTCAATGTCCTAGGTATACAACCTATTCCAATGGGGTGCCACGCGCAAAGCTGTTTGCAGAGGCGCTGGCATCGGATGATTTTTTTTGTTTTTCGATGATGGTCCTCCACCAATGGAAACGCCGAGTTTTTTTTTTTATTCTTTCGGTCTCAGACCGATATGGCCAATTTGGCGCCGAGAGTTGTAAAAAACACATGTTTGACAGTTCTTAATTCAAACCTAAGATTAATCGACTCGCACCCTCTGCCGGGATAAAAAGTTAGTGTTCCTCCTAATTCTCTATGGAGTTTTTTTTTGTCTTGTTGACTTATGTCACAAGTCTTATGTCAAACATAAATTAATATTTTCCGTGAATGCGCAAGATACATTCAATTAGGAGGAACACTAACTTTTTATCCCGGCAGAGGGCGCGAGTCGATTAATCTTAGGTTTGAATTAAGAACTGTCGAACATGTGTTTTTTACAACTCTCGGCGCCAAATTGGCCATATCGGTCTGAGACCGAAAGAATAAAAAAAAACTCGGCGTTTCCATTGGTGGAGGACCATCATCGAAAAAAAAAAAGATCATCCGATACCAGCGCCTCTGCAAACAGCTTTGCGCGTGGCACCCCATTCAAATACTGTTGTAACATTCGAAAACTTTTTTCGATTCTAATAGTTGAATGCAAAGAAAAGCTTTTCACCTATCATCGAAATCGAAAAGAAACAACAATGTTCAAGGTCTGAGTGGTATTTTTGAACCGTCAGAAAAACAATTCGTATGCGGAAAGCTAACGGAACTCGAATTTACGTATTGGTGAAACGGGGCTATTTAGGATTTTAGCGATATTTGGGACGACTAAGAAATTCTAACCTTAAATATTCGCAGGAATGACTGGGTAACTAAATATTGATTTTTTTTAAATTCCAGGACGATTAGTCGTCTGCACTCTACGGCCCAGTTACTACCGCGTATATTAAAGTTCAAATTCCTTCGTTGTCCCAAATATAGCTATAATCCCGAATATACGAATTAAATTCCAGTGGTTCAAAAATATGTCTCCTGAGTGGTTGTGTGTTGTGTGTAGGAGGAAGAGAGCGAGGTGGTGGTGTGTAGCCGCGGAGCGTTACTGTCGCTGAGCGCCGCGAGCGTGGTGGCGGTCTCTCGGCCGCCGCTACAGCCGCGCCTCTACCGGAACATGCTGCCAGACTTGCCGGCCGCGCCCTGCCCGCATTGTCAACACGTACGTAACGATACTGTGGGCTCATTTTGTTAGATTGTTTCTGATCTTTGATGTTTCAAAGCTGTTGCTGATTATAAAAATCTATTAAAATAAGAATAATTAACCTAAGAATTTATCCAATAAAAAAAAGTTATATTAAAAATTCGTACAAGAGTTCTTCGTTTAGATATGTACACGAACAGTCGAGCACCCCTAAGGCACAGTTAGTACGGAAACTACCTACAAACGTTTGAAATGGCACACTCACACAAACATGTGCATCGACGTGACCCCTAGCCCCTAATGGAGGCCATACACGCTAGGGTTTGCCTGTCGGTTATGCATGTAATGCTAAAACCATCATGCAAACCCTAGCGTGTATGGCCCCCATAAGCGGTTTTCGCGGTGCTGTCAATTGTGAAAACTAGAGATGGGCCGACTAGGGGTTCTGCCGACTAGCAGACTAGCCGACTAGTCGGTTCCAAAATTGCCGACCAGTCGGCAATGCAGATCATTATAATTCCGAGATATTTTGGTTAATCGTGATCACTCGGCGATTGTTGCTATTTTTGGATAACTTTGCACTTCGAAAGCGGTAGCGAAATTACCAAAAAAAGGTTGAAATAAAAATAAAAGATGAAATAAAATGGAGCCGAGACATAGTTATGACATTTTAGATGCTTAGATGATGTATGTAAGCTATGACGTGTTTTGTTTACGTTTTTCTGACTACCCACCTTCTAAACTGTACTACTAATTAAATAAATATTGGTTTTATTGTAAAATTGTTACTTGACGACTAGTCGGCATAATTTGCCGACTAGTCGGCCCATCTCTGGTGAAAACCGCTTAGCCATCAGGTCGATGCACATGTTTGTGTGAGTGTGGCGTTTCGAACGCTTGTAGGTAGTTTCCGTATTGTTCCTTATGTGTACTGTGCCTAAGGGTTAACCTGGTTGTACAATGATCAGGTTTTTTTAGGCGAATAAAATATGGTTCCGTTTGATCTTAAAGTAACACTAAAACCCTTTGTTACAGTTGTTTTACTTGGAGGACTATGAGATCCAAGTTGTGACGAAGGGCTGTTGTCCATTCTGCCGTCACCCGGCTGCTATCCCAACGTCGGAGGGTGATGAGAATATCGACGACTCATTCGTCAACGGATCATCCACGCCTGGAAGCCCTACCAATGGATCTTTCTCTTGGACATAATCATAAAATCAACCTAAAGCGAAGAATATACATACGACGACACTTGACACGAATAACTAAGGCCCGATTTGAGCATACTGTAGCAGCGAATAGCAATTCTACCCATAAATCGTTTTTGGTCGATAGACTCGAGCTGTTCAATCAAAACAAAATCGATTGTTATCCATTGCTTATTCCACGGGATCGGGACTTACTTAGCCGGAACCGTCGCGCCGGCCGCAGTTGTAAATAAATAAATAATGAATAATTACGAAAATTCTGCTTAAATTATACGAATAAGCTTATCCCTTACAATCAGACATCGGTATCTGCCGGTACTCAAGTGATGTCATTAGAGCCATCCTTCCAAAGGGGTCCTATTACAAGTTCGTATGTTTTTTTTTCAAATAAGGACGTACCAACGAAACACCCTCATCAATATAATTCAGTAATTGGATCTTTTGTGAAACTTTCCTTTTTGTATAGAAACATCTCCAAGAAAAATATTATTTTTAAAACATGTAGGATGTTTCCGCACATAAAAGAAATGTTCACAAAACAAATATAGCATCTTAAGAGGATAGTCTCCATTCTCTTTCTCCATACAAACGTAGTTTAAATTTTCCTCCCTGGATAAAGACATTAGAGCAAATATGTTTATGCCATAAAACTTATACCTATCTGTCATGACTATGCATCTACCTTTTTATTTTTTTCATTTTTATTATTTTTTATTATTATTTTAATTAGAAAATAAAAAAAAATAAAAAGGTTGATATGAGAAAAGAGAATGAAGACTATCCTCTTAACCTTATCGTAATCAAATGCATCCATCCAATAAAATGCAAGTTATAATTTAACTTATATTATGTCTGTTTTTGTTATTAATCTTGATAATTATTAGGTTTTTCTAAGTTCTCTTCAGATAATCTATTCCGTTTGACATACAGTATAATTTTGTGCAGGGAAAACCAGCTTTCAGACTCAACAGAAGTAATTAGGGGTAGTTAAAGACGCAATGTGAAAATTCTCCTGCCAAAGTGATCCAGATACCAATTCATCTAAACTCAGACACCAACTATCAACTAGATAGTTGGTATTTGAGTTTGATATTGATACTTGCATTACATCGCTGCTTTAACGTAACGTGGTAACCATAATGCTTACCTTGAACTGCATAGTGCCTATGAAACTAAGTTATCTAAATAGATAAAACGGTATCTGAACTAATATTGTCGGTAATACGTTTCAGTACTTGTATGTCTTGGTTTCCTTTTGTGGCTGCCAATATTTTTGCTCTCTTCTTTATGTCTAAATTCCCTGCAATTTGGTTCAAGCTCTCTTTAGGTAACTATAAAACTCTCGAAGGTATAATTTATGTCCACATTTCAGGACTGTAAGCTGTTTAGAGTAGCAGGAATAAAATCGAAGTTCGATGCAATGTTCTGTTGATCCCGTATTATTACGTACATCAGATGACATAATTTGCTGATGTGAATTGCAGCATTCTCTCCAGAGTTAAAGCTGATGGTATTACTTTTCGCTCTAAAAATGTTTATTTAAATACTCAGCGGCTTGATTCCATGTAATTACAGGCATTTAATTACATTTCTTTATCCTTTTTGGTGATTTCAAAAACACTTTTTACATAATATATGAGTTCAACTGCGTTTTTGAAGAGAGTTTTCACTTCTTCTGTAAGGCTGTGTTAAGTCCATGCACTTCACACGTAACCAGCAGAATTTTGCTGTTTCATTTTACGGCTCGCATTCAGCATGTAGCTTTCGACATCACTGGATAATATTTGTAATATCTGCTTTTCATCCCACAGCCACTTATAACTTAAGAGAAGACTAATGGGGTGCCACGCGCAAAGCTGTTTGCAGAGGCGCTGGCATCGGATGATCTTTTCTTTTTTTCGATGATGGTCCTCCGCCAATGGAAACGCCGAGTTTTTTTTTATTCTTTCGGTCTCAGACCGATATGGCCAATTTGGCGCCGAGAGTTGTAAAAAACACATGTTTGACAGTTCTTAATTCAAACCTAAGATTAATCGACTCGCGCCCTCTGCCGGGATAAAAAGTTAGTGTTCCTCCTAATTGCTGTGAAAAGGGCGCTTGTTCCTCAAGACTTGAAATTATCAAATTTACAATTTTAATTTCAAGAAATCCATCTTTTGCATCACTTCATGCTGCACAACTTTTGCATATATTTTTGATTTTGTTTTTGTTAGCCCGCTTAATGTTTCCACTGTAGGGCAAGTAGTTGGGTAAAAGATTATTAAACATTTATCTGTATTTTGCAAGATATTCAAACATTTATAAAAATGAATTCCTCCCTGTAAGTAATAATGACTTTTGTGATATTAAAATCCAATCATATGATTAAAGCCCTGTTTATTCAATGATATCGAATTCATGCGGCCCTGGAATATGCAGTAACCTGCAGATTCCAATGTTTGCTTACAATACCAACATACAAAAAATTCTATTAAAAATTATTTTCTGATATTAATCTCCAAATCATATGATTGAAACGCTGTTTATTGAACGATATCGAATTCATTTGAATGCGTCCTTGGAATAACTGGCACATTCCGATGTCTGCTAATAATACCAACATACAAAGAAAACTATACAAATATTGTTTTATCGAATCTGCAATCTCCTGCGTCGCAGCCGGGTAATAAGCCCACAGTGCTACAGGTGTCGCCAAATCATATTCTACGAAATAAACGGAAGCTTTTAGTAGAGCAAACGCTAACCATGACGTTTACGAAAAAATGTATGGAAAGCTGAAATTCCGCTGAACGTCCGCTAGAAGCGCCTTTCAACGTTCCATACTAAAAACGTTTCAGTGCATACCTTATTTCAGTTTTCGTTATCATGAAATTATTTGTGCATCATATCGTAATTAATTTATGGTTTGTATTTGATTGGTCAGCTAAATATGTAAATACAGAGGCTTCGGTTAGCCTCTTAAATATTATTTGTTAGCAAATGTAGTGAAATGTGTCGTTACCAAGAATATAATTGATAGATAGATAGATCGCTTTATTGTGGGTCAGTGTCTTTTGCACCCGGTGTTTATTGCACCCGTGGCAAATGCCCCCGATTTCGTTTTATTGTGATTGCGGAAATCTCCGCAAATGGTAAATATTTGGTAAAATGGACCTGGGCAGCAAATAGCAATGAAATGTACCATTCCCGGAGTAGTGTAGTATATTATTGATTTCCTTTAAAGCATCTGCTGATGCAAATACGATAATTCTGTTGCCGTTCTTACAATAATCAACCAATAAATATTTTCGAAAAATCTCAGGTATAACGACTTCAGCTGGATTATGAAACTGTGTCTTTTTTACATGTAAGGTTTTGTTTCGACTGTTGTACATTTTTGGCTATTTTTGTTTCAAAACTTTGTTTTATGAAGCCGAAACTCGTTGAAGGCACGTTAGGCAGTTGGTTCCGGTTGTTATCTCTGATAGCAGTCGTTAGGACAAGTTAGAGGCCTTAGAACGACCTGAACCAGGTGAGCCACACCACTATACGAAAAGAAGAAGAATGACGTACATTTTTATTTTGTCCAAAACAACTTTAATTTCGTTATTAACCACACCCGATTTCTTATTTTTTCTGTGGAAAGTATAAGCAAATCCAACATGTATTAACGTTCTTCCGCCGTGTTTATTGGAAAGGACTTTATAATTACTTCGTGATAAACCCTGCGAAGGACCTGGACTTGCCATTTTGGGATCCTTTCGGCGTTTAATGTCCACAATTGAAATAGACCACAATTTAAAATGACCTGTTCTTGGAACAACCATCTCTAGTAACTACCACTTCTAAAAATGACTACTTTTAGAAATGACCACTTCTAGAAATGATCACTTCTAGAAATGACTACTTCTAGAAATGATCACTTCTAGAAATAATCACTTCTAGAAATGATCACTTCTAAAAATGACTACTTCTAGAAATGCTAAAAAGGACTACTACTAGAAATGACCACTTCTGAAAATGACTACTTCTAGAAATGATCACTTCTAAAAATGACTACTTCTAGAAGTGAACACTTCTAAAAATGACTACTTCTAGAAATGAACACTTCTAAAAATGACTACTTCTAGAAATGATCACTTCTAAAAATGACTACTTCTAGAAAGGAGAATTTTCTAATGTAATCTGCATCGTCACATTTGCTAAAAAATATCTTTAGATGGGTACTCATAATGGGTGCGTGCAACTCGAACTAACTAGACTATACCTAATGCTTGTTGGACATACCTAATTCTGGATTAGACAGATTCGTTAAATGCATCGACAGTTGTAAATAAGAGTGAAATCGGAATTCATTTATTTATTATTTGTAACTGTTTAATACCAGGTTTGAATAATATTCGGGAATAAAAGAAACTCAAAAAAAGAGGGAGAAACAACGTGCCAATCACTGCTACACTTAAACTAATAATCACTTCAATGATTTAACTTAAAGTAAATAACTTTTCTCAAGAATTTAACTGGTGTTATAATGTCTGTTTCAACATCTTGCACGAATTGTGTAATTTTTTTGTCTGCGTAAATTTGTCGATCCCGTCTATTTTTCTTTGGTACATCCAAATAGGATTTCATAATTTTGTGATCTTGGTAATCCGCTTCTTTCAAATCGGGCATTTATTCGACGATACCATCCCTCGACGGGATTCGTCGTACGGTGCCGCTCAAAAGCACAGTTTAAAATTTCATCTCTAACTAATGGAATCCATTGTAATAATTTTTAATTTTCGGATATCTTCTGTGTCATCAGTCTCGCGAATAATGGAATTCCATGCGTCTTCAATAAATCTTGAGGGTAAAAGGGGCAAGTAAGATACTGTTATAATTATAAGCTTATTAGGTTAAAGATAGACGTTAATATTAATTGTAGGTTAGGTTATTAAGTTGTGAGCCTTTGCATGGCCAGGGGGCGGGTCTTAATTAGCTCGCCCAATCAAGTCGTCGGTCCGGAGGTTGCGGGAGAGGGGTCTAACCCAGCGAGACAGTGTGTCAACCCGGGGGCTGACACACTTCCCGGTCCGACTGACTGTGAGACGCACATTGTATTAGAGCATTATAATAAATATTTGTAATAGTCCGATCCCTATCTTTTAATTACGCGCCCACATCCTGAGAACCGTAAAAATACCATTCTCACCATTTTTCTACTATCTGATGTCAGCGTTAAGTTGAATTTCTTAGCAGTACGCCAAATGGCTTTATTATAGTGGTAGAAGCAGCCGGATATCTTACAGATGGGAAATACTCTCGTGACAGCGTACATGACTGCAGTTTCGAAATCACATTTGAAAGTCGGCATTTCTACAGAGAGTTTATTTTTAATAAGCTCAAAAAGTCGTACGTAAGTTTGTTCACTCTTCTTTGGGAGCAAAGCAAAGATTACAGGAACAACATTTGTTACATTCTTATTCGAACCAAAGTCCGCATGTAATGAATAAAGCTGATAATGATGTTGTGGAACACAATAAAATGTGCAATCCCCAAAGTACATCGCAATGTTTTCTTCTTCGTTTTTCAAAAACATTGCTGTCCTTGAACAAAACAAAATATTTTTTTCTGTTGTACCTTCTTCACATACAAGAAAATCTTTTCCTAACCCTTTTCGTACATGTACGTCTGCCTTTGTTTGAAAGGATAGACTTTTGGTCTCCAAAAATGATTTTCGTGCTGCGTATAAACAATCTTTTTTCGAAGAGAATTTGGGAATATGCGTTATATCATCGGCTTTGCAGATTTTCTTCAACTTTTGAAACCTTTTTTTCAAATATTTTTTCTACCGATCCAAAATTATGGCATAGGTAGGGGAACCTGTTGTACCTTGGTACCCCCATTTTTCAAACTCTAATAAAAAAAAAACAGTGACAGATACGCTCCTAAATTAAATTGCACTGTAAAGTAACATCATTAAGGTATGATATATTAACGATTGAAAATCATAGACTAACATCTACTTGGTAAAAATATTAATTTAAAAAAAAGTACTTTCCGGGCCAAGGTACAACAGGGGTGATGTACTTAGGACCACCCCCTGTTGTACCTTGGTCTTTCGTTGAAACCACTTAAATAAAACCAAACTATAGGTACTAATATTTTTTTATTAATAAAATTATTAAAGAACTGGAGAAACATTGCTTCATTTGACCATCCTGAAGGATTCGCACCGCCAATGGTTCCTTCAGGTGCACCAACCAGCATGTGAGATTTAAAATTGACTCGAGGAAATATTAACATGGGAGGAATAGATCCACCTCCTGCATTTATAGCAGCTATCATTGTCACCAAGCTTCCACTTTCGGCACTTGTCATCGCACCTATCTGTTTAACTCCATTTGGAGCCAAAATTTTTGGTGGCACACGCACTGTGGAGTTACCAGTCTCGTTCAAATTCCAGATATCGGTAGCTTTTAGATTTGGACATTTAGCCAGAGCTGTTTTAAAATTATTACTTAAATGTTAATTCGACATTCGATTTATTAAACGCTGTCGAGCGAGCTAGGCTTTGTTCTTCCGGCTTCCGCAGCGACAGTTCGTTATTATGCCGTTTTCGAAACAGTCTTAGCCAATACTTCCCGGCCATTTCATTTTTGTCCCACTCAAGTGGGTATTTCTTTTATTTTCTTTCGCAAACCGATATGCAAACTTTTGTACATTTTTTAACGAAAGCCCGTAATTAAGCTCTGGCGATTTTTTTAGATATTCAACCAGCACATCCTCTTCCTCATCAGTAAAAACTTTTTTTACTGATAGGCGATCATGGAGGTTGCTAACATCTGAGCCAGTTTCTAAGCAATGTTTTAAGTGCCTTCTCAGCGTCGTTCGCGCTATATCATATTGAGTAGAAGCCTTCCTTAACGATATTTTTTTTCTTTAAGAAGTTTTACAACATTTGTAAGTTTTTCTTTGTCCAAAGACAGTCTTTTAACGTTATTCTTACTGCGAGGCATTTTATCTGAAGCAAAATATCGAATAAGATTTACAAATAATAATGCATGTCAGTGCGTTGTACCTCGGACCACAGATCAAGGTACAGCGGGTTTTTGTGGGCCTAGGTACAACACCCCTAACCATTGATGTTAAAATTATAATAACTTTTTTTGGGTTATAGTTTTTGTAAGTCAATTCACTGCATTAAAATCAACATAAAACAACAATTTACTAGAACTAGAAAGTTAATCTCTAAGTTAAGTGTACGTCACGTAATTAAAGAAATGAAAACAACGGAAAAACTTCCTTTTTGGCTGCTAAAACTTTTCAAACCTCTTCATCACAAAATGCCGGGCGATAGCTGTGTGCAACTAACTTCACAACGATCTGTTTTGAATGAAGTTTATCTGACCATAGTCAAACTGTTAAAAAATGAGCGGGAACATTTGTAAAAATAGATGGTAGTGAGGTACATCATGGTCTTAAGGTACAACAGTTTCCCCTACTTTTTTCTTGCAATCATCCACCGCAATAAAAATGTCACTAAGAATTTTTTCGATCGATTTACTATATTTTTACTAGAATTTAGTGTAATGGTGGAGCTGCAGTCATGTCTATTAACACACCTCCAACGTGATGTACCATTCTTGTGTTTTAATGAAAAGTTATACCTAACGGTTCTTGTTTGGGCCCATTTTCCTTTCTTCTTCTTCTCTGCCATTTCTATGTTTAATTGTCTGAAAAAGCATAAAACACTTATTATAAAAAGTATAAAATAAGGACAAGAAAAGCCGACTCGTACAAAAAGTACTCCCTGTCCGGCGGAGTACTTTTTGTCCGGTACTAAGGGACAGGAAATAGTCAGAATAATATATTCTATTTCAAAACCACTTTTATAAATTCTCATTAAGTTTTATAGATTACTAGTGACATTGGACCCTACTTTATATAAAACAATTATAACAGGTACTTAGCAGTAACACTCACCTGAATATTACGTAACGCAGAGTCTTTCCGCCAAAAACATCAAACAACCGCTCCCAATGGCGAAGCGCGCGTCACTGGCTAACCGCGTCCCGTGACGCGGTAATGTGGCATCGCCCCGCACCCCTTACACTCGTATTTGAATCGGTCGCTTTCGTGATTTTCGAGATAGTACGAGCGTCCGGCGGTAGGTGCCGTCCGTGGTTACGGGACTTCCCCCTACTTAATATAGGTATTGTAACGGTTCAGCCCTTTTTTTTTTTTTTTTTTTTACGAGGGGAATCTAATTAAGACCGTCGGGCCGCACCCGGGGGAGAGCGGCCCGGTGTGTGTGTGGTGCCTTTTACGGTATATTTTTTAACATATATATATATATATAAGGATTTCCACACTAAGGAAAATTATTAATGAAAATTAATAAGTTTCCTTAGTGTGGAAATCCTTCCAACATTGACCAATGCAAATAAACACTTTGCACTCGCTGCATAGCACCGTGGTGGTGCTCCGCACGCTTTTCTTCGCACAGACAACGCAACGTCCCCGTTTATAACGCTCTTGATTGACCCGCCTTTTCGGCACTTCATGGTGCTCGGGGAAGTGTCCCAGGGACATATCCAGCCGAGCACATGTCGTGCCGACAGGACGGCGGACGCGCGTTTCGGCGGGTACACTATATTGACCACAGAGCTCTGCAGCCAGTGCATATCGGAATTGGCGATGGCTTAGTTTCCGCGTGCCAGGTTGTTGATCAACGTTGGCCGAATAAATTATATATGCATTTAATTTTGAAGTATTTAATAAGCGGCGGAACACTTTGATGTACCACTTAAGCCCCCTTTTGCGTTCCAAAAGGTACTGGCTAAGTTTCTGATCTTTCAGATCAACCCCCCCCCATAAATTTATTATAATCATGAATGACGCTGGGCTTGTCCCGTGCCTGGCCGGCACGCCGTCCAGGCACCATGTTGTCTGTGTGATAAGTTGACACTGTGGTGACCAATTTGGTGTCTTTCCAGGCAACCACAGAGACATCGCCACAGTGTCGACTTATCACACTTCCCCGAGGCAAGCTCCTATCATTCAGGCGTTTTATATCGTCAGGAGTCCCTACGCGACGCCTGTTCAGCGTCCCAACGACGTCAGTAAGCCTTGATTTTAGAAATTTACACAGAGCAATGGAGTTGTAATAATTGTCCATAAATAGAATGTACCCTTTGCCGAGGTAATCCTGAAAGGTTTTTAAAACAATTTTGGCTGTCGCACTTGTGAAGCCATTAATTGGTTGTGTGTCCGTCGTCCCCTTGCCAGTATAAATAATTATATTTAAAACATAGCCTGTTACCGCCTCGCACAGTTCATACGTCTTTATTCCAAAACGGGCAGCTTTGGTTCGGATGCATTGCACCCACCCCAAACGCCCCTTCCACAAAAGTAGACTTTCGTCAATGGATACCTCACGGCGAGGAGTGTATGCCAATTTAAATTTTTTATTGAGGTAATCAATAACTGGTTTGATTTTCGCCACTTTCCTCTCATAACCAGCTTCGGTAATAAGGTTATTGTCAGCGAAATGGAGGAACCGCATTAGCAATTGGTACCGGTCCCTGTTCACTATTTCCTTAAATTTAGGCATGCCTAAGGGACCGGTGGCCCAATATTCGTCAATCCGGCCTCTCACACAAATGCCCATTAAAATCATAACGGCTATCAGGCAATAAATTTCTGAGACCGACGTTTCGATCCAGGCGTTCAAGCGGCTGCGGGTCGAAATGCCGGTCTCAGAAATTTGCGCAATATGGTCCCATGCGTAACGGTTCGTCTCTACGACAATTTGTTCAATGAGGGTGCGGTCCCACAATTGAGTGAACACTCCAATTGGAGTAGTTCCCTCAATTTTGGGACCACACACCTCATTGAAAGCGCCGAGCGAACCTGTGAACGTATTAAAATTGTCCGTCCATTGGACAGGACCGTCCGCCGCGTCAACTTCGACATCCCCGGCATCCTCGCCTTCCTCCAACAGCTCACGGAGCTGCTCATAGTTCATGTCCTCCTCCTCGTCGACCTCGCTGCCGGAGTCGACGAGGAGAGCAGCCGCGAGCTCTTCATCAAAGATGTCTTCCATCTCCTATTTGAAATTAAAAAGAAAAAGCCCATAACCAACCATTACCACTTATTTGTTTTTCAAGAAGCTTATTTCGAAAATGAAGTCTCACAGAGATAAGTCCAAGAAAATAAAGTTAATACAAATTGTGCGCAATCTTGTAGGTAAACTTTTTTAGTTGCTAGGTACTTTTTCCAAAATCATATCTTTTTTTTTGATATTTTTTTTATGTAGCGTAACTACTACAGTCCTTTTATCTCACGAGCGCGGGTTTAGCTTAATAATGTGGGTAGCTTTATTGTACTTGTATAAAGTATGTTGTCAGTGCGACCTCGCGTGCCTTCAGCATACACATACAAATTTGTGTCAAAACCCCAAAACTTTACTTAGTTGACTATTGATATAATTTGTTTTGTCGCGGGCCGCACAAAAACCGGGCCGCAGTTTGACGACCACGGGTCTATAGGGTACTTAATAAAAATACAATGTTTCAATTACATAGCTCCTAAAGTTTAGATTTTATTGATAACTGAAAACATCCCATTTCGTCACTGACTCACTCACTCACTGATAGTAATCAAAATTCATAAGGTACTTCCCGAAGTCCTAGAAAGCTGAAATTTGGTATGTAAGCTGGTATTTATACACAAACAATAAAAAAACCCTAAAAGTTGAAAACTTCCACCCCCAACCCTAAAATTTTGGGATAGCAATTTGTATGAAACTTCCTCAAATTTTGATGCTAAGCATAGGAATGCTTTGTATAGGCACGCCTTGTTATAAATAATAAAATACATAATTTCAGATTTTTTAATAATTCACCCCAAGAGCCCTATAGCCGCTAAACTGAAAATCCCTGTCGGGCTCATCAAAAATTGTTGATTATTTCATGACGGAATGTCGTAGAACTTTTTTTTTCTGTATGGATTGTAGGTGACATTGTATCCTACATTTTGATGTAGTTTTAAGACAAGAACCTCCTATTGGTGCAAAGCCTATCCAAATTTTAGACAAAAAATGTTTGATTTGGCTAAAATGTCGATAGGCTTCAATACGTTTCGACATATTTGTATGGAAACTGCACTAAAATATCGGAAAGAATGTCGCCTACAATCTATACACAAAAAAACAGTTCACCGCAAGAACTTAGGTATTGTGTAATAGAAAACCTATGCAAGGTTGCGAAACGGCCAAGCAACATATTTGGCTAAGATGTTGAGTTTGTGATAGTGACGTAAGGTTCTTGTGGACTCGGGGCGTGTGGAATTATAAGCTTGGCTCTTTAGGACATCTGATAACTTTTTGATGGTGCACATCATAAGGTCTCGCTCTCGTCTTGGCTACATTTTACATAAAAATGTTTTTGTGGGGAATCGAATAGTCCTAAAACCGTTCAGACACGTGTCTATTTTTGGGCATTTTCAATATGGGCCTGGAGCCCCTGGGAAACTGAATAATTTCCTTTATGTTTTGTTCGTTGATGCTATGGTTGGTCTTGTTGTAGATTGTTTCTAATTGTTGTGTATGTTGCTATTATTGGTTTTTTATTGTTGTTGGTGTTTTACTGTTGTTAGCGTCGTTGTTGCCTGCCAGGTGGAAGAGTGCCCCGTGCTGCCTGCTCACCCATCCCTCTAAAATTGGCCTCACAGCCACCACCGTCCAGTGGCCGGCCGACGGCTGTTGCAGCCGGGTCCGCCACTCTACTAGCTGGGCCTGGCGAGACTCCTCCCGACGCTCCTCCACCATCCTGAGCGACGGACGGTCGCCTTGACTTCGCGCTCCCTCGCGCCACTCGTAGAGCGACGCGAGGGATTTCGCGTCGAGGTCCTTGGGTAGAGACCCAGATAAGACCACGGCTGCCTCCCCCGACACGGTGCGGTATCCCCGCGTCACTCGGATGGCCATCAGTCTCTGCACGCGGCGGAGTGTGCCGATGATGCCATCCGAGGTATTCGCAGCCAACACCGGAGCGCCGTACAACGCCATGGAGCGCAGGACGCCAAGATACAGGCGCCGCGTCGCCATGCTCGGTCCACCGAGGTTTGGCAGAAGCCGGGCAAGTGCCCCGGCCGCTCCTACCAGCTTCGGCTCCAGCCGGGAGAAATGAGCCCGGAAAGTCCACCGGCTGTCGAGTGTCAACCCCAAGTATTTCAGGGTTGACCCGACAGGAATCCGGATGCCGCCAATTTTGAGGTGGAACTCGGGTGGTGGTTTGGCGCGTGGTCCGTGAAAGCAGATGAATTCGGTCTTGCTCAGGGCCCCCTCAAGCCCTAAGCTCCGAATCATCTGCACCACATGCGCCACCCCCGCCGTTGCTAGGACTGCCGCTTCGCGGTGGGACCTCCCTTTGGCCGTGACCAACGTATCGTCCGCATAGCACGTGAGGGCCACGCCAGGGAGAAGGGCACCGCGAAGCACCCAGTCATAGCCGATGTTCCACAGGATGGGGCCGAGTACCGACCCCTGTGGGCCCCGCCGTTGCTAGGACTGCCGCTTCGCGGTGGGACCTCCCTTTGGCCGTGACCAACGTATCGTCCGCATAGCACGTGAGGGCCACGCCAGGGAGAAGGGCACCGCGAAGCACCCAGTCATAGCCGATGTTCCACAGGATGGGGCCGAGTACCGACCCCTGTGGAACACCGCACGACATTTGCCACCGCCGCCCAACCTGTGTCTCGAAGCCGACCGTCCTGTCGGACAGGTACGCCTCGAGGAGTGGCGCAGGTAACCGGGTACGCGGTGGTAGCACAGAGCCTCCCGGATGCACTCCCACGGGAGTGTATTGAATGCGTTGGCGATGTCAAGTGACACCGCCAACAGCATTCCCCCCCTCGTTGACGGCCTCCACGGCCAGGGCCTTGACCCTCAAGATCGCCCAAACGGTCGACCGTTCCCTCAATCCCGTTCCCTCAATAAACATATCTAAATTATTTTTATGTAAATCAAACCTTGTTAATTAGTAAATTATTGACTAATTTTTATTAAAGGAAGAGATTTTTTTCAAATACTAATTGCGGTTTTTTTTATAATCATCATTGCATCCTATACGTATAGTTTAATAAATAACGCATGTATATAAACATTTGGATTCCAAAACACATTTTATAAGAAGGTGGTAGTTTCATTTTATACTAATATACCATGTGACCAATATTCCATCAATACCATTTGAAAACTTTAGTATATGTACCTATTATGTAGGTACTTATGTCCATATTTATTCTAGTGCTTAACCATAATTTTTTCTGTTTTTCATTCAGAGTTCATGTAGATAGGTACCTAAACTTTCTTTGTCAATCCTATTTACAATTTAATTCTTATTAAAAATAAGAGCAATTCATTATATAAAGTTATCCTTGTAATTCGAAATGAAAAACTTTACTATACTTTTTATAGGTATTGACTTAAATAAGCGGTGGTGAAAGGGTTTTTTAAAGAACTTCCCACTCGTCGCCATTGGGTACGACTGGAAATTTTTAATAATGTTTTCCCATTCGTCTCCGGTGGGAGCGACTGGGATAGTTTTTGTAAGTTTTTCCCATTCGCCACCGGAGGAGGCGTAGCTAGCGATGGCGACTGGGGATAACCATATATAGGGACATACAATTTTGTTGAAATTTCTAAATTTTCGTTTGTTATTACATTACAGGTTTCAATCTGGCTAAACCACTAATGGATAGTAGTACTAGAGTTTTAGTAGATACAGCTTTACCTTCTAATTCATTCAATTTATAATTACTTATCTCAACTAATATTATAAAGAGTAAACTCAAAATTCTAAGCTAGGCTAAAAGTAACGTTATCGAGGAGTAATATAGGCTAGTTTTAGTCCCGATATTAATACGGGATCAGGACTTACGCGGGTGAAACCACGGAATGCAGCTAGTTTGAAGTATAATCTTGTACTTATTAATGTTTTTCTTGAATTATTAACGTGGTATTAATTACATGTGAATCTTCAGCTCAAGAAGTAGTTGAGTCGTCAGTTCAGGAATCTGTAAAACCGTCAAACCGCAAAACTGAAAGAGAACTACTGAAATTAGTTAAAAAGCTGACACTTAAAAAAGACACTTATGCCACAAGGCTAAAGAAGGCGCTTAAACTATCAGAAAATAAAAAAAATCAAAATGCACTATCGAAATACACAACTTTAGCTGTAATGTTTACTTTGATGCAATTCCGTGAAATAAATAAAAATTAAATGGGACGAAGATTCACGGATGGTGAAAAAATCATGGCTGTAAGCCTATATATATAAGCGGAGTCCCAGAGCTTACAGATGGCTTCAAAAAATCTTCACTCTACCATCATCGACAACTCAAAAAAAGAGTGGACAAAATGAAGCCAGATCAAAAGTTATGTATTTTGTTATTTGACGAAATGTCAATAACACCACATCTCGACTACAGTCCACGAAAAGATGAGATTTCTGGTTTTGTAAATAAAGACAAAACAAAAAAAATGACACTAGCAGATCATGCTCTCGTCTTTATGATCAGAGGTATACAATTCATGATTGGCTATGCATTTAGTTTGGGCACAACAAATTCTACCGAGCTTGCAATAATGATAAAAGAATATATAAAGGTGCACCCGAGCAACGGGCAACGAGCAAGAATGTCTTGAACATAGACATAAAAAAAAATAGTGGTCAAACGGGTCCCCTCCGTCAGGCATAAACATCCTGGGGCCCTCCCTGTTTATTGTGTACATAAATGACATCCACGACCTTGCTATACGAAATGCTGAGATTCAGTGTAACGCTGACGACAGCTATACTGTTTAGTAGTAAGACATGGCCGGAAGCAATCTTGTTAGCTGAAGAGGGTATTCGCACTATTCACAAATGGCTGCAAAACAACCTTTTGACTCTGAACACTGAGAAGACGACATATTTGTGTTTCCACATCACTGCGGCCTCAGCACCACCTTCTTCACTAGCAACTATTAAGATACACAACGGCTGTGTCCTCAATGCTTCAATATCGGATTGTAATTGTACTAAACTGCACAGATCAAGCACAGCAAAATACGTTGGTGTCATACTTAATGAAAATTTATCTTTTAAAAAGCATCAACATGCTCTCTCCAGACGCATCAGAAAAAATATTTTTGTAGGTATTGAAGAAACTTCGTGACTCAGCCAGTTTGGAAATCCTAAATTCAGTTTATCTTGCATTATGCCACTTTTTAATTCTATACTGCATTACCTGCTGGGAATCCGCTGCAAAAACTACACTACTGCAAGCGGAAAGGGCTCAGCGGGCCGTGCTAAAGATCATGCTGAGAAAGCCTCGCGATTATCCTACGGTGAAAGTTTATCGGGAGAGCGGGGTCCTCAGCGTCCGTCAGCTGTTCATTCTTAGAATGGCACTCAAACTACATAATAAAGGATTAGCGTCAAGATGGCGGGACCATCTCTCTGATATTAAAATTTTATATTGTAAGATTTAGTACCAAATTGGTAATATTTAGTACCTCAGTTAAAAAAATTAGTACCTCTTTAGTTTAAAAGATATTCACGAAAAACCCTGGTCCCGCCATTTTGACGTCAAGATGGCGGGACCAAAAAGAAAACGAACTCGGAGCTAATAATCACTTATGCACATATTTAGTACTTAATTGGTACCTCCCAAAACTGTAGTTAAACTGTGGATTATGTCGGGGAAAACAAATTGGCAGACAAAAAAGCCTGGTCCCGCCATCTTGACGCTTTGAGATTTTCTGAAATATCATATTTACGCAAGTAATTTCCTACCGGTGAATGTTTGTAGATTTTGTACTTATTTGGTACCTACGGAAAATGCTTCTGAAACCAATATTTACCTTATACTTTAATAGATATAAGCATTTTAATTCTACACAAAGTGTTTCAGCGAGGATAATATAATCCTAAAATGTACTCGATCCATACTCTAGGCGTACCTACTACATACCGCCAAACTTTTTTTTTCTATATTTGTTTTCTTTGACTAAATTATGGCCAATATGAATAGCCAGTATCAACTATTTTGAATCGGACTTGCTCATCGAGGGAATGGGTCATGCGCTAGTTTAAAAATAGTAGATTGTGTATACCTAGCAGAGAAAAAACTATTTTCCAGTGAGAGTGTTTTTGAATCCAGAGAGGAGCGAAGGATTCTAGAGTAGAATCCTGCAGAATAGAGTAGAATACCTCACTCGAGCGAAAAATAGTGTTTTGCTCCCGAGGTGAACATTCCACTTTTCATCACCCTCTGTGACAAAATGAGTAGGTAACTTACTTTCACTTTTTATTTCATTGTTCACACCTGACAAATTCTATTAATACCTATCATTTTCTACCAAACCTACCATTTTCCAACAAAAGCTACTATTTTCTATCAATACCTGCCATTTTCTACCAAATCTGCCATTTTCTACTACATCCTACTATTTTCTAGCAAAAACTACCATTTTCCAACAAACCTACCAATTTCTAGCAACCTTACCAGTTTTTACCCAAACCTACCATTTTCTACCAAAACCCTCCATTTTATAAATATACTACCTGTACGGTTGAACACTCATCGCTCACCTATCAGACACAAGTGTTGCTTAACCTGCTCGGTCTATCACCCATCATCGGTGATATGAACTCTTTGTTGATTGAAACTTTTTTAAAATATCCACGTTCCAAAATTTAAATCGTACTATCTCCCTGTAACAGGGAGGGAAAACGCTCTGAAAATCCCTGTAAGACTGTAAGACCTTACTTTTCGCCATAATGGGGAGGAGCACTAACGTTTTATCCCGGCAGATGGCGATGGTCGACTGATCAAGTTTGACATAAGAACTGTCAAATAGTATTTATTTTCACAACTCTCGGCGTTTTCATTTATGTTTTAGTTAATGTTTAAATAAAATGCCTCAATGTAGTGCATCAGATGGCAAAAATAAAAGGATATTCCCAAAAGTCATGTAGCGCCTTTTTAATAATTTTAACACTAGAAAGACTCCAACTTGACTTCACAGTACAGGCGAGACCACAAAATTTAAAAAAAAGCTCAGTCGACTAGAGCGCCATCTGCTTACAGCTTTGCGCGTTCCACCTCATTGACAAATGTAGGTAAACCGGAAGTACCCTATAGATTTTGTTTCGAACACTTAAAATATGGTACTTCCGGTTGATCTATAACTACGAAAAGGACTTTCGGCGCGAAAGCGGAGACAACATGTCGTGCTCCAATTTTATTTTCGTTAAACTATGTTGTAAACTCGGTTAAATTGTGTAATTTTGGTGGAATCTTATTCAATTTAGTTCCGTGAATGTGCACAAGTGTAGTGAAAACAAAATTGAGTGTTAAACATGGACTTTCCGTAGTTCGCGCCGAAGCTCCTTGAAGGTTATAGTAAAGTTGCCACCGCTTTACCATAGCCCCTGACTTGAAACTATAGGCCCGATCGGGCTAATTTCATGCAAAATACTTGATACTGGCAAGATGTACGACGCCGAAATTAAAATAAGAAGAAACTTGAAATATTCTAAAACTTGACCCTGGCTATTCCAAATTGGCCATATCGGTCTCAGACCGAAATAAATAAAAAAAACTACGAAAATTGTTAGATCTCACTAAAGAGAAATAAAGAGAAAATCCAAAAAAATAAAAAAAGGTAAAAGTTAAAGGTCGTCCTCATACATAATACAGTTGGCGCCAATAAACTAGTCCTCCGAGTTGTATAGGCGATCATACAATTCAGATGACTAGCCTAACTGACACTCGCCACTGGACAAATGATACTGGCCATTCATATGGACCTCTTAGAAATAAAAAGTTTGGCGGTATTTTGGTAGGTAAGGTCAACTCGCCGAAGTCCGCCATAGTTTATTTTCCGGTTTCATTCTTTCGATCGCCACAAACCGGTTTTTATCTTAAATGTAGTTTTTACCCGACTGCCGAAGGAAGGTTATTGTTATTCTTCAAATCGGAAATGTCTTTATAATTGCCTTCTCCATATGTTAGGATTTATACACCTATTTTTAAATGACGATTTGACGTTATTTCCCTCGGTTTTGGGGTAAGTTCGTCATGGAGTTGTTTTACATAGAAGTAGCTCGGTTTTAAGAGAAAATATATTTATTTTAAATGTAAAAATCATGGCTAAACTAATATTATGCTTCAATGCCCTAGATAATATAAGGTAGCATTTACAACTTATTGCACGTAAACTACGAAATGGGGTAAGTTCGCCATATTTTTCAAGACGGGTGTTCAATGTTTATTAGTTAGGTAGCAAATAATAATTAATCCATAAAATAGAATTAAATTTAGACTTAAATTTAACATTCTTAACAATTTAAAATTAGTTTCAATAGTTTCTTGACACTTAGAGCAAAATTACACATTAATTTATTCGTTTCTATAAAAATTGAAATCAAACACGGTTATAGTCATAATAGCCATTATAGTTATGTTGGGTTTTAAAAATACCTTTGTAGCCACTCAAACCTTTATTTCTCATTCTCAATCATACGCTACTTTTTCTGTTTATCATCTTTAATTCCATTTTTTTTCTAAAATATTAATATTCATTGGAGTTTATTAGGCTAAGTGAACATTTAATTTATCCCGTTAGAAAATTATACTTTGCCAGATGAAGTTGTAAATCTGTAAATTTATTGATTACCTACTGGCAAAAATGCTTGCAAGATCTGCAATGGGGCAATACTAGCATATAAGTTATAACGGACATTCCATAAATTGTTAGACGGGATAGGTCGGGACATTAAAATTTTTAAGTAACTAAGTATTTCGTTGCAAAAATAATTCATGTAAAATAATATAGGGTTTTTTATTCACACATTTGTTAACATAGTTACATTTTCCCGGGTCTTAATCGCGTATTGGGAAAATGTAACTATCATATATAATTATTTCCGATTCAAAAACACGCAAATTTTAAGTCAATCTCACAAAAATTTGCATTACTGTGTGTTACTATGTATGTATACTAAAATGTGGTTACTACTGCACTCGACTCGATGACTTTTTTTTACTGTTCGTTGGATTAAAACTTGTTTTTTTTTTCAATATTGGATGACCCCCAGCGACAAAAAAGGAACAAAATAAATCAACAAAAAAAACTTTATATAAAAACTAAAAAGTTAATTACAACTGAAAAGTAAATAAAACTTGTCCAGTAGTCACAGAATATAGTTAGTTTAACAGTCAGGCATGCATGACCCATTATTGAAAAGGTTTGTCTAGCTAGATTCTAGATATTCAACGGTCCCGACTGTTAAACAAGCTATGTTCCGTAACTACTGGACTTGTTTTATTTACTTTTCAGTTTTAATTAACTTTTAAGTTTTTTTTATTTGAAGTTTATTTTAGCAGACGGTTTTTTTATTTTTATTGTTTTTTTATTTTACACTTTTTGTCAGCATTAGGTAATATACCTACGACGGTTAATTATATCAATGGGGTGGCACACGCAAAGCTGTGAGCAGATGGCGCTGGCATCGGATGATCTTTTTTTTTTATGGTCCCCCACGAATGAAAACACCGATTTTTTTTTCTTTCGGTCTGAGACTGATATGGCCAATTTGGCGCCGAGAGTTGTAAAAAAACACCTGTTTGACAGTTCTTAATTCAAATCTAAGATCATTCGACTAACGCCCTCTGCCGGGATAAAAAGTTAGTGTTCCTCCTCATTGTATTATAATCGCAATCATCATCTTCATCGCAATAATTTCATCGAGGGACTTATTATTTGAGGATTATTGAGTAGGTTGCGGTAGTCTCAGTATGAACGATTGCTAAACAACTTTAAATCGTAATAGATCCTAAATCATAATATCAAATGAAAAATGATTATAGACTTAAAAAAAGGATTACTCCACTCTATATAGTCTGTCTACTTTATTTTCTTTCTTTATTACAAAATGGCGCATGTTGGTCGCCATTTTGAATTTTATTTTATGTCACCTATCTAAGAACGATACCCTAATTAAAGCAATCCTTTGAGTGGTTTAGAAGATACGAGGGAATAAAGAATATTACAAACACACAAAGATAGGCGCGAAAAACATAAAAGCCCTTAATCGAAAGGTGGACGGAGATACCCCTAATGACCCCTATGACGGAATTCGGCGAATTGACCTTACATCATTCTAGAGTCTGACTGAATCGAGTACATCTTAGGATTATTTATCCTCGCTGAAACACTTTGTGTAGAATTAAAATGCTTATATCTATTAAAGTATAAGGTAAATATTGGTTTAAGAAGCATTTTCCGTAGGTACCAAATAAGTACAAAATCTACAAACATTCACCGGTAGGAAATTACTTGCGTAAATATGATATTTCAGAAAATCTCAAAGCGTCAAGATGGCGGGACCAGGCTTTTTTGTCTGCCAATTTGTTTTCCC
This sequence comes from Idaea biselata, assembly GCA_958496205.1. Taxonomy (NCBI): domain Eukaryota; kingdom Metazoa; phylum Arthropoda; class Insecta; order Lepidoptera; family Geometridae; genus Idaea; species Idaea biselata. The sequence continues at coordinate 25,986,566 of OY292394.1, read as the reverse complement.
CGACATAATCCACAGTTTAACTACAGTTTTGGGAGGTACCAATTAAGTACTAAATATGTGCATAAGTGATTATTAGCTCCGAGTTCGTTTTCTTTTTGGTCCCGCCATCTTGACGTCAAAATGGCGGGACCAGGGTTTTTCGTGAATATCTTTTAAACTAAAGAGGTACTAATTTTTTTAACTGAGGTACTAAATATTACCAATTTGGTACTAAATCTTACAATATAAAGTTTTAATATCAGAGAGATGGTCCCGCCATCTTGACGCTAATAATAAAGGGACAATCTCTTCTGAAAATTGTGTCAAACTACGCAGGAACAGGATCTTTAAACTGCCGGGTGAACTTGTCTCAACAGTGTTTGCGAGTCGCTTTGGCTCATTTATAGAATCACAAATATACAACTTGGTGGCATAGCATTGTGGCGTTGAAATAAGGCACTTATCTATTTATCAACCTAAACCCTTGATAGAGAAATGGCTGAAAACCCTTTGTTATCACCTAACAGAAAAATTAATCACTATCGTAAAATAAAATACCCTAGTTATACAGGGTATTTCGACGAGGGGTATTAAGCCGAAAGGGGGTTGTTCTTGAGGTCTAAGCGTACAACTTTTATTCTACGACTTTCGAAAATGTTAAAGTTGTATCACTAAAAAAAACAGCTGTTGTTGTAAACAAAAAGCAATTATTATTTAGATTGTAGTGGTCAAAACTAAATAAAAGGGCACCTTAAGGCCAATGACCTTAAACTCCAAAAAACAGCTGATTTTTATGCAAACTTTAAACTCAAAATTCTCGAAAACTACTTCGAATTTCAAAAACTTGTAGAACAAAAGTTGTTCGCCTAGACCTCTAGAACAACCCCCTTTCGGCTTAATATTCCCTCCTCGGAGCACCCTGTATAACCTTGCTTACGACAAATCTTTGTACATACCTATATGTTGTTTTTTAATATAACTATAAATAGTTTCTTTAAATAGATAATAATATTAGAGGTAGACAAATTCTTTTTGTAAATGCATTCTTGGTGGTCACGATACAGGCTGTTGGTTAGTGTAGACACCAATAGTTAAGAGCAGAGTCTCCATTCTCTTTCTCCATACAAACGTAGTTTAAATTTTTCTCCCTGGATAAAGACATTAGAGCAAAAAATGTTGATGCCATAAAACTTATATCTGTCATGACTATGCATCTACCTTTTTATTACGCCTTGTTATTAAGGCGTACCATCGATGTGATGTACCTTAGATACGTAAGGCGCATAATAAAAACAACTAATGAAATTGGTAGAAACTTTATTTATAATTGAACAGACAAGGCAATGTTTGGCACCAACCAATAATAAAGGAAAAAACAATATACTTATATTATACATGTCACTAAACATTTCACACTAAGTAAAATTGTACACACATCATATTATTTTTAAAAAATACACACTATATACACCAATTTTAAGGTTTATAAGCTATTTATCATACTAGCTACACTGTATAATCTTTTGAAATTCACACGATTTATTATTATTGCACATAAATTATTGCACATTTTTCCGGGTCTTTATCGCGTATTATTTATTTTCTTACCTCGACGTTTCAACCATGTTACAATGGTCTTGGTCGCGAGGGGACTGAAGCAGCGGCGGGCGACGTCTTAAAATAAATATGAAATATGAAAATCAATAATAATACGCGACCCGGGAAAATGTAACTAGCTACACTGTAGCCGTGTAGCCCCGGCATAGAATAGGGTTACCCTCATCTCATCCCGTGGGTGTCGTAAAAGGCGACTAAGGTAGATTAGCAAACCTTAAGTTCTCCCCGCGCGGTGGCGGATAAACTGCTTGATCCCTAAGAGGGTTGGTGTCAGGCAGGCGGCCGGCCGTAAAAACATTGCCAAATCTAATTAAAGAAGTCAATAATGAATCACCGACTGCGCCGACCCCAAATAAAAAAAAACAAATTGGGGTTTAGCGGACCCTGGGTTGGGACTACTAGTCGATATCACCGTTCCGCATAATCACGTAAAGGCTGAAAAGGACAAGGAAACTAAGTACTTCGACTTGGCCCACGAGATTACCGCCATGTGGCACGTTGATTCGACGAGTATTGTTCCGATAGTCGTGTCGGCAAACGGAGAGCCTCGACCAACATCTTAAGGACGTTATATCATTTTAACGCTGTTCAATTCTTTGGATTTAGTCTTACTACTACACGTGCACGCCTCACTCACACAGAAACGAGTGATAAGCGGAAAACTATAAAAAAACTGACATGTCTTGATACTTGAAATTGATTTTATTATTATAGTCTAATAGTCGTTACATTATATCATTTTATTTCAGTATTAGATCTATTTTCAAAAAGTTTGAAAAGGAAATGTTTTTAGGGAGACGCGTCTTACCATTACAAGGTTTGTTACTATTATTACATATATTAATACATCGGAAAAGTTACAAATTTGGGTTACAATTCAAGCAACAAGCTTTTTGAAACCTCATAATTATAAATATTCGTTTATTTCATTCACTATTCGTAACTTTTTAGTTGAGTATGCATTGTCAGGACTTTTGTTTATTTTGTGGTTTTACAAACCTCGTATGATGGTTTTTGGAAAATATACCAGAGAAGTTTGAAATTCAAGAAAAATGCATCATTCATTACCATCACCCAAGTAGCAAATCGACGTTATAATGACGTACAAATCACCTCCTGCGACGTAATTAACGTCATAAATGATGACGTCAGGAGGTCCCAAAAAAGACCTTAATTTGTTTTAGCCCCGAGACGTCATCCTGAGACAGCCTCAGGACGTAATCTAGAGACTTAGGACGTAATTTAAGAACGTATTTAGGACAGAAGAGAACGTTGAACAGGTTATCAACAACAACTATATACAACGAAATTGACGATTTCCTAAATAGTGATCGTTAATTTTTTTAAATGCCTAGACCCTTAACCACAAAAATAAATATATAAATAAGAACAGTGAGGGCAAGTATTACATGCAAACTCTACAGACCATCAAAACTTTTTTTTTTATTTTCTGTTACCACATAATCTTTTTAGTAGCGACACTTATTGTCAAGTGTGATATTTGATTGACATTAGGTAGGTTCTGATCAGGAGGCCTTTCTTTATATATAATATTTTTAGAGGCGATTTGTAAAAAAACCAAATCCTTTCCATCAATAGTTTCCAAGATATTTACGATCGAAATAGGGACAAAACATGACAGCCAGACGGCATACTTAAACCGATGATAACTCTAAAACTATTGACACTAGATCACTACTTCCTTAGCATACGTGATAGGGTACTTCGATGTTTTCGTTTTGGATGACAGCTATCAAACTCAAAACGTAAATATATCGATAACTATCGATTCTAGGCCATTAGTTTCTTTGCAGAACTGACTGAACTCTTCAAGATCATCGTTTTGAATGACGGCTGTCAAACTTAAAACGTCAATATCGAAGTGCCCTATCACTTATGCTAAGGTGGTAATGGCCTAGGGTCAAAAGTTTCCGAGATATTGACGATTTAAGTTTGACAGCTGTCATCCAAAATGAAGATCTTGACGAGCTCTATCACTTATGCTATGGAAGTAGTGTCCTAGGGTCAATAGTTTCCAAGATATTGACGTTTTAAGTTTGACAGCTGTCATCCAAAACGAGGATCTTGAACAGCTCTATCACTTATGCTAAGGAAGTAGTGGTCTGGGTCAATAGTTTCCGAATATTGACGTTTAAAGTTTGACAGCTGTCATCCAAAATAAAGATCTTGACGAGCTCTATCACTTAAGCTAAGGAAGTAGTGGTCTGGGGTCAATAGTTTCCGGGATATTGACGTTTTAAGTTTGACAGCTGTCATCTAAAACGAAGACCTTGAAGAGCTCTATCACTTATGCTAAGGAAGAAGTGGTCTAGAGTCAATAGTTTCCGAGATATTGACGTTTTAAGTTTGACAGCTGTCATCCAAAATGAAGATCTTGACGAGCTCTATCACTTATCCTAAGAAAGTAGTGGTCTGGGGTCCAACATTTCCGAGATATTATCGGTTCAAGTTTGACAGGCTGTCTGGCTGTCATATTTTGTGCCTATTTCGATCGTCTTTTGTTTATCGTCTTTTGCCTATAAAAAAAAATTTATTAATTTAAATTTAAAAAAAAAATAGACCGAGCTAACGCTCGGCCTATTATTATTTTTAAAAAATCCGCCTACCATGTAGCTCGGCCGAGCTACAAAGATAATTGTTGGGGGTGTTAGGGTTTTTTCGTTATAAAATTTCTTAATTCAAAGCTCAAACTCCGTGATAAAAGCTATGCCATAACTTTTTACTTTTTTGTATCAAGTATCAAAAGCGATGATCAATTTATATGTGTCTATACAGCGATTTATTTTTTCCCTCCAAACGACGTGGGAGGTGCTCTGCTCTGTCCATAGCGCCTGAGCGCGGTCTGAGAACTCATTTGAAATGTTCGTGACTATATACGGGCATTTTTTTTTTACAGCTAGGGGAAGCAGGGTAACAATGGATAACTTTTTTTCTAAGGCTATAAATGACCCCTATTTGTGTATTTAAGAAGTTAAATTTGTATTCACACTATACAGAAATTATCAAGGTACAAATTAAGCATATAATTTAGACGCTAGCTACAATAATTAGGGCACCACAAGTATTTATAAAAAAAATGGAAAATTATCCATTGTTCCCCAGGTCTGGGTCACCTTGAATCATCGGCTGGGTGACAATGAACATACGGGTTACAATGAATTTTAAAAGAATTACAAGGGATTTAAAATAAAACAAACTGTTTTAATCTTGAATATTTATTATTACTCGTACTTTCTCTTTTTAATAATACTTAATAATAATAAAATAAAGCCCACAGGGCACCTTGAGGCGAGGTGTCGGGGAGTAGCGACCCCGCGGCTTCCCGAGTGCTCCAGGGAGAAGTCACCGTTCCTCACCTCCGGCTTGTCTTAGTTGGCTGGTCGGAGTGAACATTGACGAGGAAGTGGTTCCCCGCCTCTGGCTTGCCTTCACCGGCTGGTCAGAGTGGAGTCGCGAGAGCAGAAATGCTCGGAGGATGGACACCTCACGTCAGTGATGAGTTGGCCCGCTCTCTGGCATCCCAGTGATGACTTAAAATCTAGGGAGGTATCTCCACCCTTCAGCCTCTTACGTCCCTGTTGCTCCCTTGCTGTAATTTGCTCAGCTGATTAGGGGGCCCAGTTTGTGAGTTGGCGAGTCTCCGTCTGCCATTTTTACGTGTTTATGGGACATTGTTACGGCAGGCGCCATAGTCACCATAGTTCCCCCAGTAGCTAATCCACTACCATCACATCACTATAGCCCATGTTGTTTTCATCCGTAGATTTCTCAATAGTTCTATCCGATCCGGTGGTTGTCCTTGGCTGCATTTTATAGTGCAGACAGGGATAATCGCCGGCTTGGTGGCTACTTCATTGTTTGCGAGTAAAGTTGTTATTGAAAAGGGCCTCTACGTGTTGGCTTCGGCTCCACGCACGCCTTCCAAAATTCTGGGGCTCCATAGCCCCGTGATACTGGACATATAAAAAAAAATCTTATAGGAATCAACCTAACACTATAATTCGGTATAAGCCTATCATTTTTTGATGGTAACGATATAAAGTTGCATATGGTAAACCTTTGCGTTTTGCTGCTGCATAAATTGACATACCATCGTCGGAAATTAGCTTGAGGGCCTGCTTTATAGTTTCCGCACTGTGGAGCCCTTTCGATGTTTTTCTAACGTTATTTCGAGGCATTTTGGTACCTAAAAATAAAAAATATGTTGATAAAATTATTACAAGAACGAGTCAAAGTTCATTGTACCCCGTGCATGTTTGTCATGGGGAACAATGAATAGCCTATCCATCGTTACCCAATGGCAGTTTAATCATTGTTGCCCATCGACCGTTAGACGAAACTAATGCAAAAATACAAAGTTCTATGACACGCTCGAAAGTAGTAAAACGGAAAACATTAAGCTAAAACTTTAATAATCCTACGAAAACTATTAGAAAAATGAACATACAATTCAGAAACGTGTGAAACACTTTTCAAAAGGTCATAAAAAAAAATATTCGGTACTCACTTTTGGTCAGACCGCGACAGCGCGTCTTCCTCCTGTCGTATCTCGGTGCGGACTGGATTGAACGACCAGTTACACACTAGGCTCCGTTCAGTTGAGTTTGTGTGCGTGAGCGACTGACACAGAGATACTTATTTAAACTTATTCATTGTTCCCCGTTATTCACTGTTACCCTGCTTCCCCTACCTATTTTTGAAAATTACTGTCTAATATTTTTTTGAATATTTAAGCTTATTTTTGGTTTTGTTGTGTAGTAAAAATAACAAATTTTATTAGAAAATTATTTGTTTTTCATTTTATTCCCTAGTTTACATAAAATGGAGAGAAATAGTCACCTAAGATAAGTTTTTGGTCCTGACCGTTTCCATAGAATAAACTAATTCTGAAAGAAAATTAAACTCAGATTTGTTTTTGTTTTTGTGTGTATCGGCTAGTTCAAGCTTCTGTAACTAATTAAAAAAAACACCTCGGTTGTGTGAGCAACAACACCTCAGTAATTTGTAAAAAATTGTCATGATCGTTACTTGTTACAAAAATGTAATACTTAACTGTCAATTATCAATTAAACAACTAATGATAGATTTATAGTTACTATACCGGCTTTATCGTAGTTGTATTTGTGTTCAAAAAATATATACAAATATATCAATTATTCTATGAAATAATAGAAAAAACCATAAAAACTCGTTAAAGTATTGAGGGACAGTAACGTATACTTGACCAACCAGTAACGGTTCTGACATGGTAAAGCTGTGCTTACACTGGGTTAATAATTAAACATTTTATTACAAAATATCTTTTTATTTTTAAGTCCTCCGACTTTGCTACAAAGGCACATGTTTACCTGAGATCATAAAATCAACAATACAGTATGTACCTAATAAGGAATAATTAAGGTAGGTATCCAAAATTATAAACTAGGCTTATTAGCTACAATCATTCACGTTTTTGAACGTAAGAAAGAAGGAACTAAACTTATTAAGAATATAACAATGCTTTGTTTTTTTTTAAATAATGACATACATACATATTACATATGTACTTTCTGTCTTAACATCTTCATACGTAAGTATACATCGTTAAAGTTCAAAAATCACTAGGTAACATATTAGAAACAGAAAATAGCGCATATATAAATCTAATAAGGTACATGAAAATGGCACAACACTTGTTTATTCTTAACATCAATATAACAACAGTCTTAAATTCTTTAAGATAAATATTAAGCAACAGTCTTAGTCTCTAATAGGAACGCAATTAAGTTTTGATAATTCAATAAGCGTAGTCTAAAGAAAATTAGCTAAGTATCCAAAAAAACATGACTTAAAGTCTTATTAAAAAAAAATTAAGCAATCCAAATAAAAGCTGCTTAGTGGAGTACTGTACCTCAACAACTAAGCAGCGTATCTAAAATCAACCAAAGAGATAGTTAAATAAAATAATACAAGACTATTCTTAATCAGTGAGCAAACCTCAGGGATTCGGTTCGCGAGCTCGGTGGGCTTCAGGGAATAAAAGGTTTTGGAATCGGCAACTTTTTTTTTGTGAACATTGCTAATCCATCCATAGAAGGGGAAGTAATGTTAACAAAAAAAACATGTCCGATCCCATTTTTCCCCTGAAGCCCACCGAGCACGCGAACCGGATCCCTGAGTTTCACTCACTAATTAAGAATTATCTTGTTTTGTTATGTTTTATTGAGAAATTATTGTTGGTGTTCAGTCATCAGTCATACAGTATTCACATTCATCACTTACAAAGTGATCGTAAATGGCAGAGTTACAATTATAACACCAAAAATTTACATATTTAAGTAGTACCTTAATATCGTTAATGGTCATTAATAAGCAAAAATGAAGTGGTCTACCCACTTTTATAACATTTTCATGACAATTGTGACACTTATTGGTAATAATAAAATGTGTTTCCTCCCATGGCCACTGCAACCCAGAGTAATAGTACTGCAGTAGGTCGTGCTTTGTTAAAATTTTGTCGATATCCACAACGATTACCATTTTTATCCAATAGCAATCAACTCTTGAGAAAACAGAATCCTGATTATTGACACGAGCAGTTCGTTTAATCTGTGAAAATGATAAAAAAAATTATTAATGAAAAAAATACTAATATTTACTAATTATCATATTAACATGTTTTATAAAGCAAGCAACTACCTTCGTCACTGTCTGTCAAGCACTTTACACACAAGTAATCAATATTTATAGGCCCATCAACACAGTCATGGCAGTATATTTTTTTACAAGCCATACATTTTGCCTTTTGGCCAAGAATAGAGCAAGTACAAGAGCTGCAATTTTGGAATTGAATAGGTTTTGCTGATGTGATTGCATTGCTCTTTGTACTTTTCTTCGGTACCCATTTATTCTCCTTTTTACAATTCAATTTATCATGTTTACTAGAACTTGGTCCTGGATCACATGATATATAGATATTTCCTGTCAATACATTTGCAGCCTTTTTCGGTGTAATTTTATATTTGTTTTCCTCTTCTACGCAACTTGGTGCTGGAGAATTTGGTTCTGAATCAGGCAAAATAGATATGGGCAATAAATTAATATCAATCATATTTAATTTAAAAACATCCATAGGCATATTCAAGATTTCGTTCGTTAATGAAGTAGATACATCTACTTCGTCCATAGGAAAATTCAAGATTTCCGATGTTATTTCCGGGTTATAAGGTATATCGGAGGTTAAATCAGGTATAATTTCTCTGATAGAGTGCGTTTTCAAGCCGAAGCAATTGCATAAACCTTTATCTTCTCCACAAAAACAAGCAATATCCCTGTAGGACAAGACACCTTTACCTTGAGTGATTATCTGATGAATTTGCATGGTTCCCACCAATGTTGTGATATTATTTGGAAGCATCGAAGTAATATTATTTATTTCTTCGTCCTTGATAAGCCAGATCTTGACAGTTTTCATACAAGCTTTTAAAATTTCGTAAGCATCACAAGCATCTCTAATATCTTTTCCAAAACAAACTTACGATCTAAAACTCTTTTGACTGATCCGCCTATACCGTCAGCAACTCCGTTTTCATGTCCACTTTCACTGTCCACTAGTTTTTGTGTGAACAGGTCAATCAAATAAAAAATATTTTTTTTGTCTGTATTGTGATGTAGGCCCATCAGAATAGAAATGTACAGTCGTTACTTGAAAATCATTCTTTATCATCTTTAGTATAGGTAGTAAATGTGCCCAAATAGCTGGCGGTTGATGCATGTTGTTTTGGGATACAGTACAAAATGATTGTGACATTCCTTGAAGATACACCATTCCAGTGTGTAGTGTTATTTGGCTTTTAGAGGCACCGAAATGCATACTTTGTATTTCTTCGCTTAGTTTTGTCTCATAATTCTCAGAGAAATCGCATATAACTACCGCTTCGTTCTTTGTTAGATGATTTATAATATATTGATACTTTTCTTGCTGGTGTACATTATTAAAATAATGTTTCTTGAAAGGTTTAATGTCACTTTTGAATTCTTGTAATAACTGATTAATGGTCCCGTTCTTTTCTGCTTTTACAGTTTTCTTCGTTGTCTTTTCTATAGTTTCTGAACCTTCTTTTTTGGAGTATTTATGGGCAATTGTCTCCCATTAGTACCATGTGATGTTTTGATTTAATTGCACATTTGCGTCGTATATAATGGAAATGTTTTTGCATTTTGTGCATTTACCATGCATGCATTCGAAAGATTTCAGATCACATGTTTGTGTTGCAAGTATTTCTTTTATATTGTTGTTTTCAACAACAGAATGTTTTTTAAACATGTAAATTTCAGATCAATGTTACTGTGCTTAACACATACGCACGTATTTCTAGATCCCAAGTGTGGTACCAAAACATAAAAAGGTTTGTACTTATAAAAAGTGGTAAATTTATATTTCCCACCTTCTTTTTTATACTTCTCATACAGGTTCTGTAAAGTATTCAGTAAATACCTTATCTGCTGCTTTTCCTTGTTATGTGTGCGACATTCTTTTTTACCAGCCGTACAGCGGCTGACATCGTCCCTAACATAAAATTTAACTATTTCTTCAGGTACAGGTTTGACGACCTCGGTGGCGCGTCGTGCGAAAGCGCGACTGCAATGCAGGAGGTTGCGGGTTCGATTCCCGCCGGGTGCAAGTATTTATGCTTAAAAAATAAATATTTGTGTCTGGTCTGGGTGTCCCTCTATGTATAATATGTATGTATTTACAAAAGAAAAATAAATATAAGTATTATATCCGTTGTCTAGTCACCGTAACACAAGCTTAGTCGCTTACCACGGGGCTAGATGGCGCTGTGTGTTGTTCGGAGAAATTATTTATTATTTATTAAAAAAATATTCCGAATTTATGTTAATGCTAAAGCTTGCTTTCTTAGGCTTAGTTTTCTTAATTTTTCCTGTTATACCTAATAATTTTGCTACGTATGATTTTACTTTGGCATTTGTAATCAGTCTTTTAAGAATTATTTTTTGACAGCGTTTTTCACATGATTGGTAAGTTTTCTTCATAGTATATTCAAGGACTTGTTCTCGAGCTTTCATTTTTTCAATTATTTTCTCTCTATTTTTGATCTGTTTTTCTGCATCTATTTTTAACCGATAGTTTGTCTGTTTCAATTTCTCACATAGAGTTCTAAGTTTTTTTATCCTTTCTTCATTTCGTTTAAACTCACTACTTAGTTTAGAACACTTTGATTTTAAATATCTCAGTTGTAAAGTTTGTACCTTATTATGATTGTTTTTTAATTCAATTGTCTCATTTTTTTTCCATTATCTTCGGTTACTTCTTCCGCTTTTCGTTTTATAGTACGTTGCTTACGTTTCTGTTCTGCCCACTGATCTCTCTGAATTTTCTTTTCTGTATCATTTAATTCTGAATTTTTTTTCCGTCTTCGTTGAAGTCGTTATATATCCTTCTTTCGAAACTCTTCATATTTTTGCGGATTATTTTTTATACGTTCCCTATACCGCTTCATTTTTTCGGCTGGTGTAAGAGCCATTTTAGTACCTAAAACATAATTCTACATGTCATATAATATGTAGGTGTTAACGACGAAACTAATGTCGCGATTATAATCTTTCCCTATGCTACCTACCTTAAGATGTCGCAGCCGATACTTTGAATACTTTATCAATAACTAAGTAAGTACCTTAATAGTTTTCACGTAATAAACGGACAAACAGGCTTTATACAAGATAATTCTTAATTAGTGAGCGAAACTTAGGGATCCGGCTCGCGTGCTCGGTGGGGCTCACGGAAAAAAAATTGGGGTCGGACATATTCTTTTTGTTAACATTACTTCCCCTTCTATGGATGGATTAGTAATTTTCACAAAAAAAAATTGACCGATTCCAAAACCTTTTATTCCCTGAAGCCCACCGATCTCTCGTACTGGATCCCTCAGTTTCGCTCACTAATTACATACTCGTAAGAATAATCTTGTATAAAAATTAACAACTTGGGTTCAAAGTACACATTTAAATAAAATGATGTAAATCAATAAAATATAATTAAACGAGCGAATCCAATTCGAATCGTTAATGATTTACGTTTAGGTATATGAAAGTACACAGGCTCTTAACGGGCCGAGTATTTAATTTCTACTCATAAATTATGTTCGCGGACGAAGTCGCAAGCATGTACCTACATTTCTTGTAGGCACACAAAAAGAATCTCAGTGTGCCCTCATCTTTAGGTTGTCCAGTCCGTTACTTTTCTAGTCCGGCTTATACGTTACCAGTCATTTGGTAATGGTCAGGACGTAACGGTACCACAGTTTCACTCAGTTTTTTAACCATATTCTCATAAAAATATTGTTTGATAACTATATCTCTTGTTTACAGAAAATTATAATAATCTCGCCATGTGAAACTATCCTTGCTTTAACATTAACATTGCATAATTATTCTAAAATCGTGAATAACTTACCGGTCAGTGGGAGGCGAAAACACCGAAAAAACACCCGTTACCGATCCAAAAATGAGAATAATGTTCAGACAAAAAACAACTGACACTTCAAAATGGCTCCTGGTGTTAACATGTTCGAATTAGTGTTGCTATTTAAAAAAAACAATCGTCAAATGGTGGAAAACAATTATAAAAATAAAGTACATTTGCGGTAACGGTTTGTGGACATGTCCAGTTGACATATGCCAAGGAACAAGACATAAACTATATTTTCTTTAAATATTTGTATTAGAGTATATTAATTAGTTTAACGTTTTAAAATTACAATTTGATTATTAGACTAAAATATGTGGGTATTTTATAATAAGTAAAATTGCAAAGAAATCGTTTAACATTAGTTCGTATTCCACAAAGGGGACAGTACTGCAAGATGATGAATGTCACATTTTAGGCTCTTATATGTTTTCTTTGTTTTAAATATATCTTAACAATTTATATAAAAAAAGGAAGCTTTTATCATTACGAACAATTTATAATTATTCGACACTTCTACGTCACAGAATAGTTAGTTACTTGCAACTTGTATGTACAAGGGACATTTTATAAGTGCTGTGGTAGACATTTTGACGAAAGTGCCCATACATCAAAACTGACACAATTAGCAATGAAGTCAACCTTATTTCATAAACACGAAGGTTTACGTGGATTAGCGAAATTTTTGAAAATATTGAAAGTTTTTTGATTTATTTTTATAGTTTGGGAATATTTTTGTTGCTTTTTTAATTTCACATTTTAATATTCAATATTTCTGTTTTATTATAGTAATTTTTTTGTTAATATACTTTACCGACGGGCTTCTAGGTTTAGGTTTTTATAGTGATTTACTGTTTTTGTACAAAGTTTATACATTGTTTATAAGACTTGTAGATGGAATTTTATATAAGTTTGTTACTTAGATGGATTTTTGTATTGTAATTTTGTTTATTATTATTTATTTATTTATAATAGTTTCAATAAGTATTTATTCAGTAAAAAGGCCAACAAAACACAAAACTAAAACATTCATACAAAAACAGTATAGGTACTTGCTAATAACTAAATTCACCTTAGATGAGATGTACCTTTGTGAGAGACTTAGACTTCCGATAAACTATCACGTGTGTATTTGAAGTCTAATTGGTACGAGTACTCGGCGATTGTTGTGGACTAGGAATGGTTTGGGTCTGATGCTTATTGATCGTCATTATAGTAAGTTCATATCGGAATTCGAGATACCCAGCTGTAAGTCTGTAAATACTTGTATATTGACACCCTAAAAGTTGTCTCAAAACCTACTTATGGTAGGGTGTGCGCAACTATGAAATTTCAAGGTCAAAGTACAAAATTAAATACAAAATACTCTACAAATTTTGTTTAAAAAAAAGGTATTAAGGGGTATTAAGCCGAAAAGGGTTTGTTCATGAAGTTAAGGCGAACAACTTTTGTTCTACGACTTTTGGAAATAAGAACTTTTTTTTCCAAAATTTGAAGTTGTATCACTGAAGGAAAAACAGCTGTTTTTGTAAATAAAGGCAATGAATGTTAAGATTGTAGTGATCCAAACTAAAAACAAAAGGGCACCATGAGGTCAATGACCTCAAACTCTAAAAAACAGCTGATTTTCATGCAAACTTTAAACTCAAAATTTTCGAAAACCACTTCGAATTTCCAAAAGTCGTAGAACAAAAGTTGTTCGCCTAGACCTCTAGAACAAACTACTTTCGGCTTAATACCCCTTTAATACCTTAATTTTTTTTAAACAAAATTTGTAGAGAATTTTGTATGTAATTTTGAACTTTGACCTTGAAATTTCTATGAAATTCAATTTAACTATGAAATGAATGAAAACCATATGTAGGTTTTGAGACAACTTTTAGGGTGTCAATTTTCAAGTATTTACAGACTTACAGCTGGGTATCTCGAATTCCGAGATTCATACCTAATTTAAGCTTAAATGACTGGATCAAATGGGGAAGTTTGTGGTGATTGCGAATTATAATCGCTTTGGGAAGGCGGCGATTGCAACGAAAACGATGGTTGCGGATAAAAAGCGAGGTGATCGGTTTCAGGGTGTGGTGGGTATGGTGGGTATGGTGCTTGCGACTGCCATGAAGAAGACGGATGTGGACGATATGGGTGGGAATCAAAAGTGGATGGACGCTGTGGAAACTGATTAGGTAATTGTTGAGGATCGGGATTTTCTTGGGTGAAAGGGATTTGCGAAGATGAAGACGAATATTGTGGCCAATGATAGGGGCTCTGGTTCAAGGGTCGCTGAGGTCCGTTGAAAGTTGGAGCGCAAGTTTGATAATTTGTTTGTATTGTTGTGTCTGTAACCCATTGGTGGCCGCGGTATTTCACACTACACATAAAACCATCTATTTTAACCATAGCTTGATCTCGTGTTGGTATATCCATCTCCTTCAATTTAACTGCTAATAAATCGCAATATAACGAAATCAAATCCTTTTGCGGTATTTGGTCACGTTGAACATCCAAACATGAAGCATTCACTTGGTAGGCTTCACTCATATTTGATATCTGAAAAGAATCGAGAACAAAATAGATTATTATGAGACTTTTCTGCACTTTTCTTTTTGCCTTTAGTTATTGCTTTCAAAATTATCACTTGAAACAAGCCTTTGATATAATCTGTTCGGTATCGAACGCGAAAGATTAAACATACTTTTTAGGGTTCCGTAGCCAAATGGCAAAAAAACGGAACCCTTATAGATCCGTCATGTCCGTCTGTCTGTCCGTATTTCTTGTTTTTTTTTTCTATTTTTGTGTGAAAATCTTAATGCGGTACCTACATCTGGTTGCTTACCAAGTTTCAACGGTATAGCTCTTATAGTTTTGGATTTGGATAAAAAAAGGTAGATGCATTGTCATGCATGACAGATATAGGTTTTATGGCATAAACATATTTGCTCTAATGTCTTTATCCAGGGAGGAAAATGTAAACTACGTTTGTATGGAGAAAGAGAATGGAGACTATCCTCTTAAATCATTAATTGTATCACTGACGGAATCACTGTTCTCAATGTATGGAATCAGAAAGTACGGAACCTTCGCTATTTTTTTATCACTACCTTGACCTGACAGTAACACTACATTTCCATTATTAATAATTTCTTTGTACTTCTTCTGAGTTTTCGCCAATAGCCACCCGTTTTAGCCACATGTTTTTTTCTATTCAATTTCTGTTAACTTTTTACATAGAATGATTAATAATTGTCCGATTAAATCTTGCTCTTAGAACAGTGTTCCCAAAATCCCAAATCTATATGTTATAACTTTAAATTGGATCCTTAAGGGCCCTATACTGAAAAACTGAAAATTCATGTCGGGCGCATCGAAAATTGTTGATTATTTCATGACGGAATGTCGTAGAACTTTTTTTTGTGTACAGATTGTAGGCGACATTGTTTCCGATATTTTAGTGCAGTTTCCATACAAATATGTCGAAACGTATTGAAGCCTATCGACATTTTAGCCAAATCAGACATTTTTTGTCTAAAATTTGGATAGGTTTTGTACCAATAGGAGGTTCTTGTCTTAAAACTACACCAACATGTAAGAAACAATGTCACCTACAATCTGTGCACAACTAAAAAGTTCTACGTCATTCCGTCATGAAATAATCAACAATTTTCGATGAGCCCGACAGGGATTTTCAGTTTCAAGGTCGTTGGCGTTGTTATTCCTCTTAAGAGGATCATCTCCATTTTCTTTCTCCATACAAACGTAGTTTAAATTTTCCTCCCTGGATAAAGACATTAGAGCAAATATGTTTATGCCATAAAACCTATATCTGTCATGACAATGCAGCTACCTTTTTTTTTATTTTCTAATTAAAATAATAATAAAAAATAATAAAATTAAAAAAATAAAAAGGTAGATGCATAGTCATGACAGATATAAGTTTTATGGCATAAACATATTTGCTCTAATGTCTTTATCCAGGGAGGAAAATTTAAACTACGTTTGTATGGAGAGAGAGAATGGAGACTATCCTCTTAACGAAAATGAGCTCACAGTGCTTTTATACTATGCTGATAATGGTCTAATAGTCTTGCAATAGCATTTAGCAAGTCTCAATGTAGCTATAAGTACAAGTTATTTTAAGTGCAAAGAGTTTTCGTAAATGTTGTGGCTTACGAAAACTCTTTGCACGCACGAGGCTATAAATAGTATTACAAAATGATCTTAAATAAATACACATTAGAACTACATAAAAAGACCAAACGAGCCTGAGTCCGTTCTGGCTTGCCTTAATATATGAAGCATTAGCCAAAACAAGTATTAGACAGATATAAGCCTATTAGTCTAATAAAAGGCGCTTTCAAGACACTTTTGCTTGTTGGGCAGTTAGCATTTTTGACATTGATGATTATTGATCCATTGAAATGTTAATTTTTTTGGGCTCCGCGCGCGCAATTGTCAGAGGACGCAATTTTATTTTTTAGATTCAAGGGGAGTGTAGTTTAAAGTTAAATAATAGTTTATGGGGTTGTGGCTCTTGTCCCATGGCCGCCATCTTGGAAAAACGGGTTCAAATGGTTTTTATGGTTTATTTGACGGTTTATTTATTCGGTCTCATAAAAAATAATTAGGATTTTGTATTGTTAATAAGATCATCTACAACTTTCGTAAAGAAACTTTTAGTTGTAGAACTAAAAATAAAAAGTTATAAGCGAAAATCCATGACAATTTGAGAAACAAATTCTATTGGTTATTTATGAACCGATTTTGATGATTATATTTTTATTCGGAAGGTAGAAGTCCTAAGGTGGCTCCATAAAAAAATGATATGGATCGGACGAGAATCTTCGGAGTGATGAGCAGAATAGTTCCTCAGAAAGTAGTAAATTACTTACTTTTGGACTTTTACCAGTAGAATCAGACCGTGTGCTACTGGTTAGGGATTGATAAAGCACCTGTAACCACCTTCTCATCAGAGAACTCCTCAATGACTGTATGTAGATGAGGTTATTTTATGTTTTTTAAAGTCGGTGTTTTATTTCATCCTTTTTTGTGTACCTACTTTCATCTACCACTAAAAATCATTAAAATTTTAACCAAAGCTCATCATTGAGGAGTTATCTGATGAGAACGTGGTTACAGGTGCTTCATCAATCCCCTACCAGTAGCACAAGGTCTGATTCTACTGATAAAAGTCCAAAAGTAAGTAATTTACTACTTTCTGAGGAACTATTCTGCTCATCACTCCAAAGATCCTCGTCCGATCCATATAATTATTAGAGCCACCTTGGGACTTATACCTTCCGAATAAAAAAATAATCATCAAAATCGGTTTATAAATGACCAATATAAATTGTTTCTCAAATTTTCATGGATTTTCGCTTTTAACTTTTTATTTTTAGTTCTACAATTAAAAGTTACTTTGCAAAAGTTGTAGATAGGTAATCTTATTTGCAATGCAAAACAAAATCCTAATTATTTTTTGTGAGACCGTTATAGTTCGTCAAATAAACCATAAAAACCATTTGAACCCGTTTTTCCAAGATGGCGACCATGGGACAAGAGCCACAACCCCACAAACTATTATTTAACTTTAAACTACACTCCCCTTGAATCTAAAAAATAAAATTGCGTCCTCTGACAAATGCACGCGGAGCCCAAAAAATTTAACATTTCAATGGATCATATGAAGGTTTTATTCAACCTGGCTCTTGGCGAAATGACCAAGAAGGAATGAGTTCCCTTCTACCACTTAAATTTTTAGCAAGAAGAGCAGCCGTTACTGCCAAGAACGTCAGAGATAAATTTGCTGAATACTTTATAACAAAACACGCATTTTCGTGGCAGGATAACTATTAATTTATCGATTTATAATTTAATGATAACTTAGGTATGCGAGATTCGTCCTTTGTACAGTCAGCTACAGGTCAACCTACTAATTTCCAGCCATCCTGCCGCGTTGTAGTGTAATATGATATTAAACTACAACGCGGCAGGATTAAACTTAAGGCAAAGCGGCAGAACTTAAGGAAAGCAAGATAACAAACGAAATCGGGTATTATCTGATAAGTGTGTATTATCTAATTATATAGTATATTTTGTTTTTTAGTATTTGTTGCTACTACAGAAAAACATCTGCAAAAATTTTAACTGTCTAGCTATCACGGTTCATGGGGCGGTTTCGTTTGTTTGGCGACAGACGGACAGACTGACAGCGGAGTCTCATATTAGGATCCCTTTTTACCCTTTGGGACCGGAACCCTAAAACGAATTTTAAAGATAAAAATATCCATCACGTAGGTAAAAAAAGCCCTGCACTCAGTATCACAGAGTATCACTTAACATATCGGACTGGCGGTAACGACAGACCGAGACAGATCGTAGGAACGGCTCGACGCGAGACGCAATCAGTCGCACAGGCCTCCACGGGCGTGACGCGACCTCTGATAAAACGAGTCGTAGGACCGTACCTGAAGGCGCTCGTCGTTTTCTACCCGACGTCCCTCCAAGTCGTACGACGCCCGGCGCGGCGCTCTTTCGTTTCTTTGTACTGAAATTTATAAATAATTACAACTAAATTAGTTTATACTTACAGTATTTTGAACAGGGACATTACTGACAAATCTGAAACATGTATACTTAGGGGGCGTCCATAAATTACGTGAGATGTTTAAGGGGGGGAGGGGGTCGAGTCAAATCTCATCTAATCTTACGTTGGTGAGAGGGAGGGTCTCGGCAAATATCACGCAATTTTTTTCTGATTGAATCTGTAATCCAGATTGTACACACTGAAAAAAAAAATCTTCTACCGGAGCTATATTTTACTGCTCCAGTAAGTAACTGAACACACTCTACAGTTTACATGAAGCAATTTTTTTTTTTACAATAACAATCCAACGCGTTTACGTAAGAAACCCACATTTTGAAAAATCTCACGTGAGATTGAAGGATGGGGGAGGGGGTTGTTTAAAATCTCACGACATCTCACCATGGGGGGAGGGAGGGACAGAAAATTTCAAAAAACACCTCATGTAATTTATGGACGCCCCTTTATGTATATTTTGCATCTAAAAACATTTAAGAAAATCGGTCCAGTGGTATCTTATATCTTACTAATATTATAAATGCGAAAGTAACTGTCTGTCTGTTACGCTTTCACGCCTAAACCGCTGAACCGATATTGATGAATTTTGGTATAGAGATAAATAGGACCTTGGAGAACGACATAGGCACTTTTGATCCCGTAAATCCCGCGGGATCGAGACTTACGCGGGAGAAACCGCGGGAGCAGCTAGTATCTCATATACATAAAAACATACATGTTACCAACGTTATCTCTTTATAATATTAGTATAGAATTATAGATGATGGCAAAACTGTAGTGCTATACTAAGTACTATTAATACTGGTACAGTGAGCATCAAAAGTCGATGACCACATTTAAAGTTTCAAAATTGCTATACATCATAATATACCAAAATTGCTTAACATAACAAGCGCCCTATAAGAATGAACATTAGTCATGTTCAAAACTTGCAGAACACTACAAAGTCAAAAATCTCTGAACAATCAATCAATCAATCAATGTATTTATTCATGGAATATAGGTAATAGGTATACAATACGTAGTTGTTAGGGTTACATTTTGTTCAGCTATATTCTGCCATTTTGGCGTATGAATGTGGTGTAAGTATACCTACTAACAGAACTATAGATAAATTACATTTTCCTGATTCAACTACATCCATGAAACAGTCAGTGTGAGTGATTAGGTTAACTTACCCGTATATAGGGTTATAATTTCATACATAGAAGTTTTCATTATGATAGTCAAAGAGGATATAATCACTACGTATTAATGGTATTAATGTATCATTAATTCGCAAAATTATTGTAGTCAAGCACCATCACCGAAAATAAACAAACACAATTCCGCCACAGAGAATAAAACAATACGTACAATGGTTTCGTTCAAAAACTAAACACCCAGATTTACAACTACACAATATTAACAAAAAGTGTGGTAGGTATAATGTGAAGTTCAAAAATAATGTCAAAAGAAATAAAACCAACAAAAGAGATTAAAAAAAACTAAAAATATGTAAATCATTAAAATAATTTATGTCATCAAATTAATAATTAAAAATTAAAAGTCAAAAAATTAAAAATTAAATAATAAGATAAAGATTTCAAAAAATAATAATAATATAGTGTCATTGATTTAATAATAAATAATTTCAGAATTTCTACCGTCTTAGATCTTTTAATGTGGAGTCATTTAAAAATTCTTTAACAGAGAATTAAGAGTCTATGCAGTCTATTTTTGAAACTCGTCAGATTCTCCTCTGTACGAATATTTTTTGGAAGATTATTAAACAGTAAAGGTCCCATCGCAAAGAGGCTTTTACTAAATAATGCTGTCCTACTTTGTATTAATCTCAAAGTATCGCATTTGCGCTGACTGGTTAATTTCGTAAATCTGTGCTTATTTCGTTTTACAAAAAGGGTAACTTCAAATATATACAGGGTGTTTGGTGGAGGGTTAGACAAACGTGGTAGGCGTGTAGCTGGACCTATTTGTAAAAAACAATTTGAAGGAAAAGACCCTAACTCTTCACATTTTTTTTTAAGATAATTTTTGAGATTTTTTATTTTTTACAACTTTTTTTTGTAAATGTTTTCGCTTAAACTTTTTATTCGATTTCGGTCCCAGATGTATCCTTGATCTATCGAAGGCATTGTTAGTCGAAAATAATGAGAAAATAATTGGTTTATTCCACTTTGATCACCTGGGTGATATCACCCAGGTGATTTCAGTCGACAAAGTAGTGTCCTCAAATCACCTTGGAATCATATCACCCAGGTGATATCACCCAGATGATTTCAGTCGACATAAGTAGTGTCCTATGATCTATGACATATCTCAGAGTTGACACCACCAGTCCGTGATATGCCGTAAGTACAGCCGAACGATTTACTATTTTACTTAGTCTGTGTAGAGCGTAGGAATATTGGTTTAACATATTGTCAAAAATTGCTGATCAGGATTATTTGCAAAGTATCTTAACATCAAGTTTTACAAAACTGACTGATCAATAGGCAATCTTTGTTTCGGCCGGATATCTAGTGTAATCATCACAATGTCCCAAAATAACTCAACATACAAAATTAACACAAGTTACTGAACATTGTTTTTTTTTCGGCTACCTTGTGTGTAAACTGAGCATTGAAAAAACAGCAAGTAACTATTTTCAGATTTATCTAAATACCAAAATTTTGAAATTATTATTGAAGGTAAATCTGAAATATACAAACTTATATTTTGCTGTGAATAAAACTAATATTGTGCAGGTGTTAAATTATTGTGGGTATTTGGAAAAAGATTTACCCACGAATGTTAAATTTTTGCATTTAATTGTCAGTTATGTATATTGGATATCGGCCAGTTAGGCATATGAAATCATTTAGGTTCTGAAAAACAAATTACTTACATGTCAATAAAATTCATATTAAAACAACACAAACTAAAAACCTTAATTAATTGATTATTATAATAAATAACATTGAAAAATGTCAACAAATAGAATTACCAAACAATTACAATACAATACACAAGTCACTCATACCAGCCACAGACTAAATAAGAATTTTTTTCGTTCAAAATTTATATAAATGTCAAATCAATCAGATAATGTCCGCAAAAAAAGAAATATATATTAATTAGTCAAAAACATTGGTACGTCAATGATTATTAAGAAAATTAAAAAATAGTCAGACGAAGATATAATATCCGCAAATAAGATAGGTAATATATTAATTAGTCAAAATATTATGTCAATACAAAATAAAAATAATTAATTGAGAATGTCAAAGGAAAACATCATTATTCGCATCAAATATAATAATTCACATTTTTTCGTTCAAGTACTCGGATATGGAGTAATACGCTTTTGCAGAAGAAATGACTTAAGGCTGTATTTAAATTCCTGAAATGGCAATTCTTTAATGGCTGGTGGAAGTTTATTTTATATTTCTGGTCCCATGCAAAAAATACTCTTTGTCATCTTTTCAGTTCGTCTATTTACGCTTCGCAATGTATTTGCTAATCTTTTACTCTTAAATGTTGGCAGTTCGTTTATATTTATTTTGACATGTAATGCAGCCTCAAAAATGTATGTTGACGGTATTGTTAGAATTCCATGTTTTCTAAAATATTCTTTGCAGGAATCTTTACTTTTTAATTTAAATATTGCACGTATACATTTTTTTGGCCAATTAGTGCATCTTCAACATTGGTTGAGTTACCCCAACATAGTATTCCATACCTAGCTATTGACGATGCATAGCCGTGGTAAGCAATCTTGACAGTCTCTAAACTTGCTACTTTTGTCAGTTGCATTAACATGTATGAGCACTGCCTTAATTTATTATTTGTATATTCAATGTGTGATTTCCATGTCATGTCCGAATATACATATGCATATATGTGTATATACACCTAAAAAATTTATAGATTTAATTTCTTGTATGTCAATATTATTATATTTTATGTCAATTTTGTTTAACTTTGTGTTTATGTTAGTGAATGTCATTAATTTCGTTTTGTCTAGGTTAATGTGGAAGTTATTGCAATTCATCCATCTAATTATATCCGCTAGCTCCGCTTCGTTAATAATCATTTCAAATTTGTCGGTATTGTTATCAGTAAAAATTACTGTACTATCGTCGGCAAATAATATAACTGGGTGCCTAGTACATTTTGGCATGTCATTTATGTATATTAGAAACAGAAGAGGGCCTAAGATGCTGCCTTGTGGTACACCGAATTTAACATCCTTGAGCTCTGACTTAAATTTCTTTTCTGTAAACTGATTTATTAGCTATACGCAAAATTTCCGTGTATTGTTGTCTGTCGGACAGGTAAGATCTTATAAGGTCTAGCACATTTCCCCGTATTCCATAGGTTTCTAACTTCCTAATTAATATCCCATGATCTATGTGGTCAAATGATGATATATCACAGGTGGTCCCAAAAAAAAATTAGTAAAGATCGGATGCGGATCTTCGGAATGTTTAACAGGATTGCACCTCGAGAGTGTAGAAAATTGCTGTTTTTTTATTTCCACCAGTAGAATAAGGCCTTATAGAGAAGATACCGATGAATGAGAATATGGTTTCAGAGTCTCCACATCTGAAACCACCTTCTCATCACAGAACTCCTCAATGATTAAAGTTATGGATACAATTTTAATGATAGTTTAAAGCAAAGCAGTTTTAATGATAGGTTCCCTAACTTATTTGAGACGCGCCCCCTTTTGACCATAAAAAAATCCGCGCCCCCCCCCCCCCCCCCGTTTTCCAATCCAGACTATCAGGTCAGAATAAAAAAAGTAGTATTCAATAACAAAATAAGTATTTTTATTGCTCACTAGTATCTATCTAAATACCTACCGAGTTTCATGGTAATCGGATCAGCGGTTTTTACGTGATTTAGTAAGAAACACACACATTACACTCACAAACTTTCAGCTTTATAATATTAGTAGGATTAAAGTTTTACAAATTCACGGATATTTGGTAAGTACCAAATATCGTTGATAGCGCCCGTTAAGTGGCCGCGGGGCAGGGGCCAGTCTAGAGGCTGATAAAGATTTAAGATTCGCCCACTGAAGAAACAAGATTATTATGTTCTTGACAGGCGTTAATTTCAATGGTATCGTATCGAGCAGTCTGGGATGCATTCTCCAGGTTTTTATACCTGACTACACAGGTGGCCCGCGCCCCCTGTAAATATCTCTGCGCACCCCTTGGGGGACGCCCCCCCACTTAGGGAACTCTTAGGGAAATACTGGTTTAAAGTATTTATTTAAAAGGATGATATAAAAGAAAAATTAAAACCTAATTTAAAAAAAAAGCATAAAATAACCTCGCCCACATACAGTGCCACCGACTTATCTGTTATGTAATCTAAAGTCGGGCAGCCAAACTACAATCCCACCCCATCCACCCAGTAAAACTGCCCGACTTCAGATTACATAACACATATGTCGGTGGCACTGTATGTGGGTGAGGTTATTTTACGTTTATTTTGAAGTCGGTTTAAAATAAAGTTTTCCAAATACCCGCAAGATTTTACATTTTTTGGTTTATTTTATTTAAAAACTATTGTTTATTTTATCCACAGCAAAAATAAGTTTGTATATTTCAGGCTTACCTACTAATTCTACAGGGTGCTCCGAGGAGGGGGTATTAAGCCGAAAGGGGGTTGTTCTAGAGGTCTAGGCGAACAACTTTTGTTGTACAAGTTTTGAAAATTCGAAGCAGTTTTCGATAATTTTCAGTTTAAAGTTTGCATGAAAATCAGCTGTTTTTTAGAGTTTGCGGTCATTGGCCTTGAGGTGCTCTTTTATTTAGTTTGGACCACTACAATTTAAAAATTCATTGCCTTTTTTTTACAAAAACAGCTGGTTTTTAAGTGATACAACTTTAAAATTTTCGAAAAAAAATCGAATTTCCAAAAGTTGTAGAATAAAAGTTGTTCACCTAGACCCCTAGAACAACCCCCTTTCGGCTTAATACCCCCTCGTCGAAACACCCTGTATAATTTACATAATTTTGTATAATTTGATAAATTTGAAAATAGTTACTAGCTGATAAAAACGAATGTTCAGTAACTTGTGTTAATTTATCATGTTAAGTTATTTTTGGACATTGTGATGATTACACTTGATATCCGGCCGAAACAAAGATTTCCTATTGATCAATCAGTTTTGTAAAGCTTGATGTTAAGATACTTTTGCAAATTATTATGATCAGTAATTTTTGACAATGTGATGTTCAGAGATTTTTGACTTTGTAGTGTTCTGCAAGTTTTGAACTTGAGTAATGTTCATTCTATTATGGCACTTGTTATGTTAAGCAATTTTGGTATATTATGATGTATAGCGATTTTGAAACTTTAAATGTGGTCATCGACTTTTGATGCTGACTACTAATTAATCACAAAATTTATAAAATTAAACAATATCTCCACACGAAAAAAACACTTAATCTAAAGTATAATCTAAAAAGAGATATTAATTAACTGAACCAACATCTTTGAGGTAGCCGAGCGCGTGCCGTAGAGCGCTGAGCGCTTGCCGTTGAGTGCTGAGCGCGTGTCGTAGAGCGCTGAGCGCTTGCCGTTGAGCGCTGAGCGCGTGCCGGAAAACGCTGACCGCGTGTCGTAGAGCGCTGAGCGCTTGCCGTTGAGCGCTGAGCGCGTGCCGTAAAACGCTGACCGCGTGTCGTAGAGCGCTGAGCGCTTGCCGTTGAGCGCTGAGCGCGTGCCGTAAAACGCTGACCGCGTGTCGTAGAGCGCTGACCGCGTGCCGTAGAGCCATGTACTAAAACAAAAATACTTATTACGTAGGTTTACTGGGCGATTAAAAAATAAATACATACACTCTTATTTATTCCAAGCGGACCAAAATTTTCTTTTGGTCCGCTTGTCAAAATTTTCTATACGCGACCGTAAATTTTAAGTATGATAATCCGGCCACAAAACTGAATGTTCCATAGGATCGAGAAGGGGACAGCATCGTTTAACACCATTTTTGATATTTAAAACATTTTATAGTTATTACAAGATGGGAACCCGAAACCCGTCGGGCTTCGGATAGTTCTGATTCCACCCGGTTCCGTGGTTTAAAACATCCAATTTTTTAATATGATAGAAATATTTGAAATCGGTAGAACCAATTCCCATACAAACTTTCATCCCCTATTTAACCCCCTTAGGGGTGGAATTTCCAAAAATCCGTTCTTAGTGCTCACTTTCAACCCCTAAAGAACCTATGTTCCAAATTTCAAGTCTTTACACCTAGCCGTTTAGCCTGTACAGTCACGAGCAATAATATATATATGTCGGAGTATGGACTGCTAAGTTAATCAAACTCCTTACTAGAAGAATCGGATCGCCAGTATCATGTGATACTGACAGAGTCTACAGCAGCGACGTGTTGTGGTTGTTGGTTGCTAAGCAACGGATATCATTCATCTGGGGACTGTCGTGATGGCTGGTAGAAACTGTCTCGCGTTCCGTATTCTTTCTATGTGAATAAATTGTTACCTACAGTATTATTTGAACGTTGATTATACCCAGTACCTCATCATAGTTGTTTTCATTGAGCCGACATCTACCCAAGTACGCCCATTAGAAGCCCAAGTATGCCCACTAGAAGATATACGATAGCAAATACAGAAGTAAAGCACCCTCCTGACGACATCAGCTACCTTCTTTACGACATCAGAAGTGGAATGGACTCGGCTCACAGGCTCATGATGAAGAAAGAGAAACATGAGTCGTGAAGCTACCAGAGTTTGATCCTGATAAAACAAATGCGGACGCGAGATAAGATGGCGGCTGACATAAGATGTTACTTTGACTTCAAGCATTCTCTCATTTGAAACTGGGAAGACGGACATCACATCACGATTCGATGTATGAGCAGCGACGCGGCAGCGTGACGGCGCGCGGGACGGTACGCAAGCAGATGCCAGCGGTGCGACCGGCACGGGCGCGTGCGCTGTACGCAGCAACGTGTTGATGCTATGTTGCTCAACCTCCGTCGAGCATTTTAACATAAAGGTGTGTTTCGTTTTGGTTATGATTCTAGTGCTGAGTGCTCATTGATCAGAGAAATAATAGAAGCGTAATTTATTTGCCATTGCTTGGCGAGGTGGCCATTACAGGGCGAGGTGGCCCAGGGCGAGTTGGCCATTACAGGGCGAGGTGGCCATTACAGGGCGAGGTGGCCATTACAGGGCGAGGTGGCCCAGGGCGAGGTGGCCCAGGGCGAGGTGGCCATTACAGGGCGAGGTGGCCCAGGACGAGGTGGCCATTACAAGGCAAGGTGGCCTTTACAGTGCGCATTGATCATTTAGAAATAGTTTATGTTTAGTTTTGTTTAGTTTAGTTGTGTATAGTGATAACCGATCATCCTCTTTGTATCTTGTTACATGCTTTACCTGATAGATTAAGAAAGATGCCAGAAAGTCAAGAGCCATCTGAAATTAGTGTTAATAATGGTGCAAATTACGATTATGTGTTGTAAGCGCGAGTGAAGTACTCTAACAGCCACATACATAGTTGAGTTGAGTTGAGTTAGCCAGCGGTCCGCTTGGAGGGCGGATGTGGTTGGTGTTGGGCTGTGTGAGCCGTGCGTAGTTTGTGTTGGGCTTGCGAGCCGTACGTGGTGTTGAGAGGGTTCCACTCGTGAGAATAGTTGTTATTTCTGGATTGATTCATTGAAGAAAGATGGCAAATGACTCTGGTTACTGTCCCTGTTAAAGTTTGATTTGGAATAGTCATTTTGAAGATTTGATAATGATGATCAACCCGAAAGGGACTGTTTTCGAACAATTTTGGCTGTCGTGGAGTTGTTGGTTTCAGATGAACAGACGAGGACGTGTGGTGGCAGGATAGCCGAGTCGGATTGAACACACGAGGACGTGTGAAACGTCAGAATGGCCGTGTCGGAGTATGGACTGCTAAGTTAATCAAACTCCTTACTAGAAGAATCGGATCGCCAGTATCATGTGATACTGACAGAGTCTACAGCAGCGACGTGTTGTGGTTGTTGGTTGCTAAGCAACGGATATCATTCATCTGGGGACTGTCGTGATGGCTGGTAGAAACTGTCTCGCGTTCCGTATTCTTTCTATGTGAATAAATTGTTACCTACAGTATTATTTGAACGTTGATTATACCCAGTACCTCATCATAGTTGTTTTCATTGAGCCGACATCTACCCAAGTACGCCCATTAGAAGCCCAAGTATGCCCACTAGAAGATATACGATAGCAAATACAGAAGTAAAGCACCCTCCTGACGACATCAGCTACCTTCTTTACGACATATACATTGCCAAATTTTCAAAAATATCTTGACATCTGCAATTCCAAAAATAAGTATACCAGAATTTGTTCTAAATTATGTAACCATCAAACTGTGTCATAACTAGGTATACATTGGTATCACATGTAATGATTTGAATATGGAATGTTCATTTTATTTGTATTTAGCCGCCAATTACTGGATTGATCGTTTAACATCCATCAAATATTAGCGGAAGTGTTTAAATAGTTGCCAGTAATTAAAAGATATTTAGTTGTACCTGCGAATGAATACATCTGTTCAGGTAGCTTGGATTTAAATAATTATTTATTAGGGATGTTTATTACAATATTTTACAACTCAGCCTAGATATCGAACGATAAAAAGGAATAATCCAGTGTCTGAAGATGGTTCAAAATTAGAAGATGACTGCTGGGTGCTAGCGCCATCTATACGGGCATCGAAAAAACCTCAAGTTCGAACAGTTGGTCTGTATACTCTTTTTAAGAGAATGGTAAGATATAGCTAGTAATAATGCAGTATCACGGTAAGTTAATTAACCTTTGTATTTAAATAGCAATATACATTTCACAATATGGTGTTGAACCTCATATTTAATTTAAATAGGACAATAGTTGAGAAGTAAGGGAGGCGATACCAGCGCCAAACGCTTTTCCCGCGCACGGTGGTAGAGCGCGGGTTTGGTTTGGAAGTTTTGGCAAGAGGATGAACACTTGTTTGGAAATCTTCGAGCGATTAACTGATAATTCGGAATTTAATACTTTTAAAGCGTGTACTTGTAAGAATTGTAGGAACGTCGTCGCGTTTGAGTGCTTTTGAGCGGTTGTTAGTGGGTGATATAGCTGTGTTCGGGAGGATAGCGGCAAATTTAATACACATTAGTATAAACGAAACAAGATCAATAGTAACTATACACTTCCAATGTAATTTTGAAGTACCCATTACATTTTCTATAATATGTATACAAATGTATAGATGTAATAGAACTTGTCATGGATACTTTAAAATGACATTGGAAGTGTTTACTTGCTTTTTCCTGTTTTCGATAAGTTGCCGACTGTTTTTATTTAGTTACCCTCCTAAAATAATTAGGTTACTAGATTTCTACGGAAACATTGTAAATCATACAGAAGGAATAAGCGCTTACGCTGTTAATGATAGGAACCTGGTATTAAATATTGTATACCTATTTGGTAGATAATTAGGTTTAGTCTATAGTTCATAGAAAAAAAAAACCGCGGTTGTCAGTCGTTGCCAAATATTCCATTGTTTTATTACTTACTACGGTTGTTTTTTTTGTGGTGCAGTGCACCTAGATAAATATTTCCTGAGATAAGTATAGTGATTTCATTATTGAAATCGGTGTAAAATGAATATTAATGTGTTATATCGTATTTCTACATATGACAAACATAAAATCGTTGATCTTAAAGAACAGGGACATTCAGTTACAGACATTGCAAATTAATTGGGAATTACGATGAGTTTACAATAAGGTAAACATAAATGAAAACGCCGACAGTTGTGATAATATCTACTATTTGACAGTTCTTATTTCAAACTTAGATCAGTCGAGCATCGCCCTCTGCTGGGATAAAAAGTTAGTGCTCCTCCCCATTGCGCAGACGTTTTAAATATTAATAACCTAATTAGTAACAATTTTATTAAATGCATATTTCTATTTTAGAGAAAAACCGTATATTTATGGCTTAAGCGATGGGCAGATGAAGGTGACCTTGTTGGTCGTAAAAGTAGTGGTCGTCCACCAAAAACTTCCTCGGCGCTGGACAGGCAGATCGTGAACAGGGTACTCAGTAATGGATTTATGCGAATTCAAGATATATCATCTTCCTGTGACGTATCTTCTTCAACAATTCGACGTCGCCTAAACGCGGCTGGCATTCGTCACAGAGTTCCAGCCCGAAAACCACTTTTAAATGCACACCATAAACAAAAGCGACTACAATTCGCTCAACAATATTTGAACTACGATTTTAGCAAAGCCATTTTTTCTGATGAAAAAATGTTTGTTTCATCTGCTGATGGACGTTTATCATTATGGCGGCCTAACAACACTAGATATTTAGAGAGAAATATTCTGCCTTCTAGAAGAAGTGGCCGGATCAGCTTTGGTGTGTGGGGCTGGATGGCAATCAGTGGACCCGGTGAATTGGCAGAGATCAGTGGTCGAATGAATAGCGAACAATATACGAGTATTTTAGACGAAGTTTTATTGCCTAGTATGGAGGTATACTTTCCCAGATTGACGCATATTGATTTTGTGCAGGACAATTCAGGGGTCCATAATTCTCGATTTACTCAGGCCTGGTTTAATCGCAACCAAAATTTGGTGAATTTGTTACCGTGGCCCCCTAAAAGCCCTGACCTCAATCCAATTGAGAATTTGTGGGGGCTAATGGTCCAAGATTGGGACAGCAGCCAAGCTAGGACCAAATAAGCCTTGGTCAGACACGTCCACGAGATATGGAATAGTTTCAGAGGCAATAATGTATGTTACAACATGGTTTCTTCAATGCGGGACAGGTTACAGGACGTTATAAACGCTGAAGGTGGCTACACAAGATTTTAATAATTAAGTTGCTAATCTAATACGTCGTATTTAAAGTTAATAATGTCTATGAGGAGCGAAAGTGAATTGAAATTGATTAAGAGCTAATTAATATAGTAATTAATATTATTTTGAAGAACGTGGTCTGAGAAATACACTTTTTTGTTAACAATGATTAAGTTTGGTAACGAATTACAACGCTAATTCCGTATACTCTTGTTTTATTTCAATAATAAATAACCAACCACTATTATTTATATATCCCGAACATAGTTCGCTTAGCGCTCTTAGAGGTCTCTTTGTCATTTTAAAGTATTCATGACAAGTTCTATTACGTCTATACATTTGTATACATATTATAGAAAATGTAATGGGTACTTCAAAGTTACATTGGAAGTGTATACTTACTATTGATCTTGTTTCGTTTATACTAATGTGATACCAATGTATACCTAGTTATGACACAGTTTGATGGTTACATAATTTAGAACAAATTGTGGTATACTTATTTTTGGAATTGCAGATGTCAAGATATTTTTGAAAATTTGGCAATGTATATATATTATTGCTCGTGACTGTACGTTGTGCATCAGTCAGTCAGTGAGTTACACTTGTATGATACTAAGTATGATTTATTAAGTATGATAAGTATGATGATGATAAGAAAAATGTTAATCTACTTGCTTTAAACTGTCTGGAGGGGACTTGTAATAAATAATTAAAATCAGAGTGCTTGAGTTGAGCATTAGAAATAGGTAACATACATGGTCTGCTACGTGGCGCTGACATCGTGGGGACATTGGTGGGCGGTGGCGACGGGGAGATGGTGATGGTCGGTGGCGACATGGTGGCGGGCGGTGGCGACGGAGAGATGGTGATGGGCGGTGGCGACATGGTGGCGGGCGGTGGCGACGGAGAGATGGTGATGGGCGGTGGCGGCCAGGAGAGATCGGTGGGTGACGGCATTAGGTGTGCTAAAAACAAACATGTGTGTTAAGTAAGGCTTCAGTGATATTTCTTTTGGCGACTTAAGTCTATTAGGAAAAATGACTAGATATAAAAATGACGAATTTTTAAAATTTATTAGTCGTAGCGTAGGCTATGCTGTGATATAGAAATGTCAATATTTAAAAATGTAAACATATCATTTTGGCAAGATTATGAATCCAGAACGTCTAAGTATAAAAATGTCAACTAGGTCTTGACGAAGCAAGCCGCGAACATGTCACACAACAAAAGACGATTGAAACTAAAACAATAGACGATCAAAACGAAAAAAATGACGATCAAAATGAAAATAAAAGACAATCAAATCAAATGAAAAGATGTTTATTCATTTGGGTATTCACGGAACACTAATCGTCAGTTATATAATGTTTCTTCGGAACGCGACCTCTAATGAGAAGAAGACACAAGAAACACATGGGGTTTTTTGCAGTGATGTGATGTGACATGTGATTCACGTTGCCGCATATTTACTATTGAACAATAGTGGAACTGGAGCAATCTATACATAATAATCCTTACTAACATTACAAGCGCGAGAGTAACTCTGTCTGTCTGCCTGTTAAAATAAGTTTGTTTACCCCTTAAATGTACAAATTATTTTATGAAAATAAAAATATACAGGGTGTTTGGTGGAGGGTTAGACAAATTTGGTGGGCGTGTAGGTGGACCTATTCCTAAAATACAATTTGAAGGAAAATGCCCTAACTCTTCACAAAAAAAATTATGATTATTTGTGTGATTTTCTATTTTTTTCCCAAATTTTACCTCTTTACCCCTACAACTTTTTTTGTACATGTTTTCACTTAAACTTTTTATTTGGTTATAGTCCCAGATGTATCCTCCACCTGTCGACTCCACTTGTCGCGCACATTATGTATTGGAACAATGGGAGATGTTTTTGAACAAAATTCGTAATTAAATAAAATAAAAATGTGTATTTTTTCCTTTGAATTTTCACTCCATTTTCCCCATAAGCCTTATTTTTGACAAGTTGGTAGATTTTTATGCTACATGGAATACAACGTTGTAATAAGGGATGTCAAGAGCAGTTTTTAAGAGTATACCCTTACAACTTTAATTTGAACATGTTTTCGCTTAAACTTTTTATTCGATTTTGGTCCCAGATGTATCCTTGATCTATCGAAGGCATTGTTAATCCAAAATAATGACAAAATAAATAAATATATTTAAACTCCTCGATCACTGTTAGTTTTTTTTAGAATGATGTTTAGTTGACCTTTCGGGCAACATTTTTTTATTTTCTTAACTTTGAGAGCCCATAACTAATTATTTTGTCATTATTTTGGATTAACAATGCCTTCGATAGATCAAGGATACATCTGGGACAGAAATCGAATAAAAAGTTTAAGCGAAAACATGTTCAAATTAAAGTTGTAAGGGTAAAGAGGTAAAATTTGGGAAAAAAATAAAAAATCACAAAAATAATCTTTAAAAAAAATGTGAAGAGTTAGGGTTTTTTCCTTCAAATTGTATTTTACAAATAGGTCCAGCTACACGCCCACCAAGTTTGTCTAACCCTCCACCAAACACCCTGTATATTTTATGGTTTAAAAACCACACTGCCCGTTAAGGGTTAAAAAAAACACTATCACATCTACAAACACTCAACCTGCCCAACAACACCCCACCCGCCCCGGGACCGGCACCAGACCTCTACGGTGCCAACCTTACATTTCCTTCCTACACTCTTGAATTTTATTTAATTTAGTATTATTCAAAACAGAAAGAAAAACAATCGCAGCAGAAACATCTAAACCAGGGGTTCCCAAACTGGGGGGCGCGGGTCACCTGTGTAGTTAACAAATTAAAACCTGATTTAAAAATTGTTTCCTTCGTCGGCCAATGTTATCTTAATCATATTAAGAACTTATCAGCCTCTACCTCCTCCTCACAGGCGCTATCAAAGGTATTTGGTACAACTTGCCAAATACCTTTTGTATGACTTTGAAAACTATAATGAGCAATAAAAATACTTATTTCGAACACTTTTTATTCTGGCATGATAATCTGGACTGGATGGGGGGCGCGGATTTTTTTATGGTCGAAAGGGGGGCGTGCCTCAAATAAGTTAGGGGAACCCCTGATCTAAACGATAACACAACACGACTTAAATAGAAACAAAAGACGATCACAGCAGAGACAAACGACGATGTAAACGAAAACAAAAGACGATCGAAGTGAAAACAAAATATGATCGAAACGAAAACAAAAGATGATCGAAACGAAAACAAAAGATGATTGAAACAAACAAAAGACGATCGCATCTTGGACTTTTTAAATGCCGTCATTTTTATACATACCTAGTTATTAATAATAGCTCGTCTTCAATTATCTTGCTTGACTGTATCACGTTCTAATCCGTTTTATACCTAGTCATTTTTCCTGGAAGACCTAAGTCGCCAAAAGGGTGATATTGTCTAAAAGCTTAGTTAATTTATTTTCATAATTTCTATGGCTGGGGCATCAGCAGCGGAAAATGTCATCTAAGTTTTTGAACGAGTTTTAAAAATAAATTCATACAACTTTATAACTAATGTACCTACTAGACTAGGCATTTACTACTACTACCATAACTACTTACCAAATACATTGGCAGAAAATAAATAGAATACAGATCCTAGTATTATAATAATAATTTGTTATACTATTTAAACAATCCCATTTACCTAAATCTAAGCACAAACAAATTACCTTTCTGTAATAATTCATCATTTATTTATTAAAGCTTAGGTACATTAAATTACAATCAACTTAAAAATAAAAGTAAATTTACCTAAGCTAGGATAGGTAGGTAGGTACCTAAGTTAGTATCTGATGTACTAAATAAATAAAAATTAATTTATTTAAGTCATAAAGGCAATTAAATACAAACAGACATAAGTACACGATAAAATTAATAATCTAAATATTAAATTCACATTAAATAACAAAATAAAATAAAAAATATAAATAAATAAATTAAAATTAATAATCTAAAAATGAGCCCCTAGGTATGGTTATGGTACCCAGGCTGCATTGCCCCTTTGGATAACAATACCTATTCGTTGGCCAAAGTAGCCGCCAGCCCTTTGGTCACCGGAAGCTAATACACCGAGGCTAAAGCCTCGGTTCCCCACAGCCACAACGTCTCGACTGCAAACGGCAGAAATATGTATTCATCGCCAATGGAAGCATATTGCCGCCGTTTTGCAATCTCTGCCGCCGCCGCCGCAGCACCCCTGGAGGTGGAACTAACTAAAGGTGACAGCGTATCGACGCAAGTAGCGTCCCACACAAGGGGCTTTCCACGACTCCAGGGGATCAACGTCATTTCATCGGGTCGCTTGCCATCATCACGTACGAGACCTTTCGGCTCTAAAAGAGCCGTTTATCGATGAACGTCTCGTCGACAAGACCTTTCACCAATGGACGTTTCGTCGACAGAACATTTCGCATACGGCTGATTCGCCGACAGGACCTTTCGCCTATGGACGTTTCGTCGACAGAACGTTTCGAAATTTTATATAACGTAAATTTTCACCGATAGAACTTTTCAACTTAACTTATTTCGGTTGGCCGCATCTCTTCGTGTAGGTGCTTTCTGCACAGCTCCTCACCGGTGTGATTGCGGAGAGCCTGTAGACCGGCTCGGTCACCACGGATTATCCTGCCCAAAGAGTTCGGGCAGGATACCACGGCACTCCAGCCTGAACGATGTCATCCGTCGGGCCTTCGGCAGTGCCGGCGTCCCGTCAACTTTAGAACCTAACGGACTTTTACGGGACGACGACGGCAAGAGACCCGATGGAATGACTCTCGTTTCTTGGAAGATGGGTAGGCCCCTAGTTTGGGATGCCACTTGTGTGGACACGCTGGCTCCTTCCCATCTTCCAGTGACCACGGTGCGGGCAGGAGCTGCCGCTGATAAAGCTGAAAACCTTAAACGGCACAAATATAGTAATCTAGATAGGGGTTACATGTTTGTGCCGTTTGGGGTGGAGACTTTAGGTCCGTGGGGGCCGGCCGCTCTGGAGCTGTACAGAGAGCTAGCTAAACGTTTGGTGGAGGCATCGGGTGACCGGAATGCTGGCTTGTATTTTGCCCAGAAAATAAGTATTTGTATACAACGGGGCAATGCAGCCAGTATTCTGGGCACTTTTCCCTCCACCAAGATTTTAGCTGATTTAGATTTAGTTTAGTTTTATTTTAATCAGTTTTAGTTATTAATATTAATTATGTTTTATAAGTGTTTTTTGTAGAAATAAAGAATATAAAACTTACGCAGGATTAAATAAAACGTACATACTTAGGTAGTAGATTAAAGGTTTAGGTTTACTGTTACCATTTCCATACAAACATAATACCAAAATAGAATTAAAAGGGTGTTGTGAATTTGGAGTATATTGAGTATGAGAGTTTAAGTTGGATGAGTTAACAGTTGCTGTACTACATGATGGTTTTGATTTTTGACCGTGAATTTTGCCTAAATGTATTTTAAGCCCTTTTTCGCCTTTGAAGAACCGAGGTACACAACATTGTTCACATTTTACAAGATCATTATTTTCAGCGACACTACTTACCGTATTTCTCCCAATTGAGGCACTCACAAGCATAGAGTTATAAATATTATTAGCTAATAATTCGATATAAAAACCAGAGTAACTATTAATATTAAGATCAAAATGGAAACAACCATAAAACAACACAAAAAGTAAATAAAAAGATGTCAGATGGCAGATGGCAACCACGGCGCAGGCGTAATCGGATGTTGACTGTGATACGTATAGGTACGTATTCCCGTAATATATTACTTAACACTATGCTGTGATAAATGTTATAATACTCCCAATAGAAGAGCTTTCGTTTCTATTTAGATGAGACTGGGGTTGTTTGAATGGTAATCAAAATATAAAAATCAGCTGATTTTCAGCTGATTGCACTCAACAAATTTTTTTATTAAACTGTAGGTAGATAGGTATTTTAATTTATTTTCTTAAAATTTGTTATTTTAATAATTTTGTGCTGCATACACATTCAAAGCTTTTTTTTACTTAAAAATAAAGACTAAAAACTAAGAAACCGGCCAAGTGCGAGTCGGACTCGCGCACGAAGGGTTCCGTACACAGTGGCGTGCCTCACAGTTCAGGATAGAGCAAGCCTATTAATTTTTAGGGTTCCGTAGCCAAATGGCAAAAACCGGAACCCTTATAGATTCGTCATGTCTGTCTGTCCGTCTGTCTGTCTGTCTGTCCGTCCGGCCGTGTGTTACAGCTACTTTTTTCCCAAACTATACGAGCTATACTGTTGAATATATCCGGTGAATCGCATTAAGATTTTCAAACAACAATAGGAAAAAATAAATAAAATAAACCATAAAATTTTGGGGTTCCCCATACTTAGAACTAAAACTTATTTTTTTTTTCTTTTAAGCCACACGCGTCGGGGATAGGTCTTCAGAAATGATATTGAGGTTTCTAATATCATTTTTGTCTAAACTGAATAGTATGCGCTAGAGACCCTTCCAAAGTGGTAAACTGTGTAGTTCTGTAACTTCTTCAATTCGAAAAGGTACGGAACCCTTTTTACGCGAGTCCCACTCACACTTGGCTGATTTTATTTTTCTAAAGTAAATATAGTGAAATCAATCTTGTCTAAATTGAATTATTAAACACTAGCGGCGTCCCGCGGTTTTACCCGCGTAAGTCCCGATCCTGTGGGAATATCGGGTAACCTATGTTACTCCTCGATAATGTAGCTTTCTTTTGGTGAAAGATTTTTAAAATCGGTCCAGTAGTTTTTGAGTTTATTTACTTATTACAAACATACGACACATACACACACAAAATACAAATCTTTTCTCCTTTTAATATTACAGCCGTGCCCAGAAACAAACATTAAATTAACCTTAATCTATACTTAACTAATTATACTTTAAAACACTAAATAGCCGTAGCACTCAGAGACAGAAAATAACGCTTCATTAGTTAATAATGACTTTAAGGAAGCATATGGCGGTGCACCCATTTAAATGGATGTCGATAAAATGCAGTATTGCCACATTTATGAACTCAGTGAAACTTAACCGGGTTTATTTTTAGTAATTTCTTACTTATTTACTGTTTTCTTTCACCATTAAATATTCGCGGCCATTCTCTATCATCTTTACGTAATTCAAGTATAATTTTGATTTAATACATTGAATCTCAAATTACACGTTACAAATTTTTAATACGGCATCCCGTCGTCAAAATATTATTTATTGTGTCATGTACAATAAAAATAATATAACAATAATGGTAAGTATTTTTCTCCGTAATATTATCTTTGTATGTATGTTATATACCTATGTATTTCGAGGTACGGCCATTTGTTAATATTCTTTTATATTTCAGTGTGTGAAGCTGAAGACTTGCCACTCGAATTTTGTGCCTCAGCCAAGAACATAATAACTAAAGAACAGGGTGAGCAGCGGAAACCTTCCGACTATATAAGGATAGAGGCAGTTTTGAGAAAACAACACTTCTCAACCAAAAAAAAGATGGAAGTGCAACTATTAAAATCACAGGTTGGTACTTAAATTCTACCTATTGAATGAATTGAATTGAATTGTAATAAGAAGGTTACAGGTAACATTTATAAGTGTTCATGAGCTGCGATTACTGCTACCATCATCATTACCTACTATTAACTTCTAAATACCTCTGGATCTAATATTTCAAATTGTATTATTGTAAAGTAGATACAAATCACTTATATTCTTTTCAGTTGGAGAATGAAGCAATAAAGAAACTGGATCTAGAGGCGCAGAGAGAAAGAAATGCAACTCTGTTAGAAATTGCAAAATTAGGGTTAGACGAATTAAAAAAAACGTTTGAATTCATAAATAAAACAATTTGTAAATTTGTTAGTTAGTTATATGATTTTTAATTAATATTAAAAAATCTTTCCAGTAGAGATTGTAGGAATAAAAATCCACTGCTGTTTGTATTTTCTTGAATATTTGGATTGCTTATGTTATCAGCTTCATCAAAGTTTTAGACGGCCTTTGTGGCGCGTCGGGGGAAACCCCAGCTGCGTCACGTTTTGTGACTTATGGGGTTCATGTGAATTTT
This sequence comes from Idaea biselata, assembly GCA_958496205.1. Taxonomy (NCBI): domain Eukaryota; kingdom Metazoa; phylum Arthropoda; class Insecta; order Lepidoptera; family Geometridae; genus Idaea; species Idaea biselata. The sequence continues at coordinate 25,947,903 of OY292394.1, read as the reverse complement.
CAATCGACTTTCAAAAATGAGAAGGTTCTCAACTCAGAGCCGCGGCCAGCCGCGGCCCTGTTTCTCTGAATCTTCCTGCATAATTTACAAACTCTAGAAAACCGTCTAGATCAGACATCATAATTGCCTGGAATTTACCCCGAACTAATAAAATATAATAGCACTTGAATAGCACAAACCTTTCGTACAATAAGACCGCCCGCACACGGGCCACCGGCCACAACCACAAAACGCCGCCACCGACATATTTCCTGTAGGTTTCATACATTTTATATGGACTCGCCGCACACGGTTGACGCCGGTGGCCGCCACACGCTTCTAATCGTCGCTGCTCGCTGCTTGTGGCCCGTACCGGCCGCTAAACGCCGACACAAAACGTCGCCACATGGCACTCGCGCGATTCCGCACCCCTCCCTTCCCCAGTTAACCTGTTCTAGTCGGAGGCAACATTGCATTGGTAAAAAAAATAGCAGCCACCGACCACAAGTGGCGACCACCGGCCACAAGTGGCTGTCGCGCGCTTCAGCTACTTTTGTAGCTGTATCGAGCTTCTCGTGGCGGCGTTTGTGGCTGTGACCGGTGGCTCGTGTGCGGGGAGCCCTTAACATAACCTTACTTTTGAAATGTCAAAATCTCCAATTAACTAGTTAAGTATGGGTTTAGCTATACTTAAAGTTAAGTATCATTAAGCATCACTAACGAATGATTAAATGTCTCTGAGTAGACATTTTTTTAAATCTTTTTCAATTTTTTTAAAATCTATACTAAGTAACGATTTAAATAACCATAAAACGTCTCTGAGTGCGGCTGTTAGTCTAGTTTTCACTGTAGACAGTTCGATTAAATTTGCGTTTGTGGGTTGAGAAATTACTCAAGTTTGGCGTTGGTTTAGTTAGACGAATGAATCAGTTATTTTTTTTGTTCAAAATGTAATTATTGAATTTACCTTGTTTTCTTCAATTAAATACTAAACGGACCTTTTATCCTCAAACGGCACAACTTCCATTATTCATCACAATAACTTTTTCACTCCATAAATAAAATAATGTTATAATTATAGGTAATTCCTCTAGAATTTTAGGAGGACTCCATCAGTAATGAATGAATGTAAACAAAAGTGAAGTTGGGCAATGAGTCCGGCCGCCAATATGCAGATAACTTCAGCATTAAGCAGTGCTTTCCACAGAAGTCGAATAATAACTGGAACACGCACAAAGCAAAATTACAATATGTATAACATGTTTTTCGCCAACTAAGGGACGTTGTTTTATGTTTTTATTTTAAATTGAATGTCATGTTATTTGTAGTATGTAAATAATAATTAAATATCTTTTTACGTTAACAGTTGTTCTTTTATTTATTATGTAACAACATAACATCTAACAGCGTATAGTTTCGAATTACAATTTGTAATTTTCTATGCACCGTGGGACATTGACCTGAAATTGAATATTGTGACCCTGAAATTCCGTCTCCGTTTATTTATTACATGTTTTTATTTATTAAATGTTGTCGTCGTAAATTCTTGTAATTTAATTTAATTTTTAATGACGTGAATTCAGAACATACAAATACATTACCGATGTAATGTATTTGTATGTTCAAATAATTTAATTTAATTTAATTTAATCGGTTCAAAAATGACCAATTGAATTTGTTTCTCAAATTTCCATGGATTTTTGCTTATAATTTTTTATTTTTAGTTCTACGGCTAAAAGTTACTTACCAAAAGTTGTAGATAATCTTATTTGCAATACAAAATGGTATTGTTTTTTGTGAGACCTATAGTTCGTCAAATAAACCATAAAAACCATTTGAACCCGTTTTTCCAAGATGGCGGCCGTGGGACAAGAGCCACAACCCCACAAACTATTATTTACAGTGTTAAAGAATACGTTTATTTAACTACCTACATATTGTTGTCATTAGATTCTACTTAAAACTTGTTATTCAATTTCTTTTTATAAGGTAGGTATTTAGTACAAGATAAAAACGAGTTTAAGTTGTTTATTTCAATATAATATTCAATTTTTGTTTTATTGAAGTCTTTTTATTTTACTATAATATAGTCCTGAAAATGTTTACATAGTTATTTCTTTTATTAGGGCCTATTTTAACACGTGCAAGTGAGATGCACTCGGATCTATAGCTCGGTTGACTTCGTGACACGCTCGCGATGCGCCGCGCAACGCGGCCCCAGATTTAGCAGCCCCTTCTGGCTGCTAATTGCTTTATTGATTAACGCTTTATTGTACCATAAACATTTTAACCGACTTCAAAAAAGGAGGAGGTTCTCAATTCGACCGTATAATAGCCGTCGTCAATTCGATCATATAATAGTGGAGTCGCCGAAGCAACGAGAATTACAACATCAAAAAAATATATAATTACAAATGAATTACAAAGATCATTTATAAGAAGATGCAGAGCTTGCATAAGGGCAGGAGGAGCCCAATTTGAACACTTATTGTGTTTATTTTTATAATAAATACTTTTTGGGTCATTTTTTGTTTTATTTATTTCTTTTACAATTTTGTAATAAAACGCCTACTTTTACACTTTAGTAGCTATAGCTCAGTAATTTAACTATTTAAGTAGATAGTATGCTACTGTTTAAGAATCCTTATAATGTAGGTAAATGCTTTTTATGTGGTTGGCTACACAATTCCAATACATTTTTTTTTACACCAGAGGTGCTCAAACTTAGCAGTAAGATAAATTTCATAAATAAAATTTATGTTTAGGGGCTACTAGTAAACTAACTATCCTAAGCAGTTAAGTTTTTTAAAGGTAATTTAAGAATACCATTATTGGGGAAACCATTAACTGAAAAAAATCCAAACTAAGCCGCATATAGCGGACGTGAGGACCACAAATGTGAGGAAATCTGGGAATTTTCTAAATTTTACAAAAAAATGTGGTAGACCACGGACTAGGGCATGCAATATCGGAAGGTTTTCAATCTCGGGACGATATCGATATTAAGAGCTCAATCCCGGGATCCCGGGATTGATACTGAGATTTTAGATATCGTTAAAAAAAGCGAATTTAATACAATAAAAATGTGTTAAATCTAAAATATTTAATATATTTAAGACTCTAGTGGTTTCATTACGTAAATAAGTTACCCCGAGGGCCGTCCACCCCATCATTTTGGAAACATGGCGGACAAATAGCCTAAACCCGAAAGTGTCTAAACTTTCGCGCCAAATTCTAGGCGCACCACTAAAATGTTTTTAGCAGAAAAAAATTGCATGCGAGCTTGTATAAAAAATAATTGTCTTACAAACTGCAATGAATCACGTTACTTTTATTGTTTTAAACATTTTACCAATTCCATACGCTTCTAAAACTCTACAGATCTCTTCCTCAGGGGTAGACTAATTTGGGTTTAATTTTAATAGTTCTATTCAATCATTCCATGAGGAAAAATATAGCTAAAAACCTTAATTTATACCCAAATAGTAAATTGCTCAAATCTCGATATCGGATCACTCAATCCCGGGATTATAATATCGAACTTTTGCGTCCGAGATCCCGGGATTACGATATCCCGGGATCCCGGGATTCATGCCCTACCACGGACCGTTGGGAATAGATTTTTTTTTGGGATGTGGGGCCCCACCCCCTCCCCCGCACACGCACGTGCAGGATTATCCACTATTTCTGGGAAACCCATATATAATATCAGAATAGTTCCTCAGAAAGTAGTAAATTGCTTACTTTTGAACTTTTACCAGTAGAATCAGACCTTGCGCTACTGGTTAGGGATCGATGAAGCACCTGAAACCACCTTCTCATTAGAAAACTCTCCAAAGATTAAAGTTATGGTTACAATTTTGATGATTTTTAGTGGTACAATAAAAATAATGAAACAAAAAAATAATTAAAAAATTAAAAAAAAACGACTTCAAAAAATCATAAAGTAACCACACCTACCTACCTACCACACCTATGCAGTATCTAGTGTTGGGCAGTTTTACTAGGTAGATCCATATTGTATGCCGTTTAGCTGTCCGACTTCATCTTACAGAACAGATAAGTCGGTGACACCTTTTTCAAGTTGTTTTTTGTACACAAAATTTCTTTAAATATGGTAGGACAATGAGCGGCTAATGTGCTCCACATATCGTGAGAGGCCGGCAAAACCTGCGGGCCTTCAGGATCGCATCCCATCGCCAACTCTCTGTCTGTTCCTTTCGACAGAATCAAAAAGAATTTTAAGTTGGCGTAGCTACCAATAAAAATAGGTTAATCTTATCAGGGAAATGATAGAATTAAGGCATCAATGACTTAGAATACCTTAATTCTATAAAGTTTATAACTATTTAGGTACATACCTTTATATTTTAAGCTTCAGATAATAAAATACACAAATATTTATTAACCGGAGTACAGGCAAACACCTTATAAAATTTAGACTTGGAAGGGGTCAGTTCGCGCAGTACTTACATGAAAAATCTAGTTCTGCGCATGCTCCATTTTTTCTAGATCGAATCCCGCTGGACAGCTTTCAATTTCGTGCATTGACCTTTGACCACAGACAAAGTATTTTTTAATCTGTTCATTCATGCCTCAGAATACAGAACAATCTTAATTATCTCGTTAAATTCTTATATATTTGGTAGATAATTAATAAAAATCGTATAATCTAATGAATCTAATAATCTAAGCCACTTTAGATACAAGTTTCTTTTGTCTTATTAATTGTAATTATTATTTTTGGTGAGCATAATAAAGCGTTCTATACTTAAAAAAAAACACATTTCTATAACTAAGTTCAATGGGGTTAAAAACTAAAAGGTCGAGGCAGGTGGCGCTAGTGTGTCTCGACCAGAGACGGCGCCAAATTTCAACTGTGTATGTGTATTTAGAAATTTTGTGAATTAAAATGTATTCAACGTGGAGTATAATCCAATTAAAAGTGGAGCTGAGAAAAAGGAATGCGTCTACTAGCGGAAAAAAGCTGCTTTGATTGAAAGGTTGGTAAAAAAGTGCATTTTAGTGTTTGTTTGTTATTTTTTACAATAAGGCTTTGTACTGATTTATATGTTGGAAATATGTAAAAACCCTTTTGTAAAAAGTACCTACATGTTGAGATAAGTATACTGCTTATTTTTGGAGTCGTAAGTCGGAGACTTGTAATTTTAATGATTTTATTAAAAATAAGTCTTTGTTTACAAATGGTTGACAAGGGTATTTTATTAATGGATTTTTTTATGTTATTATGATTATTTATGTTTTTAAAAAAATACGCTAACTCGCTAGCATATTATACCTATGTACGAATTATAAAAAAATTTAAAGACTCAGAACAAATCAATAAAATAGTTTACATAGTAGTAATTTCAACATGCGCGACGAGTTTAGCGCTTCATTAGCGGACTGCGGCGGTCCAAAAACAAATGAATGTAGAAGAGCGAAAACTGAAACAAGATGTGAATACGAGATGGAATTCGACCTTCGACATGGTAGACCGCGTAATTAAGATAAAAGAAGGGTTAATCGCAATGTTAGCCTTAGTTAGACCTGATTTATCGTTGGTTGCAAAAGATTGGCAGAAAAATGAAAAGGCAATCCCAATTCTAAAAAAAAACAGGAAGCCTGTCCAAAGTTATCGTAAATGAAGTCTTATCCGTCTCATTAGTAAGAGACAGTCTTTTACTAATGAGACAGATAAGACTTCATTTATCTACCGCTGAAGCTCTTAAAAACGGAGAAATACACACGTTGCTGCGCACATTAGATGACATCGAAAGTAACGCTTTATATGCGAAGAGCACAATATTCGACCCAAGATTTAAAAATAAAGGTATCCAAGACGATAACAATTACAAAAAAGGCTTAGCAGCTTTAAAACAAAGAGTGGGATGTCTGAGTAGTACCACAGGTAGTACACCAGCTGCACCAGCCTCAGAGCTATCGGAACCTCAAGTGACTGCAACTACTAAGAAACCATCAATATAGAACGAGTTAGACGATGAAATTGGGCGCCTAGTGCCAGTAAACACCACAGCAGCTGGTATCGTCGAAAAAGACAAATATTTACAAGAACCTATAATAAACAGACTAGAAGATCAATGTGGTGGAACAGTAGAAAATCTCTGTACCCACTTTTATACAAATACGTATTAAAACGTTTACATATTTTCTTCTATGTCTTCCTTTTTCGTCTCCGGTTCGGTGGCTCCGAAGTAAGTGTCAAGACAAGATAGTTGGCGCTTACTACGGTGTCATCGAACCGGAGATCTAGGGTTCTCCCTAACTGGAACATGCGAGGCCCCAGGGGTAACGACAAGAGAAGGATCAAGAAGGATGTCATCAGAGGAAGGATCAAGCGGGTCTAAAAAAAGAGCACGAGACAACCCCTATACTAGACCAGGATCATCCAAAGAGAAAGATATTCCTGAAGAGAGAGAGGATGACGAAGACATGCATCACCTTCCCACATTTCCACGACGACATGCAACAACGTCTATATAAACGACACTGGTTCGTTCGATAGCTCATCACAACTATGTTTAATACGGTATTAATCGATCTATTGGTCTATTGCCCAATCCCATGCGTGGTTATTGCTGCAATTTTAATTCAAAATATGCATTTCGAAAAGATAATCGTTTGACTGGTTATTGGACAATACTTAAGTTTCCAACAAAATTGTTGTAACTTGAGCAGCATCTATTGTAACTAATGTAGTATCTTCAATCTAGCCCTATCTTTTTTTTTATTTCGTTGAACAAAATGTTAAACTAAGTATTTAGTTACTAAACTTTAAAATAAAATGTCTTAAGTAAATTCGTTTTTTTATTTAATTTTGGCTTTTATATGAATAGGGTAGTTTAGTAGTAAAAATTTAAATTTTTCTTCTGTTTTCGCGATGATGTATTAAAATTAAAGACATTTTTCGGTTTTAATCACGTGGTATTTATTACCATTAGCATTGTTTCAGCGCTTAACGTTTCAAGACGTTTTCCTTGAAGGGTTAAGGGACCTGTAGGTTTCAAAACGTTGAGCGTTGAAACAATGCTAAAGTAATAAATACCACGCGTATTAAACCGAAAAATGTCTTTAGTAATATTTTTTAAATTTTTATTTTAAATGGGGTTAGAAACTAAAAGGTCGAGGCAGGTGGCGCTAGTGTGGCACGGCCAGATGCCGACAAACTTCAACTGTGATTGCATGTGTCTTTAGCAATTTTATGAATTAAAATGTATTCAACGTGGAGTATAATCCAATTAAAAGGGGAGCTGAGAAAAAGGAATGCGTCTACTAGCGGAAAAAAAGCTGCTTTGACCGAAAGGTTAGTAAAAAAGTGCATTTTAGTGTTTGTTTGTTATGTTTTACAAAAAGGCTTTGTACTGATTTATATGTTGAAAATATGTAAAAACCCTTTTGTAAAAAGTACCTACATGTTGAGAAAAGTATACGTGCTTATTTTCGGGGTCGTACGACTTGTAATTTTTATGATTTTATTAAAAATAAGTCTTTGTTTACAAATGGTTGACAAGGGTATTTTTTTCATGGATTTTCTATGTTTTTGTTTTAGGCTAGAGGCGTACGACAGAAACAGTATTATTGGAGTCGAAGAGGAACTCGATGACGAAATTCCTGAGTTTCCTGATATAATTAAGTCACTTTAGAGATGTTAACGTTAGCATTAATTTACCACCGCTGTCCCAAACACCACATCCAAGAGTTTGCGGAGAGGTTTCAAGTACCTACCACCCAAAAGTCGTCTGTTATTATGAAAGCAGAAGTTTGGTTACTCTTCGTGTTGCCTTTGAAGGAAACTATGCCTACTTTCATGTGCAATGCAAAGCACAAATGAAGAAACTACTTTACATAGTTTTATTGAAAATAGATTGAAATGGCACTATAGAAGTCAGTTATTGTGAATGTGCCGCTGGAAGTGGTTTGTAGGCACATTGTAAGCACATCTGTTTGTGTAAAGTTTGGTGTAAATCTGTTGCCCGGTCCGGCCTAGCTGACGGACACGATCTAAGCATAGTTAATAATAAATATTAGTCTAACTTTGCTATCTAGAGTCTGTGTACACAGGAACGTTTTGATACCTTTTTTAATTTTAGATTTTGATAAGACAGTAGTTTCACAGTAACTTTTTAACACATTAGAATGACAAATCACAAAAACATCTCAGTCAATCCTGAAGAAGAGACATGTAAAGGTCTCAAAACGTTGAGCGTTGAAACAATGCCTTAAGTAATAAAATAAACACCATGTGATTATAACCGAAAAATGTCTTTAATTTATAAGTAAAATTTCCTTCATTTCATAATATTTTCTCTAAAGTTGCAGCATTTATTATTTTCGGTTTGTATTCTGCTAGGTCCAGGTGCTGTATCTAAGCACTGTCTCCTTCTGCTTCTTTCTAGACGTCTGTTTAACCGTTATTGGTCTTCTGGCTTTATTTCGGTAATTACTTTGGTAAAAGAAAATATAGAAGGAACTGCTGTTTTCCTCAATACTTTTTATTTATTTTCATCACCTGAATGAATGAGAAAATGTGGATAAGGTAAGATAAGGACCCTAATTTACACAAAGCTTGGCATGAGAGAAACGTCTGTGATGATCACTGATCGATGATCATTGATGATAGGTGGAAAATACTGTAAAAACTAAGGAATGGTCTATTCCTAATGCTGGGGCCACACTAGCGTTTAACGTCTATGCCCATTATCGCGATAATTATTGGAATAATTTTTGCCGCATTAAAGTGGGTGGCTACACTTCAACGGTCAACATGAATGCTCATTATTGGCGATAAAAACGGAGTTGAATTTACTTCATCAAGCAAGATGGACGTCGACAAAGCTCTATATTTCATGAGTGTAAATTTATATTATTTGACTTTATTGAATCAATACCGAATCAATACGAAGTGTGGCCACTTCATCGCATCAATTCTCGCATTAATCTCTTTGATGTACCGCCACTTGAGCTATCGCCTAACGCCGAACGGCATTGTTAATGCCATTGTCAAATTATCCAGTTAAGTTGTGGCTACACCTATGGTTAACGTCCATTATCGCGATAATTAATGGCATTTCCCGTTAGTGTGGCCCCAGCATAAGAGAATATACATTCTCATACAGACTATCGTTACAATAGTAAACTATTATAAACTTCGATCAATAGGTAGGTACCTACACTAGTAGTTTTAAGAAAGGAAACGTTTTACCTGTGTAGGAATTTCTCTCAAAAAAATCATTAGGTTTAAAATGGGGAGCACATAACCTTAAATAGTTACTAGGTCGATTTTTCTCCTCATAGCTTTTATCCACTGTTTTTTTCTTTTGGCATCTTTGGGGAATAAATGATTTGCTATGTTTTTGCAATCCACAGCTGAACAAAGCGTCATTTTGTAAAATTATCTCAAAATAACCATGTTTGTTTACGAAAAAACTATGAAGGTGTCAAATAAAGTCAGACGTGCTACAGTAGCGCCATCTGAAGTGAGCAAATGGCAGTTTTAAACCTCATTTGCGCGCTCGCTTCAATAAATTGAAAACAGCGCCATCTATTGAGGCCTGCTTCCTGTCAAATTCATATAAAAAAACCGGAAATGAGGTCTGCAAAAAAAATGCTAGCGCGCTCTCTATTCCCGTATATATTACTTATCCCTATGGCTCATTTCAGGGGGGGGACACAGACAAACAAAATGAATTTTTGTTCACGATGACAGATGACCACCGTCATCTTTCTTCACCTGCTCGAACTTATTTGAAACGATTAGGCTAGTTAATTTTCGGAAGCGCGATAGATGGCACTTTCAGATAAAATACAATAGATTTGACATTGGCTAATGGGGTTAAAAACTAAAAGGTCGAGGCAGGTGGCGCTAGTGTGGCTTGACCAGATGTCACCAAACTTCAACTGTGATTGCATGTGTATTTAGGAATTTTGTGAATTAAAATGTATTCAACGTGGAGTATAATCCAATTAAAAGTGGAGCTGAGAAAAAGGAATGCGTCTACTAGCGGAAAAAAGCTGCTTTGATTGAAAGGTTGGTAAAAAAGTGCATTTTAGTGTTTGTTTGTTATTTTTTACAATAAGGCTTTGTACTGATTTATATGTTGGAAATATGTAAAAACCCTTTTGTAAAAAGTACCTACATGTTGAGATAAGTATACTGCTTATTTTTGGAGTCGTAAGTCGGAGACTTGTAATTTTAATGATTTTATTAAAAATAAGTCTTTGTTTACAAATGGTTGACAAGGGTATTTTATTAATGGATTTTTTTATGTTTTTATGATTATTTATGTTTTTAAAAAAATACGCTAACTCGCTAGTGATGGGGTGCAAACTTTTAGTTGGATTTATCGATAACTGAGTTAGGACACACTTTTCGATACCAGCTTCGTGTAAATAATTAAAAAACCATTTTATTGTAAAATATTGCTTTATTGAAGATAAAAAATAGAAAAAAGAAATAAAATACAAAACTGACCAAAAAAAAGATACTGTTCAGGCAGAAACATGTTTGTATACATCTTATATATAAAATTGCCATGTCACAATGTTAGTTACCGTACTCCTTCGAAACGGCGCGACCGATTTTTACCAAATTTTATATGCGTATTCAGTAGGTCTGAGAATCGGCTACTATCTATAATTTATATGGCAAAACAACGTTTGCCGGGTCAGCTAGTACATACATAAATTTAAGTATTATATGCGTTGTCTAGTCACCGTAACACAAGCTTAGTCGCTTACCACGGGGCTAGATGGCGCTGTGTGTTGTTCAGAGAATTTATTTATTTATACATGTTTGTTATAGTATTACAGAAACAGTAGTAAAATATCTAGATATTATTACCAGACTCAAAAAAGAACATATACCTATGTACGAATTATAAAAAAATTTAAAGACTCGGAACAAATCAATAAAATAGTTTACATAGTAGTAATTTCAACATGCGCGACGAGTTTAGCGCTTCATTAGCGGACTGCGGCGGTCCAAAAACAAATGAATGTAGAAGAGCGAAAACTGAAACAAGATGTGAATACGAGATGGAATTCGACCTTCGACATGGTAGACCGCGTAATTAAGATAAAAGAAGGGTTAATCGCAATGTTAGCCTTAGTTAGACCTGATTTATCGTTGGTTGCAAAAGATTGGCAGAAAAATGAAAAGGCAATCCCAATTCTAAAAAAAAACAGGAAGCCTGTCCAAAGTTATCGTAAATGAAGTCTTATCCGTCTCATTAGTAAGAGACAGTCTTTTACTAATGAGACAGATAAGACTTCATTTATCTACCGCTGAAGCTCTTAAAAACGGAGAAATACACACGTTGCTGCGCACATTAGATGACATCGAAAGTAACGCTTTATATGCGAAGAGCACAATATTCGACCCAAGATTTAAAAATAAAGGTATCCAAGACGATAACAATTACAAAAAAGGCTTAGCAGCTTTAAAACAAAGAGTGGGATGTCTGAGTAGTACCACAGGTAGTACACCAGCTGCACCAGCCTCAGAGCTATCGGAACCTCAAGTGACTGCAACTACTAAGAAACCATCAATATAGAACGAGTTAGACGATGAAATTGGGCGCCTAGTGCCAGTAAACACCACAGCAGCTGGTATCGTCGAAAAAGACAAATATTTACAAGAACCTATAATAAACAGACTAGAAGATCAATGTGGTGGAACAGTAGAAAATCTCTGTACCCACTTTTATACAAATACGTATTAAAACGTTTACATATTTTCTTCTATGTCTTCCTTTTTCGTCTCCGGTTCGGTGGCTCCGAAGTAAGTGTCAAGACAAGATAGTTGGCGCTTACTACGGTGTCATCGAACCGGAGATCTAGGGTTCTCCCTAACTGGAACATGCGAGGCCCCAGGGGTAACGACAAGAGAAGGATCAAGAAGGATGTCATCAGAGGAAGGATCAAGCGGGTCTAAAAAAAGAGCACGAGACAACCCCTATACTAGACCAGGATCATCCAAAGAGAAAGATATTCCTGAAGAGAGAGAGGATGACGAAGACATGCATCACCTTCCCACATTTCCACGACGACATGCAACAACGTCTATATAAACGACACTGGTTCGTTCGATAGCTCATCACAACTATGTTTAATACGGTATTAATCGATCTATTGGTCTATTGCCCAATCCCATGCGTGGTTATTGCTGCAATTTTAATTCAAAATATGCATTTCGAAAAGATAATCGTTTGACTGGTTATTGGACAATACTTAAGTTTCCAACAAAATTGTTGTAACTTGAGCAGCATCTATTGTAACTAATGTAGTATCTTCAATCTAGCCCTATCTTTTTTTTTATTTCGTTGAACAAAATGTTAAACTAAGTATTTAGTTACTAAACTTTAAAATAAAATGTCTTAAGTAAATTCGTTTTTTTATTTAATTTTGGCTTTTATATGAATAGGGTAGTTTAGTAGTAAAAATTTAAATTTTTCTTCTGTTTTCGCGATGATGTATTAAAATTAAAGACATTTTTCGGTTTTAATCACGTGGTATTTATTACCATTAGCATTGTTTCAGCGCTTAACGTTTCAAGACGTTTTCCTTGAAGGGTTAAGGGACCTGTAGGTTTCAAAACGTTGAGCGTTGAAACAATGCTAAAGTAATAAATACCACGCGTATTAAACCGAAAAATGTCTTTAGTAATATTTTTTAAATTTTTATTTCAAATTGGCGCGCTCGCTTCAATAAATTGAAAACAGCGCCATCTATTGAGGCCTGCTTCCTGTCAAATTCATATAAAAAAACCGGAAATGAGGTCTGCAAAAAAAATGCTAGCGCGCTCTCTATTCCCGTATATATTACTTATCCCTATGGCTTATTTCAGGGGGGGGGACACAGACAAACAAAATGAATTTTTGTTCACGATGACAGATGACCACCGTCATCTTTCTTCACCTGCTCGAACTTATTTGAAACGATTAGGCTAGTTAATTTTCGGAAGCGCGATAGATGGCACTTTCAGATAAAATACAATAGATTTGACATTGGCTGGGGTTAAAAACTAAAAGGTCGAGGCAGGTGGCGCTAGTGTGGCTTGACCAGATGTCACCAAACTTCAACTGTGATTGCATGTGTATTTAGGAATTTTGTGAATTAAAATGTATTCAACGTGGAGTATAATCCAATTAAAAGGGGAGCTGAGAAAAAGGAATGCGTCTACTAGCGGAAAAAAAGCTGCTTTGATTGAAAGGTTAGTAAAAAAGTGCATTTTAGTGTTTGTTTGTTATTTTTTACAAAAAGGCTTTGTACTGATTTATATGTTGGAAATATGTAAAAACCCTTTTATAAAAAGTACCTACATGTTGAGATAAGTATACGTGCTTATTTTCGGGGTCGTACGACTTGTAATTTTTATGATTTTATTAAAAATAAGTCTTTGTTTACAAATGGTTGACAAGGGTATTTTTTCATGGATTTTCTATGTTTTTGTTTTAGGCTAGAGGCGTACGATAGAAACAGTATTATTGGAGTCGAAGAGGAACTCGATGACGAAATTCCTGAGTTTCCTGATATAATTAAGTCACTTTAGAGATGTTAACGTTAGCATTAATTTACCACCGCTGTCCCAAACACCACATCCAAGAGTTTGCGGAGAGGTTTCAAGTACCTACCACCCAAAAGTCGTCTGTTATTATGAAAGCAGAAGTTTGGTTACTCTTCGTGTTGCCTTTGAAGGAAACTATGCCTACTTTCATGTGCAATGCAAAGCACATATGAAGAAACTACTTTACATAGTTTTATTGAAAATAGATTGAAATGGCACTATAGAAGTCAATCATTGTGAATGTGCCGCTGGAAGTGGTGTGGAGGCACATTGTAAGCACATCTGTTTGTGTAAAGTTCGGTGTAAATCTGTTGCCCGGTCCGGCCTAGCTGACGGACACGCTTTATGCATAGTTAATAATAAATATTAGTCTAACTTTGCTATCTAGCTAGAGTCTGTGTACACAGGAACGTTTTGATACCTTTTTTAATTTTAGATTTTGATAAGACAGTAGTTTCACAGTAACTTTTTAACACATTTAAATGACAAATCACAAAAACATCTCAGTCAATCCTGAAGAAGAGACCTGTAAAGGTCTCAAAACGTTAGCGTTGAAACAATGCCTAAAGTAATAAAATAAACACCATGTGATTATAACCGAAAAATGTCTTTAATTTATAAGTAAAATTTCCTTCATTTCATAATATTTTCTCTAAAGTTGCAGCATTTATTATTTTCGGTTTGTATTCTGCTAGGTCCAGGTGCTGTATCTAAGCACTGTCTCCTTCTGCTTCTTTCTAGACGTCTGTTTAACCGTTGTTGGTTTCCTGGCTTTATTTCGGTAATTACTTTGGTAAAAGAAAATATAGAAGGAACTGCTGTTTTCCTCAATACTTTTTATTTATTTTTATCACCTGAATGAATGAGAAAATGTGGATAAAGTAAGATAAGGACCCTAATTTACACAAAGCTTGGCATGAGAGAAACGTCTGTGATGATCACTGATCGATGATCATTGATGATAGGTGGAAAATACTGTAAAAACTAAGGAATGGTCTATTCCTAGAATAGGTATACATTCTCATACAGACTATCGTTACAATAGTACACTATTATAACCTTAGATCAATAGGTAGGTACCTACACTAGTAGTTTTAAGAAAGGAAACGTCTTACCTGTTTAGGAATTTCTCTCAAAAAAACCATTAGGTTTAAAATGGACAGCACATAACCTTAAATAGTTACTAGGTCGATTTTTTCTCCTCATAGCTTTTATCCACTGTTTTTTTCTTTTAGCATCTTTGGGGAATAAATGATTTGCTATGTTTTTGCAATCCACAGCTGAACAAAGCGTTATTTTGTAAAATTATCTCAAAATAACCATGTTTGTTTACGAAAAAACTATGAAGGTGTCAAATAAAATCAGACGTGCTACAGTAGCGCCGTCTGAAGTGAGCAAATGGCAGTTTTTAACCATAACCGATGCAATACCGAAAAAAAAAACTACAACCATCGACGACGTGTCAGATCTTTCGTCTATGCTTCTGACCACTGACCTCCGTGGTACAAGTCACTGGACAGGTCATAGCGCACTTAATTTTGTGTCAATTTTATCTGCGCCATGTTGCGCTGTTGACGCGCGTTTTCTATTGAAAGTGATGGTGGCCGTCAGTGGAAGTAATAGTTCCGTGTACAGTTACCATCACTTTCAATAGAAAATGCGCGACAACAGCGCAACATGGCGCAAATCAATTCGGTACAAAGATCTATGCTTTGTCTATTTTATGAACCGTCTTTTGGCAGGTGCCAAACATGTAAACAAAGGGACGCTAATATTTAATGGGAACCAAAACTATTCGATTAACGATTATTACTCTCATGAACTAACAATCGATAATTGTTAATTATAATAAATAATAATAATATTGCACGACGTTACACACAGCGCAATCTAGCCCCAAACTAAGCACTAGGCTTGTACTATGGGTACTAGACAACGGATATACTACATATTATACTTTTTTTTTTTTTGTAAATACATATGTACATATGATACATAGAAAACACTGAATATCCCATGTCTTCGGACCGTGGTGAGTCCCAGGACATGTTGGTTTCCTCACGATGTTTTTCCTTCACCGTAAGAGCGATGTTATTAGCGCACATACCTTTTTCTTAAAGAAAAAGACATTGGTGCGCGGTCGGTCTGGATTCGAACGCACGACTCTCAGAATGAAAGCCGGGATATCTACCACTTGACCAACAAAGCTCTTTAAATGAATTATTAAAAATAAATGATAATATATATATATTTTTTATTAAGTTACACAATAAAAATATCTAATTATATTTCCTTATTATAAGTACAAGTAGGTAGAGCAGCCGCTGTCTTAGCTAGCTCCCTTTCTTAAGATCTCGAGCCAATCGCGTCGAATGCGCGAAGTCGGGGCGATCGACCGGTGCAAAGGGAGGTTGAACAGCCCCGAGAAGAGCTCCGTCAGCATAGGCTGGCCCTCGGCTACAGCAGCCGAGACCGACGGTCGGTCTATGGATCATCGGGGAGAGTCGGCCTCTGTTTTAAAAGTCGCCGAGTCGTAGTCATAGTCCTATGCCGTGTACGCAGAGAGGCGGACGACGGTTGCCATCACTGCCCGGCTAGCTGTGACAGCACTGATCATACGCTCGTTGTGTGCCCAGCTTGGTCCCAGCAGCGCCTGGTGCCGGGAAACGCCGTTGGCCACGACTTGCGGCTGTCGGTTGTAGTTCGCTCAATTGTTGACAGCGACGAGGCCCGGCAGGCCTTCGGTAGGTTTGCCGAGGCATAATGTTCAGGAAAGAGAAAACGGAGAGAGCTTGCGAGCACCACCGTAGCTCGCTCCAGGCGCAATTTGCGAGTGGTACAAAATGACCATTTGGCACCCTAAAAACAGCTCATGGCGGCGGACTTTCCGTAGTCAGAGTACACTGATGTACTGCCAACAGCTTCCTGCGTTGCTCTGGCACAACCTCATGTCGAAACTGAACTAACAATATATGTTATAGCGTATATTGCGTCCCCACTTGACGGCCAACATTCAGGTTTGCAGGTGGGGTCCGCTGTACCCCCAGGCCACTCCTAAGAGCACCGTCCGGATAAGTTATTTATTTATTTATAGAAATCCAACAGTTGTTCCTTTGAAATAGACGCAACCTATTAAGGAAATAAACGCAACCTAAAACTGAAAAATGCTCCTACTACATTGAGGCATTTTATATAGCATATAAACGTAAACATAAATGAAACCGCCGAGAGTTGTGAAAATACTACTACTTGACAGTTCTTATTTCAAACTTAGATTAGTCGAACATCGCCCTCTGCCGGGATAAAAAGTTAGTGCTCCTCCCCATGCCAGCGTACTTGTATAGTTCAGTTCAGTGGTCCGAACGAAATTGTCTGTCAGTGTTACTGTCATTGTGAAAACCGCTTTTCCGAGAAAGAAGTAAGCCATGGAATCCCTCTGACCTCAACTGGTAGGTATTAAAAACATTTTTACATATTATGTAGTGTACAGTTATTGAAAACCATTCTAGCATAGTAAAATTAGCAGATCCTATATTAAATATGTTTGAAACATATTCCAATACAAATATTAACTATGACGACCTCTGTGGCGCGTTGGGAGAAGGCCTGACTGCAATGCAGAAGGTTGCGGGTTCGATTCCCGCCGGGTGCAAGTATTTATGTATTATTTAAGTATAGGTATATAAATATTTGTTTCTGTTCTGTGTGTTTTATATCTATTATTTATTATGTATGTATGTATTTACATTAAAAGTATATTAAGTAGTGTATTCTTGTCTAATAACCTTATTACCTACAAGCCTAGTGCTTAGTTTGGGGCTAGTTTGCGCATCGTGCAATATTTGTATTACCTAATTTATTTAACTAAAATTGTAAAGGCGAAAGATTGTGTGTTTCTTCCTTCTCTACGCTCAAACTGCTTGACCGATTTGTATAAAAATTGGGACCGACGTGAACCATAGGACGGAGAGTGAGTTTTTATAATCTTATTTTCTTTGGTATTTTCAGAGAAGGATATTGATGTCAAGATCGTAACAGCAGAACACAACTACTGTAGATATCACTATTTCTGGAATAAAAAGGAAGTTGCACTCCATGAAGAGACAGGAAACTCCATAAGCAATATGTTCAAGAAGGAGTTTTGTAGGCAGTTTTATATGTCTCACAAAAGATGGCCAAATCTAGCCCTGGGGAAGAACATTAATCCCAACATAAAAGCATGCTATTATGCAAATGAATGGGGGGAGACTGCCACATACAAATGGGACCCCGAAAATTTTGATCAGGTAACAATGCTGAAGAATTTCGAGTTAAATTATCACCATAGATATTATATCCGACAAGGCAATAATACCCTGCAAATCGGAGTGGATTCATGAGTATGATGGTAAGGCCTTTAGAACTCTACATTGACACTTTCCATCTGGTCTTTCACCTACAACCAAAAGTGTGGTCATGGACTATCTAACAACAGAGGTTTTTGATTGTAAAGAGATATTAGATCTGATAGACAAAGGTATCATTCCACTAGAATGGAGGGTTATGGTAGCTGTACCTAAGGAAAGAGTTTAAAGAAGAGGATGCTCGATGCTATGGGAAGACGACCCCTGAAATGAGGGCGTATCAGCAGGGCTATTCACGGCTATTCATTTTCGGAATCTTCTTTCCGAGCCGAAAAATCTGAAAATTGCGATTCAGACTACCGTTTCCGCATATTCGGAAACTCGGCCGACGGAAGTCATATTTTTCCGATAAAAAATCATAAACAATTCTCATCTACATTGAGAAGTGTTTTTACAGAGACAGCTATTTTATGGTAGAAAATATTGAAACGTTTTTAGGCCTATTTTCCATACATAGATAATGCAAATTTTAGTTCATTTATATTCGATTAATTTTTATTCAAAATACCATACACAGCGGGTCAATCTTTTTTTTGACAAAAAATATTGCACTGAACAGTCTTTGTAAACTGCACCAAGGTGTACTAAAATAATCACAGTTGTCAGTGTCAAACAAGTGTTGAGACTTCAGCGCCAAACGCAGTGTTGCCAATTTGGCAGATTTATCGATTCTGGGGAAGGTTGGAAATAGCATTGAGTTAATAATTATGATGTCTCAAACAAACTTCATGTTCCTTTTAAACAAAATCAATAAAACAAGCCGCTACAGCGCTGACAATATTGTAACGTCGTTTGTGAAAATGAAAAATAATATCACTGGCAGCGCTTTTCCCTTCAGTAGGTAAATGACGCTTGTGACGTTTTAGTCAAAAGCATCATAGAGTAATGTGTAACGTACCAGATAGGACAATTCGATTAATCTATAAATCTATATAAGAAATTACCTAAACTTTAAATTAGAAATTAAAAAAATCGTTGAGTATATGGATGTACGCGTGTGTCTGTTGCATATCTACAATAAAGCTACCGTCAATTTATACTTAAACACCCAACACTCCTTGCCCTGCGGTTTCACCCTCATTTCACTATTTATTACTGACTTCAAAAAAAGGAGGTTTTCAATATATTTACGCTGTGCTCTACTATATTATGTACGACTTCGATGTTTTTTTTTTATAAGGTAAGAAAATCTCGAGTAGACCACAAAAAAATTTGATGAAGATCTGATGAGAACCTTCGAAATGATGAATTCTGCTCATCATTTCGAAGGTTCTCATCCCAAAATGCAGTAAATTAATATTTTTTGAACTTCTGGAAATCAAATTGATGGAGCACCTATAGCTCCTTCTCATCAAAAAACTTCTCAATCAATTCAAAAACTTACTTCAAAAAAATAAGAAAATAACCTCTCTTACATACATACACTCGATTTTTATCTATTATGTAAGCTGAAGTCGGGCACTTTTACTGGGTAGATAAAGATGGTGTGTCTTCAGCTTACACAACAGATAACTTTCTTAAGGTTATCAAATGTTATTTTTTCTTTTTTTTGAAGTTAGGTTTTTAATAGGTTTTTAATTTTTCAATTATATAAGGAATTAAGTTTTATGAAAAAAAAATAACCATGGCGACATGGTAGGCGGAGTGGGGGGTGTTAGTTTTTATTTTTGTTACGGAATTTCTTGATTCGGTGGCCGGGCTCAAAGCCAGCGATAAAAGCTATATTGCATAGCTTAAAACAAATACTACGTAAAAGATTCATTAGCCCAAGCTTAATGTGAAGGGGTGGAAGAAGGATGTTTTCTCGGCTTATCAACGGTACATTTGCTTTTCCAACCTCCATATTTTCTCTCAAAGGCCAGATCTTTGTAATCCAGTGTTGGTTTCTTGCACGGCTATCCCATAAACATATGAAACAAGGGTACTTAGTATACCCTCCTTGCTGGCCTAGTAAAAAAATTACCATTTTCAAGTCCACGCAAACAAGCCACTGATGTTGTGCGTACGAAATCTTTTCTAAAACCATTTTAATATTTTGGTATTCTTCTTTTAGTTTTGTAGTATGACCAATCGGAACGCAAGCATACTTATTTCCATTGTGCAGCAATACACATTTTAGACTTCTTTTTGAGCTATCTATAAAAAGCCTCCAATCTTTAGCCTCATATTTAGGAAGACCCATAGATCTTAGGAGCCCAGGAATGTCATTACAAAAAACAAAGTTATCTTCTTCTGAAAAGTAAGGAAGAAGTTCACTCTCTCTGGTTCTAAAGAATGTAATGATAACACCAGGTTGAAGACATTGTTTTTCTTTCAACTTTGAAGCAAGAAGTTCGGCCGAAAGTTTCGGTAAATTCAAATCACGAACCAAATCATTGAGTTCGTCTTGAGAAAATCCAGGTTTCTTAGAAACATCTTCTTCGAACTCACTTCCACTACTGCTCGACTGACCGCTTGATCCCTCTAACATTTCAAAATCATCACAATTTGATGTAGATGGTCTTGAAAACACTGGAATTGGAAATGAATTGAAATGTTTGTAGGGTAGTTTGAAATTTTCAATTATTTCTTAGTTCCGTTTATCTCAATAACCAGAGTGAATCAAAAATAAATAAGCATGCAGCGTGAAGGTCTAATAAGAGTATTAACAAAATCCCTGCCGCAGATTTTTTTTTTTTTTTTTGTATAGCAGTGTAATCACTTCATTTATAAAAAATGAAAGAGGGCTTATGTGCCATTTGTGTTTATCATCTTCTCATGTTCGGGGTTTGGATGTTTGGAAATAAAACTTATTTTGGAAAGAACATTCGACTGAACAAGTCATCTCAACTTCAACACCAACTGCGGCGCAAATTGAAACGCTTCTCGACTTCCTGGAGGGGCACCGAGATCTGGCCAGAGGAGTGCTAAGGAATGTGGAGGGTCGTGCAACTTCCCATCGTCTCTGGGAAAACATTTGCGTTACCCTGAACGCCATGGGTGGTTGCACCAAAACTATGAAATAGTGGCAAAAAGTAAGTTTTTCTATTTTCTACTTATAATGTTAAGAGCAAAGAAATTGAAGTTCATGTACTGTAAGGCCATCCTGTATTGTTACTGCACAATACGTACTCACAGATATTGTATCCGTACACCATTAAAATTGTCATTAATTACCCCTTCATATATCTAGTTGAAAGTAACATAAATTGCAATCTTATACAACATTGGTCTTTAGGTGCCTAAGTAAAGCAAGATAAACATTAATTTTATTGAGATAAGTTATTATGTATGTTTAACATTATAATCTTGTTGATGTTTTTCGAAGTTGTAAATTTTTGAACAGAATCATCATTTAGCAAAACAAAATATTGAGATAAGGGTCAAACACCATAATATTACATTTAACTAAGTTTCATTTTTTAAATTTTAGGTGTGGACAGATAAGAAGTATCTGACCAAGAAAGCAGCAGCAGCTGCACGCAGGTCTGCTTATGCTACAGGTGGTGGACCATCCAGCGCTCCGCAACTCTCTCAATGGGAATGGAGAGTAAAATCAACCATCTCAATGGGAGATAGATGGTTTTGGTGAACAGCAGACCACAGCAAGAGTGCCCCCTTTTATTGAGGTATTTCTCTTAATAATTAACATTTCGTTACAAATCGATATTTTGATGATTTTAGTAATATATTCTTATATAGGTACTTGTTTTTGTTTCAGCAACCTCTACAGTCAACAGCGCAAGAGATGCAGGCTTTCTCTTTGCCACCTCAGCAGGAAGACGTTATCGTTCTATTTTCAGGTAGGTACATATTACCAAATAATAATGATAATATTAAACATTTATCAATAATATGTAGTAGACACTTTGCTACTCTTTAAAAAATAGAATTTAAATCACCTTACACAGTCATAGTAACAAACTAAATTTTCACATCCAAAAATGTAAATACATACCTAATTATACTTACATAGAAAACACCGAGACCAGAAACAATATATACCCGGCGGGAATTGAACCCGCAACCTTTTGTATTGCAGTCGAGCCTTCCCCCGACGCGCCACTGCACTGAGGCCGTCATTAGAATTAAACTATTTTAAAAATGCTCAAATATTTTTTCTTTTATAGGTACACGTCGACCAAGAGCTGTCCGGCATCAGTCTGGGAGTTTATCAGACGGCTCAGTGCGGGAAAGGCTATTTTCTCTAGAAGAAGAACATAGGGAACGCGAAATATTTAGAAATGAGCGTCTAGCGTCGATTGACGAGAATCTGGGAGGAATAATGTTGGTTCCACAGGAAATGTGCAAGGCTGATAAAGCAAGTGACTGAAACACAATCCAGACCAAATAAATGAACTTTGGCAATTAACAAAAAAAAATATTATCCCAGCACGGTGATATTTTTTTAGTTTACTGCCAAAGTTCATGCATTGGGTCTTGAATGAGTTTCAAACACTTCCTTTATTAGCCTTATCGCATGCTCAAGTACCTACTACCTGCGACCCGCGTAAATCCCGATCTCGCGGATCTCTACCAAAATTCATCGAAATCTTTAGAAGTGAAATGTAACAGACAGACAGAACTTTCGCATTTATAAGATAGGTTTGTTATTATTATTAAGGATTAATTTAAATAAACTTGCAAAATAGTAAAATTGTATTTTTTTCCTACTACCTTATATTCTTGAATTACCTAATTATTTTCTTAAGGGCTTTCAAAGGAATAACAATGTCTTCCTTTGCAAGTCCTTAAGAAAATATAGAAGAAAGTAAATAGTTTAAAAATATTGAGTTTATTGAGCTGTTTTTTTAGGAAACTATTTATTTACTTTAAAAATGTAGGTACACAATCACTTTTCCACTCTAAGTTTTATATTTTAAAAAATATTAATAATTTTTCTACCGTATCGTATCGTAAATACTCACACGATACCTATTTAGTAGTCGTGAATTTTGACATCAAATCAACGATAAAACTCTTGTCAAACTCGAACTATCGGGCGGACAAAACGCCTTCAGATTAGGGTTTACGATACAACTAACGTCAAATCAAACTCGGTCGGAACGAACGAAATGCCCGAACCGACCGATCATCCGATCAAAGTTCGTAGTAGGAAACGTGCGAATATTCGGCCGATACATCGTACTTTGTCATTTCGTAATAGACCTCCTGGTTAATGTGAGTATGAGGCGAGAGACTCAGTATATATGTTATAGGCAATGTGTATAATGCAGGCATTCTATACATTTCCTAGGTATTGTATAGAATGCCGGGGTCGTCCAGGCAATGTGTGAAATGATATTAAATAAATAAATAATAAATAAATTCTGTGAACAACACACAGCGCCATCTAGCCCCGTGATAAGCGACTAAGCTTGTGTTACGGTGACTAGACAACGGATATAATACTTATATTTATTTTTCTTTTGTAAATACATACATATTATACATAGAGGGACACCCAGACCAGACACAAATATTTATTTTTTAAGCATAAATGCTTGCACCCGGCGGGAATCGAACCCGCAACCTCCTGCATTGCAGTCGCGCTTTCGCACGACGCGCCACCGAGGTCGTCCTCGTTACATTGAATGTTCAAACTATTTTACACTTTACCTAGGAAATGTATGGAATACCTAGGCATTGTATAGAATGCCGGTTGACGCATAGGTCATGTGTGTAACGTGTTTTTTTGCGTAGACAGCGTTTCGATTTTTATACATCACGCCTTTTTTATTTACAGAATAAGGCGCTTTGGCGACCGATGCCGCGGCACGCTCGCTTCGCTCGCTCGCCAAAGCGCTGCGTGTAATCATGTTCTAACATTAACCTAACCTAACCAAGTCGGGGTGCTCCGTTTAGTTTTTCCGTGCTTTAGATAGTTAGATAGCAATTAGCAGGGGGTTTGGGGGGGTACGTATTCGAATGGGTATCTAATATTGAAATATTTACAGTTAAAATCCCGATGCTATCTAACTATCTAAAGCACGGAAAAACTAAACGGAGCAGCCCGACTTGGTTAGGTTAGGTTAATGTTAGAACATGATTACATGCAGCGCTTTGGCGAGCGAGCGAAGCGAGCGTGCCGCGGCAGCGGTCGCCAAAGCGCCTTATTCTGTAAATAAAAAAGGCGTGATGTATAAAAATCGCACTGTATATGAAATAAATGTTTATAATGTTTTTATTTATAGTATTAGGCGCGTAGGCGACCGCTGCCGTCGTTCATTATACACATTGCCTGATGTGCTTCGGGCATTTTATACAATACCTAGGCAATGTATGAAATGAATCGTATTATACACATTGCCTGAACGTTTTAGGCAATGTATACAATGCCTAGGCATTCTATACAATGCCGGATTTTACACATTGCCTATAACATATATACTTCAGTTCACATTTAACTGCGCTCTATGAAACATCGTCCTTAATACTTGTTAGAAAAAGAAAATAACGCGTTTGTTACGAATTTGGACTTGTTTGTTGTGTTGAAGGAGTCCAGCAAATTATTTAAAACTCTGAGAAAAAGTCGAATCTCAGTTTAATCTGAGGTTGTCAGAACAAGATAGAGACGTTCTTAAGGAATTTTGTCGAAGATTTAGTCTGGCGCTCATAAGAAAATGGAAGGATGCAAAAAAATGCAAAAACTTCCACCAGCCATTAAAGAATTGCCATTTCAGGAATTTAAATACAGCCTTAAGTCATTTCTTCTGCAAAAAGCGTATTACTCCATATCCGAGTACTTGAACGAAAAAATGTGAATATTTGATGCGAATAATGATGACAGACATTCTCAATTAATTGTTTTTATTTTGTATTGACATAATATTTTAACTAATTAATATATTACCTATCTTATTTGCGGACATTACATCTTCGTCTGACTATTTTTTAATTTTCTTAATAATCATTGTGTATTGACGTAATATTTTTGACTAATTAACATATTTCTTTTTTTGCGGACATTACCTACCTGATTGATGTGACATTTATATAAATTTTGAACGAAAAAAATTGTTATTTAGTATGTGGCTGGTATGAATGACTTGTGTATTGTATTGTAATTGTTTGGTAATTCTATTTGTTGACATTTTCCAATGTTATTTTATTAATTAATTAAGGTTTTTAGTTTGTGTGGTTTTAGTATGAATTTTATTGACCTAAATGATTTCATATGCCGAACTGGCCAATACAGAGGAACTTATCTAACTTATTGTTGACCTAATACCATCTGTACATATACCTTTATTATGAATAAATGATTGAATTGAAAAAATAACACAGACACGTTTCGCAAAATTAATGACGTTTGACTGAATCGAAATGTCGAGTGGCCAATTTGTGTCGTAAAGGAAATTATAAGGAAACTTTTGCACCCCCACCCTGCACCGCTGCTATCGATTACGACCGACCATCCACTCGACAAACCGCGACAAACCGAAATGTTGTAAATGATGTGTGACAGGAAAACATGGTTAAGTGTGACAAGTGCTCTCGTTTTTATTAATGGTAATCGTGGCCTCAAAATTCAAATAAGTAAAATAAATCGTTCTGCACAAAATTTTAACGTTACAAATTTTATTTTATTTTATTGAAAGCTATTCACTTTCTACTTTTAAAAGCACCATGCCATGTAGTTAAAAGGATTCCGCGTGGTCTACAAAACGTCACCAAAAACAGTGCAGTTAAAGCTGAGGAGCTCTTACTGACTTTTCCTTACAATGTTCTACACGTCTCTAAGAATATTTTGAAAACTGAATCACTAACAAACAAAATTATACAAGAAATAGCGACTCAATCCCTGATTTCTCGTCTATAACTTGTCCTTACCCCGGGCCAATCTTGAAAAATGTGATATCTCCTTCAAGGTCGTCGAGTTTAAGATGACCGAAAGAGACATCAGAAAAACAGCCTGGTTATAGTTTTCCAGTGACACACGCAAGTGCACCAAAGAAAACGGAAACCTTGATGGCTTTAGAGAAAAACATCCACCTTCACCAACACGTCACTTTGCCGACAGGCGAAACATAGCTGTAGCTGTCAACACCATTTGTATAATAACCTATGTTTATGGATAATAAATGAATATGATGATGATGATGATGACTTTTCCACTTTGCCTTCCGAAATCGATGGAGAGCCGATGAGTGCTACTCTACCAGAGCTACTATCGGCCGACTGGCTCGACTCGCTAACGCCACAATACCTGCTGAGTGTGACATGTGACGCTCTGCTGAAGGAGCCAACCGTACTCGTGAACATGATGCTTGGAGGCAAGGTTAATCATAGACGTTCTCTATGGAGCCAATTTATGCGCCCTCCTCAAAAAGGATGGGGTATTAAGGCCTTTAGCCGTAGGTACTGTTTACCATCGTCTCGTAGGAAAAATCGGTTGCACTAGATTTTAAGACATGTAGGCATGGCATCGACGACGCTTTAACGTGCGAATGCAGCACAAAAGTACTGTTGTACGTACAAAAGTCCAATTGAACTAAAATAGCAATGTACATTTGCTATTTTAGTTCAATTTGAGAAAAGAAGCACAGATCCAAGGCAAAATAAGCCAAAATGCCTCATTTAACCTAACCGAAAAGAAACATTATACTTTTTAACCACAAATATAAAACCGAATTAGGCAAAATTGAGACAACTTTTTTCCGGATATCGAATCCGGTTTTCAGGAAATTCCCACGCGGACGAAGTCGCGGACTCTAGACTAGTTAACAAAAAAAATATTAACAGCGTATACCTATTATCACCAATTTAATATTTTAAATAATAAAAAAATTGATTCCTTCTTTAAAGAGATTTTAATTAATATTGTGAATAATGGAGAGTAGTGATAAAGAAGAGAATAATATAAACGCAACAAGCAGAGTACTTGACATTTTTAAATTAATATTTATCGAGAGTCAGAGAGGACGTCAATTATTACTTTTACATTTTTTGTGACCATCAGGACCAAAATACAAGTTGACTAAAACGAACAAAAATGGAACAACATCTTGACGTTGCGTGAATAGGACTGAATGTAGTGCAACTGCGTTATAGACTATGAGGGGGAAGTTGTTCATCTTACCTCATTAGTACCAAGTGGAGACTTACACACATCAACACCGTCTAGGGATATTCAGAATTTCTCAATTTACTAAAAAATTGTGTTTACTAACAAACAACAAAATATTGTTTTATGCTTAAATATTTTTTTATTTTAAAAAACGCAAAAAGTGAAAGAATGTAAAATTTTAGATAAAATGTCTATCTAAGGAAAAAAAAAAAAGTAAAACGAAATTATTAGGTTTTTTCATTTGAAGTTAAAATTAGTAGTCAGTGAAACCACCCATGACGTTAATCACGGCCCTGCAACGGTTTTTCATGCTTTGAATCAGGTTGTCAATATCTTGCTGCGGAATATTGTCCCAGGTC
This sequence comes from Idaea biselata, assembly GCA_958496205.1. Classification (NCBI taxonomy): domain Eukaryota; kingdom Metazoa; phylum Arthropoda; class Insecta; order Lepidoptera; family Geometridae; genus Idaea; species Idaea biselata. The sequence continues at coordinate 25,920,528 of OY292394.1, read as the reverse complement.
CTGCTAAGATGCAAAAAAAGTTGCTCTTCAGTCGCAACATTTGGAGGCAAATTCCTCAAAGCCCTTCTTTGAAGCATATCCCACGCGTGCTCTATGGGGTTTAGGTCTGGTGACTGCGCGGGCCAGTCTAAGACCGACACGTCGTGCTCCTCTAGCCAGCTGGTCACCACTCGCGCAGTGTGCGGACGGGCGTTGTCGTGCATGAGCGTGAAAACTTGGCCCATTTGCAGTCGATGGGGATAGATTATTGGTGCTAGCACCTGATTACGGTATTTTTCGGCAGTCATAGTGTTTCTGATCCAAACGAGGTCTGTTCTTCCACCAATACGAATTCCCGCCCAAACCATAATTGTTCCGCCATGGTATGGATGGACCTCCTGAGGGTGTTGCAGACGGTTGTCACGACCAGAAGCTCGCCATACGCGTACTCTACGTGAATCAGGATGAAATCCGAATCGGGACTCATCGGTAAACAACACTACCGACCACTCGATATCTTCCCAAGGCAAATGTTCTCCAGCCCACTGTAATCTTCGTCCACGATTTCCTCTGCGTAGTGCTAGAGTACGAAGCGGCCTGCGAGAATGAAGGTTAGCCTCGTGCAGTCTTCTCCTCACAGTTTGGTCACTGACAAGCACCTGGTGGTCTGACTGGAGCGTTTAAACCAACTGCATGGCCGTAACATTTGGTTGTCTTCTCGCGGCCACTTGCAAAAATCGGTCTTGTCTTTGGGTAGTTATCCGCTTCCCGCCTGGATGCCTTTCAGCCACTTCACCAGTAGCACGATAACGTGACCACAATCTTGATATCACGTTTTGTCTTGTTCCAATCTCCTCGGCAATACTCCGTTGAGTAGCCCCAGCTTGGAGCATTCCTACTGCCCTTAACATTTCGTTTCTTGTTAAATGACGCCGCTGCATGATGCATACAGTTGTATTAAATTGTAATTAATCAAAAAAAAATTATTAAAACTTCAATATGTTTAAACAAAATGCTTAAAACTGCGTTAAGTAAATTTAAACCTTCGAACTCGCTACAACAATTGCCGCGCTAATCTTATGTTTTTAATAAAAAAAAAATAATTCAAATTTGGAATCATACAATAAGGCCTACACAATAAGGTTCCATTAAAATATTTTTAAATCGGCCAGTATTTTTTAAGTTTAAGAACTTTATATAAAATATCCCTAGACGATGTTGATGTGTGTATATGGGGGAAAGAGTAGTAAAAGTTATGCTAAAAAACCTACCACCCATTCTACCATATTAGTCCCAATTTGGTACTCGATGAGGTAAGTTCCCAGGCCCGATTGATCCCCTAAGAACTGGCTGAGTTCAGACGGGCCCAGGCTGACTCGAGGCTGACCGACTTTTTTTTAGCATAACTTTTAATACTCTTTCCACCATATAAGTCTCCACTTGGTACTAATGAGGTAAAGTACCCTACACACGTTTAGATTTATCTTACAGATAAATCGCATGCGAGAAATCTTTACGATAAATTGTACGTGTGTAGGCAAATCTGAGAACTGTACAGTTTAACTGACGATCAAATCGAAATCGCATAGATTTCGCACAGTTTACCTAGTAGTTGATCTTCTGGGATTGTTTTACGCCGTACTCCGGCATATGAAGTCCGATTTCGATAATTCTTTTTTTATTTGGAAGCTGAGAGTACCAAGTAAAATCTCGGTGAAGATCTTAGGAGAAAATTTGAAATGATGAGCAGAATAGCATCCCAGAATGTAGTAAATACTCATTTTTGGGCTTCTATCAATAGAATCGGCTTCTATCAATAGAATCGGCTCCTAAGAACAGCTTGTGGAAAAATATTATCAATATTAATATTAAAATTAATCATTCGATCAAGTCATAATACGTGTTACTTCAAGCGAAAAGAAATCGCAACTGATAAAACTGAACGTGTGTAGGCACTAGGGGCGTTAGATTTCTCGCATGCGATTTATCTGTGCGATAATCGTACAGAGAAATCTAAACGTGTGTAGCGTACTGATGACCAACTTCCCCCTCCTAATCTATTACTGAATGCAGTAATTATGTAGAGAAGCAAAACTTAACCGACTTAAGATATTTAATGCCCGATATTATAAGGAACAATTGAAAAAAATGGCAGAAGGAAGAATTTCAGGGCATGAGTTTTTGAAAGTTATGTTGACATAGAAAACAATTTAAACCTTAGATTTTAATTTTCTTTTTCAATAAAATGTTATTAAGCCAAAACTATGTCGTTTTCTTGGAGAAATCTTAGTCTGTGTTTTGTGCTCATTACTTATAATATGAATATAACTTAGTATACTTAGCTACCCAACATCTAAAGCTGTGTGCCAACCAACTGAACAGTCTAGTAACTATATTCATAAAGAAAAGGTTCAAATTTGGACAGCGGTAAATATTGTGTGTTTACATTAAATAAAACCTATAAATAAATAAGTAATTATTACCATAATCATTAATTAAATATTAATAAAAGCTGCAACTATATAACCTAAAGCTATTTTAAGTATACATTTTTAAAGAAAGTATCCGCGCTCGGCAGGTGATGCGTCCCAGTCTTCTTTTTGGCGAATCAGAGGCGGGCAGGTGCTCGGGCGCAGTGCGCAGGTGTCGCCGCTATCTCAGCCGATCTACATACAGGTCGATACTTATTTATTTTAATAATATTTACTAAACTTAGGTCATGGTTTGGACAATTCTAAATTAAATAACTATCTATTACTAGTACCAGTTATTCATTGTTAAAAAAACAGAACGATGTTATTTTACAATTACAATTAAAATGTTAAACTTAAAATTTTAAATCGCAACATGATGATTAACCTTAACAAAGACAACGACATCATAAATTTAGCAAGGAACCAAGGTTGAGTTGCCAGAGTAGGTATTAATTAACCCTGTAAACTCTAGCTCTGGACAAAAGTACTCGAAGGTTCCGAGACTTGGTCGTCACAACATAAACCCTAGAGTGGGAAAGAGAACGAAATACTATCTTCAGCGCTCCTACAGTTTACGCCCCCCCGGTGAGTGCAACGAGTGTAAAAATGTACTATAGGAGCATGTAAACTATTAAAAGGAAGATTTCCATACAAAAACGGATTTAATTTACTGCTCAGAAAAAATAAGGCGATCTAAAAGTTAGTTGATGAATATCTACTTGATATTCAATACAGTTATTAAATGACATACGCGTAGGTACATTTTATGCCAAACTCAAATTCTGACATTAACATTGTTGGTACAGTGCGTTTCATCTTTATTTACCTATGCCGTCATGTTGGTAGCAAAACAAAAAAATTCGTTCATTCATTCTTTATATACAAATCCCCCTAAATTCTAGGTAGCATATTAATTTTTTTGTATTTTGGACTTTTTTGTTTTGCTACCAACATGACGGCATAGGTAAATAAAGATGAAACGCACTCTATCTCAAAACATTGAGGAGACGCTATTACTGACTGACGACATTTAATGAAACATAATGGAACAAGTCGCTGTGTCTTTTCTAAAATTTATCAAACGGAAGAGCATCCTGTAGATATTCGTACCTACAGACAGAAGTGGGCCCGTGCGCTACTATGTTAAAGCTGTGGTTAAAGCGAGCAAGATAGGACAGATGCGGTGCGGCATATGTTCGTCCACGTCGTCCGTATGCTAACACTACGCCTATAATAAAACCTGAATGTGCTTAGTTATAAATATAGAGGATGTAAACCTGGGTTCGCGTCATAGCTGTAGTTCACTATTGCTCTCCGTCGCAAGAATATAATATTATAGCGGATATTATACAGTACACAAATCGAGGGTAGGTACTTTTGCTTTGTTTTTTAATTGTAGACTACAATTTGACACATCTTCCTGAAGAAAACATGTCAAATACAAAGAACCAAAACGTCAGATCAGTCTAGAAATGAAACACTTAGTATTATAATAAGTAGGTACTAAGGTAAAATTTAACCCGGAAATTCGAAGTTGCTTTATTTTAGAGACTTCATTTTAATTTAGTTTTTAAAAGCCCGTAGAGTTTAGTTTTAAGGTTTACTTCTGTACATTTTGTTTTTTTTTTATTTGTTTAATGTTCGTAAAATCTATTGACAAGTGCCACAAAACCGCGCTGTGAAAATGTGACCTACTAAATAGTAAGTACCCATTTAATAATACAGTTGTCCCATATACGTATAAGGTCCACGCCAGTATAAATATCGTATTCAATCGAAATGTAAAAATATTTTTTTTATTTTAAACTAGCGCTCGTTTACCTGCTTTCTATTCGTATCCACAGCACTCAAACGGCCGAAATTGATTAGGTAGGTACTTTTTTTTGTATTGGAACGTGTAGGGTCTCGCAGCTGTCTTTAATGACAATGTGGGTTTCCAAAAGTATCGGCACGCATCCTTGCTTGCTTATTTATTATTCTTTCGAAAATGAGAACAGCTGCAACGTTAAAATCATTTTAATTTTCCATCTTTATTGATATCTGCTATATTGAAGAAACCATATTGGATGCACAATATTTCCGCATCGACATAAGCTTAGTAAGAAATCTGCACTATACTAAACGAACTACACCGACACATTATGTACTATCTGCTATTAGTTATTACCTATTCTTGCTTCTTTAAACTCTGTTTGAAAAAGATTAAATAATATTCGGGTGCAAAAGTAAAACCTTATCCACCATTAATTCCATACAAAGGAATATGCATGCCATCACATTATAAGGCTGCATCGCGTCTCGTGCATACGCTGTCATATGTATGTTGTCGGCCCCTACGGCTACATCTGTAGGTACTTACGTAGATTGTACACGGGGAAACAAAGCAAGGGCCCTGATTAAAACACCGCAGATTGTAGTCAGGGTTGATTTGAAATGTCGCCACCGAGACGTGATGTCTTCATTAATGCCAAGAGATGTGTTGTCATGACACCTTGAAAAAGAATGATAATTTTCAGGTGGTAGGTTTCTTTCTTGTGAAATACTCGAGTATGTTATTTATTTAAACTTTCTTTGATTGTAGATTGTAGGTATCATATTCAAGTAGAGAACAGGAATGCCCGCGACAAATATGCCCAACTTTGTCAAAAAATAAAACATATTTTTTAACGAATTTGTTCACGCTAATTTTAAAGGCTTCTTTCGGTAATAATTGCTTACCAATGCGTTAACCAAGCTTACACACGACATACTGGGGTGCCCTTTCGATCGCATAATTTTTTTTTTCATAATGTTGTTTGGCATAAAAGTTTCAGCATAAAGTTTTCTCGCATAAATAGTGATCGGCATAATGTTATAATCGCAGAATGGTTTCATTGGCATAACGTTAACTTTCTCTAATCTTCTTTATCATAATTTTGAACAGCATAAATGTATAGGACATAATTGTTATACGCCTAAAGATGATTTATCATAACATAAAACACAAAACGCATAATGGAGGTATCCATAACCGCTAAAGTCATAAACATACATGATAATAAATTGGACTAAGTCTATTAAACAAATGAAAAGACACAATGGTAATAGTCATCTTTAATCAAACTTTAGGTGAGAAGATTGGTGGCGAAGTTACGTTTCCCCATACGTAATACTGACCAAACCACGTCGCTATATCGTCTGTAACAATCAATGAAGAGTAAAAGTTTTAAAGAGCTTCATTCACTGAATTCTGTCATATTAACGGGCGTTTTACCCAAACTAGGAGTACGCAGAAAACTATACAGAGCACCCCGACTAGGATAGGTTAGGTTCATATTAGAACATGATTACGCACAGCTTTGGCGCTTTAGGTCGCTTTGGCGACCGCTGCCGCGGCACGCTCGCTTCGCTCGCTCGCCAAAGCGCCTAATATTATAAATAAACAAGGTGTGGTGTATCAAAATTGAATTTTATATGCAATTCATAGCAAAGTTTGTGAACTACTACATAATATGAAATGATATTCTAAATTTTAATATGATATTAATTTTAACTCATTTTACATTTGTTAACATTATGGTTTTTTATGCTTATGACTTGTAATCTTTATGCCATAAGGTGAGATGCCAATAAATGTTATGATTAGTAATCGTTATTCTAAAAACATTTATGCAAGAACATTTAATGCTCATATATCATTATTATAAACGAAGTTATGCGAAATTAAATTATGCCTAATGATTTATTCTAAATGAACGTTATGCGAAAAGAAGAGTATGCCAAAAAACGTTATGCAACCTTACATTATGCCTCTTAAATTTATGCAACCCAATATGGACCCGACATACTGTAGGCTCCTCGGTGACCTTAAGTTTATAAAATATATTTCATGATTAAACGAACTTACCTGTACGTGAAGTTCTATCATAATTATATGAAGTGTTACATCCGAAAAGGTTAGATAGATAGATTGACTTGTAGTACCGCATAGTTTGCCCACTTTAGTCGTAAGTTTTTTGTGTTGGTATCCCATACTACTTCCCGCTCATCTCTAGCGTCCGGCTTGGCTTCATTAAGTCTGGAGACCTTTTCTGTGATGTTTCTGCCTAATGGGGTTTACCGGGATGGGGGGGGGGACTAACCTTCGTTCGATTACATTCGTGTTACATCCTTCTAAGTTAGATAGATATACCTACTCTCAACATCTACAAGTCAATCTATCTAAGGAAATATCACAATGAAAAAGGATTACCATTCAATGATCTTTTATTTATAGGCATAACCTATCATAAATAATCTTTACTAAACTATAATAACACTTATAGAACTTAAATTTTACTCTTATAGAACTTATACAACCTTTATAGGAACCTTAATTTTATTAGGTAGGTTTGGTGCCTACTTACTTAATACAATAGGTAAATTTTATCTATGAAAAGAGAATAACATCTTAATCAGCTTAGCTTCAAGTATTATTTACTTGTAATATAGACCTGGCTAAGGTCTGATTATAACAAATTAATGCTAACGTATCGTTTTGACTTAAAATTAAGCAATCACAGGATATACCACACTCCATTAATACATAATCTTGTTTATTGTAAAATGACAAATGTTCGACCCCTAGGTTGATCCCTAGGACCCCTAGGCATACATTTTATTCGAAATATTTGGTATGAAAAGATCTTACGTGATTTAAACTGTCACTGTCAAATCTCATTTCAATTATATTGCTACGAATACGGGGATATTGGGCATCCTTCGTGTGATTGATACAGCATTTAGCTGCGTTACGTTGGGTTGTCAATTCGAAGCATTAATCAAGAATTACTACAACTTTTAGCTTAAGTTTTAGAACAAAAACTTCTGCCAAACGTCTTATGTGACTAATTGCAAATGATATTATTTTTTAGACCACCGCCTGCTCAGGCCAGGCCCGCCCCCACGGGCTCTTTCGATATTACATGGCGCACCCAGCAGTTAAGAGTTCCGATAGTATATACTAATATCTCTAACACGTAAGAACCAACTCTGATTGATAAATGAAATTAGAATTACAGGGAATTACAAAGGACCGTGGAGTAGACATGTAAAGTTGATCTCTTAAAAATCTTAGGTCTTTATTCTACTACCAGGTACTTAGAAACTAGATATCCTATTGTGTATTTAGGTTAGCCGTTAGCGTATCTCCTAATTTAAACACGATTGCCCTAGCAACGTTCCTACTGAGAACCAATGGCGAAGACAATTACCGTTCGATCGTACCCACTGATAACGAGTGGGAATGTAAATCTTTATAATAAGTATCTCCAATTATTCTCATCGAATAAGGTTAAGTACTTAAGACTTAAGAGCTGATGTGGGTCCATATTGGCTCACATAAAATTTTAAGTCCTATTGTTTGTCTTACTACCGATTTGAATTCATAATAATCACTCTTCATAATTTTATCACTCATACTTTTTTTATTCAGACATTTTTATTACTACCATCGGAGCTCATAATAGTTAATGATCATAATTTTTTTCTTCATAACATTTAATGATCATATTGCTTTAGTTCATAATTATTGTTACTAAGAACATATTTCAACTCATAATATCGTTGTTCAGAATAGCTTACTTTATAACAGACATTTATCATAATTTTTGTATTAATAACGGCAACTTTAACAAAACTTTTTATGAACTACCCCAATCAAACTCTTTGTGAAATTATAAATGGTTTTTGACTTGTGTTCTGGCGATCTTCTTTTTGAAACGGAGTTAACTCATAATGTAATTATATTTTCTATTCTATTATTATATTTCTTCTTAGAAATTACTCTTTAGTTAATAATGTTGTAATAAAAACACTTATGATTAAGATATATCAGGTTTTTTTTATTTATAGTAATTAGGCGCTTTGGCGACCGCTGCCGCGGCACGCTCGCTACGCTCGCTCGCCAAAGCGCTGCGCGTAATCATGTTCTTACATTAACCTAACCTATCCGAGTCGGTGTGCTCCGTATATTTAATTTCAAAATTCAAGTAAGATGACAATAGTAGTTTTATGACAGTAATAGTTTTTATTTATAACATGATGAAGATGACAGTAATAGTTTTTATTTATAGTAATCAGGCGCTTTGGCGACCGCTGCCGCGGCACGCTCGCTACGCTCGCTCGCCAAAGCGCTGCGCGTAATCATGTTCTTACATTAACCTAACCTATCCGAGTCGGTGTGCTCCGTATATTTTATTTCAAAATTCAAGTAAGATGACAATAGTAGGTGAAACAAATGTATGAATAAAGATATTATGATTTTCAATAATTATGCATAAAACACTTATGATTAAGAAATTTATAAAAATGAATATTAGAATAAAACACATGTATGAATATCAAAGTTATTTATTGGAATGATTATGAGTTTCGAGCATTATGATAAACAAATATATTAAAACAAATATTAGTAAAATGAAGTGTATGAATAGTGATATTATAAATTTCAATTATTATATATTTTAATATTTAGTTTTTAAATTTTTTATGAAGAATGATCATTATGATTATAAATGGTATGTGAAACATTTTCGGACCTCCGATGATAGGAGTTAAAATTTTATGTAAGACGATCCGCCCCCAGCTGATGTACTAGGCGTCCATTAGTTACCTATGGATGGTGTAAAGCTTGCCCATTCATACTTTACTGGTTAAGGAGTAGGAAAAGTATTCACCTTTATATCTAGAATGGGACAAAACGGACAAATAGTGAAAACATAGTACAATATACATTGTAAATATTTTAAAGGAAAATACATCTTCAGAAGTTCACTGGCTGCTAGGTTTGAACTCGGGTCTTTAGGTCAGTACCCCAATGTCTTAATGAACAAGACTATTGTACAATTTGTACATTAATTAAATATATGCTTCTTGTAACTGTAAAGTTAGCAATAATATAAAGTACGTTTTTTACAAACATCTTGTAAAATGTTGTATTTTGTGGATATATCTAGCCATTGAATCTAGTTACCGGAACACGAGGGTACTTACTAGTCATTAGTAGGTTTACTTTGTGAATTTATCTTGTATTTTTGCCTTGGCTTTATCTATGTACGATTTGTGAACCAATCGAACAAATTTTTATTTATTGGGAACCTAAACCTTAAACCAAAATAAAATATATCGTGGGGTAATAACGGAGCTCCGAACACTATAAAAATAGGCAAGTCTACCAGCATAGCGTAGGTTTCACGTTAGCCTGGAGGCTGTGTAATCATTTGTGATAAAATTCCTTGAAGCGATGCACTCGCTGAGGCGCTTGGGTCATCGGAACCCCGCTGTAGGTTCGCGAACAAATGTGCCTTCTAGACTTTGCTACTTCCTAGTTTGTTGCCATATTTTTAGCTCAACTTCTGGATATTGAGGCTGATTTTCAACTCTCATGTAAATTTTTACCAAATAAAATGTTTATTATTTTGTTTTGAGTTATTTATTCACCAAAAAATAGGGTGGAGTCACTATTGACTAAGAATTGACGTTTTGTGAGTCAAACAACAGATGATCTGTTCATTATAGCGCGGAAACCCGAAGGGCTTTAACATGATTAGCGAGCAAAAAGCGCCCCATGTAGAAAACGCTCATGAGCAGAAACGTTGGTCACGTTACTCGCCATGCGTAGGTATATCTACCTATATTCATTTTAGCGAGACCAGCGCGAGCGTGTCGTAAGAGATGCGAGAGGAACAGTGTGGCCGCACCATTAGTTTTGATTCTGTACAAATACCTAGTTAGTACGTGCCAACTGGTTGGAAATAACTTTCCCTAAAAGCACAATAATTGGTTACTGCCATATTTCGTTTCTGCCTACCCTCGATAGATCTGTCTCGTAGTTATCCAAAATTACCGTTCTAATTTCGGTATTCAGCCTAAGTGCTGAGATTACTTAACAATTGCTTGATATTTTAAGCAATGTTGTTGTTGTTTTTGAAACAATTATTCGTTCCTAAACTTTATTTCTCAGTGTTAACTGATACTTAAGAAAAATTGTTTTGAAAAATTAATCGCAATTTTTCGTTCATTTTTTTTTTGGCACGTTGTTGTGAAATGTACAAATCTAGACGTAGATTAGCTTTTAAAAGCAGTTCCAAGTGGAATTTTACTGATATTATCGGACATACTACAAAATGATGTAGTAATTCGGAATTAGGTTCGCCCAAATGAGTTCATCCTTGCTACGGATCGGTTGCTGGCGCAGCGATCGGTTGCTGGTGTAGCGACCGCTTCCGTGGCGGCTGTAAGCTGTTGGTTGAACAGCTGGCACGTCTGAATCAGACGACATTTTTATCGTTATCTGGATACGGACCCCGACTCGGGACCCTCGGACCCCGAGGGTAAAAAACGCCGTTAGCATAGCTGCAGAAAAAATGGTTTTAGAAAAACAAACAATTTGATTCTGGTTTGAAAAAACCGATAGTGTAGGTACAGTGTAAAGACACTGAGAGTGCAAAGACACTCGCTATGGGGCGAGTGAAAACTTACCCCATAGGATAGGTACTCATGCGGTGAAGAATCCTTCAGATTAACCTGATGCATGATACACTAAATGTGGAGTGTGAAGACACTCGCTATGGGGCGAGTGAAAACTTGCCCCATAGAATAGATACTCATGCGGCGAAGAATCCCACAGATAATTCTGATGCATGATACATTAAATGCGGTGAAAAAGTCTCTGAGACTTATCTGGTGCATTTATTAAAAATGTAGGTAGGTACGAACCACGTTGTCCGGAAACGGCATGGATCACGAAGAACTTGAGTGCTGCTTGATTATGTCGAATCTTGCTGACTATTTCACTAGATTTCTTCTTTAGTTTGCTAATATTCTTTATGCGCGCGTTTCGATTATATTTTATTATTTTTTTAATCGAGACCGCAGCGCACGACCATCGTGGAGGCGCACTAAAATGCGAATGAAGCCAAGCCGGACGCTAGAGGTGAGCGGGAAGTAGGAAGGGATACCAACACAAAAAACTTACGACTAAAGTGGGCAAACTATGCGGTACTACAAGTCAATCTATCTATCTAACCTAGAAGGATGTAACACGAATTCATTTTATTTAATATTGAATTTTTTATTTTTCCCTTTATAACCCTTTATTTTTATTGTACGGCCTCTGTGGAACCCCGCGCCGTAGCACATTGTACCTAGGGACTCCTATGTATTTAAAAAAAAAGAAAATTTGTAGTTTATTTGTTGGCTAGTGTCTATAGAACAAGGATAGCTGCTTAGTAGTGATCAAATGGCGTTGTATACAACGTCTTGCAAAATTTATCTTACTTAAATAAGGCTGATTTTTCAATCTACAGATCAAAAATATCTGTCGAAGAAAATCAAATAATATTTGTGTACTACTAAATTGAAAGACCTTGGTTTTTTATCGTGACGTGTTTTTTCAGCTGTGCTACTTACATTGAATTGAATTGAATATTTTATCTTTATCTATAAATTAAAAAGTAACGCTTAATCGACGAAGACGAACAACTAGTTGACTAAACAATAGATGTCTTTGAGTGCGTCTTTTTTTAGTTGCGCAAATGATAACCACCAAATAATACGATAGAGGTTTGGAGATTAAACACAAGAATGCTGCACAAACCGACCCTGATGCGATTTGTGTACGAACTGACGAAAGATATATTAAGAAACTCGAACTGAATACTACGTTTAACGGTGCTTCTAGATAAATGCGTACCATTTTATTCGACAAGTGCTACAAAAAAAGTAGAATGAGTTAAAAAAAATCCACGAAAAACCAATTAAACAGCAACAACACTTTGAGCAACAGTGTTGCGACTGCATTTATAAACTGCAAGCGAATTGAATCTGTGCAAATGCGAAAATCACGAACCGACCGACAATGAATACCTAATATTTTAAATAACGCTAAAGGGTAGCAGAAAGTATTTATTATTCTTATTTTAAATTGTAGGTAACTGCACATTGCACACAAACAAATTAATTAATTTTAATAATTTAGGTGATGTTCAACAATTTAATTAAATACAAACTACAATTCAACCTCGATCGTTGGACACTATTATTTTCTTGCTAGCTTACGTTGAGAAGTCGTAATGAAATAAAATATTATCGAAGTGCTCTCAGGGTTGTCAATTTTGTGTTGTTTGAAAGTATTGCGCACATACGTGAGATTCCAAAAGTTTTGTGAGTGTAAAATGCAAAAAATATCATAAATGTAATGCTCACTGCTCAGGTAAGATACATTTGATAACAAGCTGATTGTTACAGAACTTCCTACAATACCAAAAAAAATGAACAAAAGAAGGAACGCAAAGAGCGGTCGTATACCGCCGAACATTCGCAAAATATGATAGATTTAGCAATTCGTCGTAATTCGATTATTAATATTATTAATTTATTATCGTTATTATTAAATAATAACCTCGTCGACCATTATTAGACAAACTTCACAATAAACTCACAAAATGTTTAAAAGTTTAACTTCGCAATCGTTAAAAATAAACTATAATAATAAATATTTATATGTAGATTTGAGCAGTTAGGTTCTGCCCAGTTGTAAAAGATGTTTTTTTTTATGAATTTGTTTTTTGGGTTTATACTATTTTTGAAAATAAAGAAATATCCTAACATTTTTTTTATTGCATTAACCCTCTCTTATAAAATATCCTTTGTTTACCTTGCAGTGCAATAAACTAAGATACTTTTTGGCAGCTCTGTTGACGTTTTAGCAAAGGTATGAAAACGACTACGAACTGCTTCCTATCTTCCTATATTTTTTTGTGTGTTATAAAATCAGGTTCTTCGTCTGTCACGTGAAAATACTTTGGTCATATTGTACTATGCAAAATTTTAGTAATAACTAATAACTTCATGCCATTCGATGATGTAGGTGAAGTTGGGGAAAAAATATCTATACTTTGCCTACGACTTTCAACGTTAAATTTTAGCCAATATAATAATGAAATCAAAAGCGTATATTGTTTGTAATTATAGCCAGAATATCAATCCATAGTTTTTTTGACATTTCGATCCAAATGCGAAACGTAACCTAGGCGAAGTAGCGCAACTCTACGGTGCTGATTAGGTTTTAGTGATATCTGTCAAAAAGTTCATGAGATGATATATCCAACTATTATAGTTATGGTATAGATAGGATCTATCTTTTAAAATAAAAGTTTTAAAATATAATGTTCCAGGTTCCTTTGAATCATTTAAATGAATAAATATTTCACAACATTACACGCAGCGCAATCTAGCCCCAAACTAAGCACTAGGCTTGTACTATGGGTACTAGACAACCAATATTAAGTATAGGTATATCCGTTGTCTAGTACCGCATATTATACCTACTTTTTTATATAAATACTTACATAATATGATACACAGAAAACACCCAGACCAGATACAAATATTTATTTTTAATCATAAATACTTGTACCCGGCGGGAATCGAACCCGCAACCTCCTGCATTGCATTTAAATTGGACATTTTGTTTACGTGATACATGTACCTAAAGTAAGGAGAAAACTTGGTTTGCGGTTCCTTTATTTGTTACGATAAGTAACAAACATTCAAATAAAGGAACCGCAAACCTCCGATAACGTTTTCACGCCCAAATCGCTGAACTGATTTTAATAAATAGTGGTAAATAATACGCGACGCACATTGGGGATTCTGCGGGAAAAAAGCAAATATTCAACATACCACCAGTGTAGCATCTGTTGGTATTTTAATGTTCCTGGATAATTCTTACAGTGTAAGCAAAAAGAATTACTGTAATCCGAAGCTTTCAAGATTTGAATGTTTGTACTGCTAGGATTTGTGAGACATAATGCACCGAATGATGCTAAGGTCTGATCCGATGATATCATATTTAACACCTTCGTTCAACAAAAGGCCCTTTTAGAAGATTAATCGTATAAAAGAGGTTTTACCCATTTTGAAGTCATGTTTTGTACAATTAAAACTACGAACTAGCTACTAAAGTAATAAAATTATAAAAAAAATTGAATATTTTATTTTTTTTCCGCTACTCTATAAAAAGTTCCCCACTGTAAGACGTTGCACACAGCGCAATCTAGCCCCAAACTAAGCACTAGTCTGGTAATATGGGTACTAGACAACGGATATACTACAATATTATACTAACAGCCAGACCAGAAATAAATATTTATTTTTAAGCATAAATACTTGCTCCTGGCGGTACCTAATCGAACCCGCAACCTTCTGATCGGGACTCACGCGGGTCAAACCGCGGAGCGCAGTTAACCTGATAAAGTGCAATATTGTAAAAAACCTACGGATAAAAACATTTGACATTGGCATTGGCCAGACGCCCAATACGCAGGACAGTATTGTATTTACTATTAACGTAAAAAAGACGATTAAAAACCATTAATTGTACACAATAGTGCAATCAAATAATGTTCTAACATTGGATGAATAAATGAACCGACGTTATAATGACTAATAGTACTAACTTTACGTGACAAATATATGTCTTTGTCCCCGAAATGTGTAGAATGTACTCTACTGGCATTTGTAGGACGGCCTCAATATTAGGGGTTTATCTTATTCCCTTTAATTTGCATATCAGTAAACATTAACTCGACCATTTGCTACATCTACCATATGATTCTATAGGCAAATTTGAACGGACTGAGGTAACTAAAACAACATGTAGTGTAAGGAATAGATTAACATAGTAGCTACGATACGTTTACAAATGAATGCGTAGGTAGATTTCATACCACATGTCTATTATAAACTACGAGACGTATTTACTTGTAAAATATAATAGGCAAGTCTTGGGATATATGAACTCCTACACAGGCGGACTTTTCAAATCTGAAAGCTAAATGTTTAGTCAGAATAGCTGATAAGATATGGTATAAAAAGTATAGTTAACATAAAGTATAGTAGATAGGTATTATAAGTTAAAAGAGATTGATGAAGTCTTCGCAAAATAATATAAAAAAAAAAAAAAAAAAAAAAAAAAAAAAAAAAAATGTAAACCGCGACAGTTGGTAAGCTATGCAGTACGTGATTAAATATTTTCTGATTGCATTTAGCTTTTTAAGCTCCAGGACAACTGTTGAACGCATCTGCGCGGCCGATTATCCTGGCCAGCCACGGTGTCCATAAATTAGGGGAAAACGGCAGTGCGCGCCCATTCCCGTATCAACCGTCAGGCAACGCGCTCGAGCCGCCCCGCGCCCTATCATCCCTCCACTCTAACCCACGTGCTCTTTTATCATGATGTGCTTCAAATTGTGTACAATATTAATATTAATTATGAGTTCTACAACCGCGATCGCAGCTAATTCAGAAAAGATGATTTGGCACGAGCTGTCTGCGTTGGCCGAACAAATGGAAATCATGAAAACTTCGCACCTAAACGACATAGAAAAACTTCGCATGGAAGTTGAAGAACTGAAGTAAGTTACCTTAGATTTGCAAATTTTTTTTTAGTTAATTTTTAAGGTTGCAGGTGTACCTATTTAAAAAGTAAATAGGCAGGCATTTCATTCGTATTTAGTGCGTTAAATTAAAATAAACTTTATGTTCATTTTTGAATACCGTTTAAATGATTTATTAAGTTGGAAGTGAAAAGTTTGTCTTGCACGTCAGAGGTCATTCAAGTTAGGCAGTGGTTGTTTTATTAAAGTTTCAACTCTCAAGGTACCTAGGTAATTTCGGCATCTGTAAGTTTAGGGGTTTGTAGCTATGTGTATGCCTACTTAAAAGAATCATTACCGACTCTTTTGCTTTGCGATTTTATTTAAAAACTGCAACTATATAATAACAACTTAATTACATAATAATGTGTATTTCTAAATCTACGGTTTCATTTTTAACAATAAATGGGAAAAATAACCCTGATTTCAAAATATCCTTTATATTGAGTTTTAATGTGTATTTTACTAAGGCTGGATTGCACAGCTCAGTTTAACTAACTAATCCGGATTAGTTGAAGCCGAATAGCAAATTATAATGCAAAATATTGAAACGTCCATGAAATACGACATTTATAGGTAGTAAGTACCATCTATATTTAAAAAAAATGCGAAGTTTATGAGAATACGTCACAAAGTACCATCTACAAAAAATCGAAAAAAAATTATTATCGTGGATGAAGTACATCACAAATCAGTTATACAATATTTAAAAAAGGAATTACGAACTTCACGTAGACGAGATGATATTTTATAACGTACTAGCTGACCCGACAGACGTTGTCCTGTCGTTTAGTATAAAAAAAATAAAATTCATCAAAATTGGTTTAGCATTTTTTCTTTCATAAGAACCTTCTCCTGACAATAGCAAACACATCAAAAAAAGAATTATCGAAATCGGTCCAGCCGTTCACGCGTGATGTCGTGACAACGGAAAACGTTTCATTTTTAAATATAAAGAAGAAGAAGAAGAAGATAGATAGATAGATAGATATAGATAGATAGATAGATATAGATAGATATATCACTGATGTATGTCGTACTTCATGGATACTCAAGACTAGCTATTCCGGGCTAGTTAGTTAATTCGATCTAAATAGGTGTGCAAGTGAGCCTCAGTCTTTTAAAAAAGCAGAGCGACAGCTTTTATATTTTTGGTAAATTACTGCATGCGACAACTAAAGGAACATAACAAAATCAACCTTATTGTTACTATCTTAAAGCACATATTTCTGTCCGTAGCCAGTCGGCCTACATCGATATACATTGAACCTTACGTAGGCAAAATAAGATAGAATTTGTTTGAAATGTTCAACTGAGGTTGTCGCGTGCCATCGCTTACGCACGGACATGCCACCACACATCCCAATAACTCAAATGCGATACGCCTAGCTCTATACTCGACCCGATAGCGATCTAGCTCTAAGCATATTTATTTGGGTTTTATGTTCTGGCATAAACCTTGAGTATGTGGGGCTCAATTCCAATTCGCCAGATTTTCAACATAATATGTTTAATGCCTTAGATCTTTAGGTTGTTGTAGATTGTATGTATCAACAGTTGAATGTAGTTGTAGGTATACACATTTCCTTCATATTCTTTATGCAAAATACGGACATTATTTTGATACCAAGATATCGAAGTAAAAAAAACTATATCTACCTATCAACCTTGTTGTATGTTGTAAACTTTTCTTTGACGTCCACCGACACTTTGACGTCTCGATAAAAAGACTCGACTCGCTTTTAAAAGATTTGTGAAGTCGGAAGAATCGCAAATACGAATATGTGAAGTATGACAACAAGAGGCTCTTGTAGGAAACCAGGCCATCGATACGATTACTTCACTGCTTCAATATTTCTCGCTTCAAATAACAAAAGGAGTCAAGCGCATTAAGCACCATAACCTTTGCGTTTTATTTTTTTCTAGATTAAAAGTATTTTTACTTTGATACGATAATTCTATTTGAATACCTAGAGAAACCTATATCGCTGTAATTTTCAAAGGATAACATAACGAACGAAGGTGGGTTTATTAATATTATGCGATGTCGTATTGTAGGTAGGTACCTACGTAGAAATACAAAGATGGTATGCCACCTGCTTTATTAAAAGTGTAGACTTTATCACTAAGCGAATTCAATCCTTATGGGAAGACTCGCTTGGAACGAGAGTTTGGCATTGGTGGACCTGTTTGCTCGTACTTGCTTGAAATGCAGCTTCGCCAGCTGTCTGTTTTCGTTTTGCTCCTCGATTTTTAAATAAATAGGTGCCCGTTTCCAACAAGTATTCTGTTTAAATGAGTTTTTAAAGCAGGTAAGATAGGTGTCTATCTATTTACTTATAGCAGTATAAATAGAAATAGGTATAGGTAAATGTTTTTAATTTTATTTTCTTACCATAATTATACATACACATATGTACATATATATAAATAAAATAAATATATTAGTCATTCTTACTTTTTATACGATGACGGACGCAGATGAAATTGTCGTTATTTATGATCAAAAATACTATAATTTATCAAGGTTATTTAATTTAATATAACTTAACAACTATATTTCACCAAGTTTTTGATTACAAGTGTCACGGTCGCTTTTTGATGTTTGACATAAACTTTGGTATAATAACAAAATCAATTTGAGTACTATGAGAAATTATTTCATATTATTTTATCAATAATCATCAAACACACTATAGTGCGTTTCATCTTTAAATTCCTATGCCGTTATGTTGGCAGCAAAACAAAAAAGCGCAAAAACTAAAAAAAATAATGTGCTACCTTGAATTTACGGAGATTTGTATATGGAGAATGAATGAACGAATCAACCTGAATTCAAGATATCAAGGCAAGACTTTTATTTTTGCTACCAACATAACGGCATAGGAATTTAAAGATGAAACGCACTATAACTAAACAGTCGACGAAAACGTCAGAAACCTATTGTCAGAAAACTACGACAAAGAGAAGTTAAGGTCCTATATTAACAAAGTTTTATTATAAAAAGGTCAATAGAGATTTATTTTTATCTTCCACACTTAAAACATTATTGTAAGCAAACTAATACCATACGAGTAAAGAGATAACCTTCAAAAGACCTAATGTAATTTTGGCCAACTTTTAAGTAAATTTCACCTAGACCGCGAAAATAGTTAACGCCTCACGTTAACTATTTTCGCGGTCTAATTCGTTTATTTATTTATACAAAGTAAATGATCACCACTTTGGTACAGTTTAAGGAAACATGACTATCTAATTGAACTCTATTTTTTTAGCAAACATAAACGACACTAAGTGTTTGCGTGAATTCGAGAGAATGATTTGTATATTTATGTGTGTGTGTATGTTTGTAATGAATAAACTCAAAACCTACTGGACTGATTTCAATAATTCTTTCACCAAAAGAAAGCTACATTATCGAGGCTACGTTTGATCCCGATCCCTATTCCTACGGGATGGGGACTTACGCGGGTGAAACCGCGGGACGCAGCTAGTTTAAAGTATAAAAAAAACACATGCTCCTTTCTAATTGTAGCTACAAGCACAACATTTGTTTTTTATTTATTCATCAAACTTACCCATTTTATATCATCGACGTCGGTATATAAAGCAAGCCATTTCATGGGGGCGAACATCTGGCCCGAATAGAATGTTTATTTATATTCCGACCGGAAGTAATGTGCTCAGGCCCACATCCGGTACCCAGAAACGGTGCTCGTTAGAATAATATACCTTCATAATAAAATGTTTTTTTAACAAATATTACTAAATCACGAGTCAACAATATCTTCTAGATCAGCGTGCTTTATATAAAACCACATATACGCTTAGCACAAGGTAGGGTATAGGTCTACCGGAATCTCATGGCTTGAGAAAAACAAATCGTGATTTTTATTTGGCAATCTCATCTACATCTGTTATGTACTCGTATGATCATGTCATTAATACCCTTAACTAGTTTTGATAAGTTTTTAATATATTAAAGTATCAAGATGGTATAATCTGATTACCCAAATGTTGCAGTATACAAATTTATTTACCCTATGGGTCATCAGATTCTGGGCCATCTATAGTGGTAAAACTTTTACGTAGATAGGCAGGTGATACCTTTAATGGGGTGGCTCGGTAATTTGATTCTTGAAAAGGTTCCTCGGCTCCAATTTAACAATAGTATTTTTTTTGTCCGTTTTTAACAAATGGCTTGTGCACGCGTCTAACATATGTTCAATAGCGATTTGGTTTCAATGTAACGTCTGTCGCTGTAAACAATTACTTGACCAACTTTAAAACTAGCGCAAAGAGGACGTACTTAATTCTTCGCCACATATTATTTAATGTTATTTAAGCAGGTGTGTGGTTTCAAACGTTGGTGGTTAAAAAATTGATGGCATGATTTCATGATAATTCTAAATATACTTACTAGATTCGTTTATTCGGATTTTACAAGAAACTATTCTGCATTGAGAATCTGAATTTGAAGTACGCTACCAACGATAAAGCGATTATAAAATTCGAGTAAAGTAGTAAAATATTAAGCACAGTCGTTAACAAAAACATATTATGCCATCAAACCGTGGAGTTAGAATTACTATTATAAAAATGGTTTTTGACAAACAGGACTAACATCGTTCTCGAAGTGTACCTAATTATATTTCTAATCTATTACTATTATAAAGCGGAAGAGTTTGCTGCTTTTGAAAAAAGCATTTTTTCAAAAGCAGTATTCCTAAGTGTGGATTAACACTAAGAAATAATGTTTACATGCGGAAGAGTTTGTTTGTTTGTTTGAACGCGCTAATCTCAGGAACCACTGGTCCGATTTGAAAAATTCTTTCGGGGTTGGATAGTCCATTTATTGGGGAAGGCTATAGGCTACTTTTGATCCCGATATTCCCACGGGATCGGGACTTATGCGGGTGAAACCGCGGGGATCGTAAGATATAACTAAATAACTAGCAGCTAGGTTATGCTAATACTATAATTCAAATCTAATGTAATTATGGTTTTTATTATCTGAATTAAATGAATTTTAGTTTAATTTTATATAAACACGTAATAAAAAAAAGAATCGTAACAACCAAAAACATGTATTGAACCCGAATTGGATAAGTAGTGATCGGTCCTTTTACCTAATTTGTAGGTACTGGTGAACGCAAGTAAATTTTGTAGGTATGTATTATCAGTCAATGACCGAAATTTCAGTTTAAGTAACTTAAACTATTAAACTTACGAAAATATTTACTTATCGATACATTATCTTATCAATGACGTATCCCTGCTTACGGTAAATGTCAATTTAGGCTATTTTTGTGTTTTTATTGTTAACTACCTACCTTGATTTGGACCCAGACCGACACTTTGTTTTTAAAAAACGTTATATTCAGTTTGTTCTGTTTTTGTTTACTAATACAAATAGTGATTCGTAATTAGTTTACCAGAGTATTTTGTACCGAAGTGGGCAACCCAGTTGCAGATACCCTTGGCACCGAACGAGCTACAGTGTCTAATGTTTAGTATAACCAAAGTATCACCTACAGCAACAGAGATAGATGTGGAAACAAAGTCGTCGACACCTAAAACGAAAAAGACAGTTTCAAAAGTAACTGAGGTTGATAAATGGTTAAATTTTATTTCTTGTTACCCTGTATTGTTATATATTTCACTGTCTGCTTTTCGAATAAATTAAAATAAATAAAATGCCTTTGTGTCAGAAGTACCATTGATTTGTAACATTGATTGTACAAGTGACACAACGTTGTATCCTTAGTACCTTTAATGGTACTAGTGACAACTATTTAGGATCAGTAGTACCATCAGAAAAATTGATGTATCGCTAGTACCATGAATGGTACAACTAAGCATCAATTGAACCTTTGTGTCAGAAGTACCATTATATTTGTAATTTTATATCTTTGTGACAATACAAAATAAATGCATGTCAAAAATGAAATTACGTAAAATATCTTTATTTTTCTTTAATGGTACTTGAGATACAACAAAGTATCACTAGTTCCATAGTTACCGGTAAACATTCCGGGGGAATATCCTCATTTTTCTTTACTGGTACTAAGGATACAAAGTTGGGTCACTTGTACAATCAATGTTACAAATCATTGGTACTTCTGACACAAAGGCAATAAAATTGCTTTGATACTACCGCCCAAAGTTTGAGGGCCATTAAAACTATTAAGCAGCCACTTAACTCTAAAACGGGTTAAACAACACTTGGCGTGGTCATTACTTGGATGGGTAACAGAAGGCACGTTAAGCAGTTAGTCCCGGTTGTTATCTCAGATAGCAGTCGTTACTATCCAGGTGAGCCACACCACTCAAACCACAGATACCAATTTTGATTTAGTTGTTGTTAAATTATTTAAGCAGCCCTCAATTTTTAAGTGACCTTTTAGCATTTGGCCGTAAGGGTATTAGTATTTTACATGACATTTTTAATTTTGACGTACCCAATATGCCCACATCTACCTAATATTAAAGCACTATCTTATCATTGGGACGTCTATCTAAACTATCATATTTTAGACAAGGAATAGGTACAACACCTTGGTAGAATTGTGACCTAGTGGATTAGGTTATGCGTTGTCTATTATCGTCTTTCAGTTCACTAAATGCCAGATACACGTGCTTGTTTAGATATTTACTTGCATACGTAATGATAAGGTGAGCAATATTCTATAATCGAATAATTGCCTACAGTTGTTATACCGGAAACAATCGTGGTTTGTATAGAGGAGACATGCTGATATGCACGCTCACTCTTGCATAACATTGCATCCTAGCTGGGCCCTTTTTCAAATAATCGTTTCGTTCCATTACGACTGCTACCAATAGAGTGCGATCCCAGAAGTGGCAGACATCACGTATTTTCTGACGAACGAAATCTGGTCAATTGAGTATGTATAGTATGTACTAAGAACGCATGCCTTCTTGCTAGCCTGCTGCGACGGCCAATTCTGAGATATCAGGTCATCAAGATACAAAAAAAAATTACTTACATCACGTTAATTCTCCGAGCTGATTTTTACGTATATTTTAGGTAATGTACTTAAAAATAAGTCGCCAATACTCCCATACACTTTCCGTCGGCCGTATTGCTTTGCAGTCGCTTTTAAGCTCCCAAAATAATTACTCGACTTCACGTAAATTCTGATGCTCCATTTTTATATATTATGTCCACCAGACAACTATTTTAAAACCTTTTACAAGGAGACAGACCGATCCAAGGGGGCAATCATAGGCATGCGTTCTTAGTACATACTAACACTACTCAATCGACCACATTTCGTTCGTCAGAAAATACGTGATGTCTGCCACTTCTGGGATCTTGGTCTACAACGGATATAATGGTCATACGACATATTGACGACCTCTGTGGCGCGTCGTGCGAAAGCGCGACTGCAATGCCTATGGTTGCGGGTTCGATTCCCGCCGGGTGCAAGTATTTATGCTTATAAAATAAATATTTGTGTCTGGTCTGGGTGTCCCTCTATGTATAATATGTACCTATGTATTTACAAAAGAAAAATAAATATAAGTATTATATCCGTTGTCTAGTCACCGTCACACAAGCTTAGTCGCTTACCACGGGGCTAGATGGCGCTGTGTGTTGTTCACAAAATTTATTTATTTATTTATTTATACAGATGACCATGTATCCGTTGATATCATACATATTATTAGACACAACTACAAAATTACTTATAGTAGTAAGAAACTTCTCATTAGTCTTTTGTGCTAAATCCAAAATTGCTTTCGCAGAAAAGAAAACCGTAAATGTGAGGAATCGACCAACGAACGTAACGAGAGACTCACTCTGGAGTGGGCACGCACCGCTATGCACGAGCTACGCATCGAAATGAAGGAGCTGGCAAAGAATGTCAATAGTTCAACCCTCTTGAACCAGCTGCATGCTATGCACAATCAGGTAAATAGGTACCTACATTAAGCCAGGCTATATCGTACAAAAATAAAACATTTACTGACAGATAAACAGTTTAAAAGCCCTTTCCAACTGTAATGCTAATGGTTTTTTTTATTATTAATGCAATTTTCGTCAATTAAACATTATTTCTTAGTGTTAAACCACACTTAGGAAATACTGCTTTAGTACGGGTTGGTTCGCGTTGGTTCGGATTACCAATAGCCACTATAGTACTATATAGTTTTTTGAAAGCATTTTTTCAAATAAGCAATTACCTACTATATGTATATTAATGTTATCAGTTTTAATATCCTAACGCTATATCGCAATAACAATCATTAAAACGTTTTTATATTGGTACACTAATATCACAAACACTACGATGCGTACAAAAATGTTGATTTTAGTTATTATAGTATAATGAATGAGCGATCAAGTGACTCCGGCAGAAATCTTCAGCAAATATTGCTATTAATGACTTGCTACTGGCAAACTAGAGAAAAAAGTATGAAGCTTATAATTTATGAAATCGAGAATGGCAATGAAAGTACCAGTATATCAACAGGCGTTGACCACCAAGATGTTTCTACTGTCCAAGCTGGACAAGTGCATTACAATAATTGCACAATAATTCAACCTATAATAATTATTATAATAAATAAATTAGGTACTTCATTTTTCTGTATTATTTAACTAATTGTTACTAATATCGCAATACCGCAATACCCAAACATGCCATTTCTGAACACATTATAGATATTAAGTGTACCTAGATATATAAATCAGTGTATATAATTAATTTAATACTAGTAACTAATTCATTATTGGCATTATGAAACAGTCGCATTAACTAATATAATTGTATTGTCGTCAAACGGCCGAATAATGAAACACCACTAAACATTTGAATAATTAACTAAATAATTGAACAGATTCTAAATTTAATATTAGTATGGGAATGTTCGAGTTTAACAACTGGTTAATAGTTTAAGTAGCCATCCAATTTTTAGTTTTAGTATTAAGTCGTGAGTATACCCATTACAAGTTGCTTGATTCAAATAAATGTTCAATAATAGTCTTTTAATCTATAGATCAAAAGAGCTCTAATGGAATCCGCTGACGTGGTTAATTTGGCAAGGACGCAAGAAGCTCGTCTGGACAAAGCCGACGGTGCCGTTGAACGACTTAAGTACGAAAAACAAGAAATAAAAAACATGCTGGAGCAACTTAGGCAAACCGTGGCGAATATTGCTAAAGAGGTAAGTGAGTTAGGTATACCAATATATCATACATACTTTTTTTAAATACTTTTAGTACCTACTTAATTTCACCAAGCGATTTTTTTATGCCAAAATTAATATTTTTTTTTGTTTAAATTGTTATTTTGTAAGATAACTTTGTTACCCGTCCATACGTCTGTCAAAACTATATAGGTACTTAGGTCTACAGTCCCTATTACGTGTATTAAAATCAAGGTTCAAAGTTAACACAACAAGAAATAAACAATAGGTAAGCAATTAAAAAAAATCACTATATCGAATGAAATACAAGAAAATATAGCATCTAATTAAACTACCTCCAAACGGTTTAAGAAGTATGTTTAATAAAATAAATATTTCTAAATGTCAGAAGATATTTAGAATTTGGTCCCGAAAAAGTTACGAAGTAAAAAAAATCGTTTGAATGAATTTTTCCTTCATTCGTTCGTTCGTTCGTATTAATAAAATTAAAGTAACCCATCTTTACTGATAGCATAGTAAGTAAACGGAGAGCAGGCGGGAGCAATCTCTAAATGATAAATTAAGTAGGTAGGTACTAACATTTGTTTGGCGGTTGAAGCATGCCTTCTACCGTGTAGTAGGTATTCAGCAAACATCTCTACTTTACTACACCTACGTCAACCGCAGAGTTTGAAACTTTCTCTTACCTTTACATACTGACAAAATTAATGATTTACTTAGTGGAAACTAGAACAATTTTACATTGAGATACAAATACTTGGTAGTATAAAGAAGATGATCGAGTCTCATGCGTTTAATGCTTATTCTTTGTTGATTGGACTCGACAATTAAAAAAGGGAATAAAAATCGTAGAATTATCTATAGTAAAAATATACATATTACGTATATTATCGGGATCACAGTTTGTTGTTGTAAGAACAATCTATTTTCCAAGGTAGAGTAGGTCCCTACCTACCTACGTACATACTTTTATAATGGCTACTTAATAAAGTTTAATAACAGGTGGTGGTGTTCACGGTTTGTGGACTTAACCGTCGCCCTGTATGGCTGTGACCGTTGGACCCATCCTTCCTTACCCTATATATAACACTTGCGTTAATATTTAAATTTCAATTGAATCTTTGCATAAATTACCTTTCTCAAACTGACAGTGTTCTTTATTGACAATGTTATTTATCGTTAATGACATAATGAACTTACATATATAGCAATGCCAACACTTTATGAAAACTAACATTTTTTTTACCCGATTTCTAAAAAGGACCACACATTCAAAGAAAATTTCAAGGCCAACTTTGATCTAGATTTTGATAATTACGTAATTTACACATTCAACGTTTTCTTGACTCAACCGGTGTCTGCAAATTTTTATATGAATTTAGAAGAAACCGTGCACAAGGTCTTCGAGGATTTCACTTTTTCTGAGATTTACTCGATGCATATTTATTAAGTACCTACTAGCTTGTTTGTACAAGTCCCGATCCTGTGGCAATATTGAGATCAAACATAGACTATGTTACTCCTCGATATTAGGTATATAGCTTTCTACTGGTTTTTAAAATCGGTCCAGTAGTTTCGGAGCCGTTTCGTTACAAACAAATAAATATTTCTTCTTTATAATATTAGTATAGATGCATAAATAACTGGTACTATGTTGTGTTTTAATAATAATAATAAGTCTTATGTTCTTTTGTTTCATTATAAATCAAAGGTGAATTTTATTTTTTTAATTGAAGCTATTTCGCAAATTTTACATTTATAAAATCCATTGAATACGTAGTATCGTAGGTTGAGCTAATTTAATCAAATTTTGAACGCTCTCATAGAATTCATTTCATCAAATAATTGGGGAGAAATTACTCTGGTTTGTTTAATTTAAACTCGAATGGTAAAGGCAATATTTAGAGTAATTTATTTAGATAAGTAATTGATTTGATTTTAACTCGTAAAAACATGCAGTTTTATAAACAATTAAATACTATTAATAAATAATACTACAACATAATATACTCTACATATACGGTTTGTAAACATTCATAAAATTACGCGAATAGGATTCGTAAAAATGTAGTTAACAATAAAGTTTATACCTAGTATCATTTTTTTTGTTAACTTATCGTTGACCTACCTATCGTTGAACCACTGGTACACCAAACCTATATTATGTGATTGAATTGACTGTTTAGTGGCACAACATTACGTGCAAAGAGCACCGGGACACACTACAGGCGGTAGCGGCGAAAGGGTAGTGTTTTCTTTGCACACTGCACTGTATTGTGGCACTAACTAAAGCTAAACAGTCGGGGCCAAAAACTACATTATCCTTTAACATAGTTGACATGGAATTCCGAAAAGTAACACATGATTAAAGAAATTACACACCTAAATGTTAAATTAGAACATCTAGTAAAACTACTTAAAAATTCATTAAAGCAGAGATTGAATAATACTACCGTGAGAATCGACCACCCTGGTTTAACAGCAATGTAGGTAGCTCACATGGAAACATTATACTGTGCCATAATTAGATTAGTTACAAAACAGTTGGCTTCAAGTTGCCTACATTGATGGGCCTTTCAAAGTGCAGAAAGTTTTTTTAATATACAAATGACACTGCAAAATGTTATGTTATGACGATCTCTGTGGCGCGTCGTGCGCGACTGCAATGCAGGAGGTTGCGGGTTCGATTCCCGCCGGGTGCAAGTATTTATGCTTATAAAATAAATATTTGTGTCTGGTCTGGGTGTCCCTCTATGTATAATTTGTAGTATGTATTTACATAAGAAAATAAATATAAATATTATATCCGTTGTCTAGTCACCGTAACACAAGCTTAGTCGCTTACAACGGGGCTAGATGGCGCTGTGTGTTGTTCACAGAATTTATTTTATTTATATATTGTTATAATTAATACAAATCAAGGCCAAAAAGTTGATATTTTTTTGTCGGCTGTAAACGATAGGTACATTCGAAAGGTTGTTATTAGAGATGGGCCGACTAGGAGTTCTGCCGACTAGCAGACTAGCCGACTAGTCGGTTCCAAAATTGCCGCGGCAATGCAGATCATTATAATTCCGAGATATTTGGGTTAATCGTGATCACTCGACGATTGTTGCTATTTTTGGATAAGTTTGCACTTCGAAAGCTGTAGCGAAACTTCCAAAAAATGGATGAAATAAAAATAAAAGTTGAGCTGAGGCATAGTTATGACACTTTAGATGTTTAGATGATGTATGTAAGCTATGACGTGTTTTGTTAACGTTTTTCTGACTACCCACCTTCTAAACTGTACTACTAATTAAATAAATATTGGTTTTATTGTATAATTGTTAGTTGACGACTAGTCGGCATAATTTGCCGACTAGTCGGCCCACCCCATCTCATCTCTCTCATGGAACTACTTAAGTATCATAATTATTTGTAATTAATTATCATCATCCATACATGTTTGGTATTTTATTTACACACATAATGTCTCGCCTTTCTTGGGACAACAACTCTCTACCTGTGACACTGTTTCCCAAAACATTCAGTAGTAATCAATATCCGCGGAAGCTTATTTATATACGAAGGCATTACTAACATCTAACACAACAAAGTTGTAAAGCTCAACATATTTTCAAAGTAACGCATCATAATTATTATAATCAGGTTTACCTGTCATGAAAAAACAAGCACGACGACAGTTCACATTCTATGTTAGTAATATGGATCGCATAAGCAAAGAATGCCCAAGACAGTTCAATAATAAATAAAGATAAATCATGATGGTATACTTTATATTGTAGGTACTTACGTGACAATAATCAAATGCCAAAAAGCTTTAAATTATTCCGGTGTAGTTTTCATACCAACAGTTGATATCTCAAAACGGCCCACCAACAGGCACCTACAACGAGAACTACCCCCCGGGTTTTTGAATCCACCCCAAAGCGATTTGTTCATTATTCAAACATAACACGCTTTGTCTGCTTCTGAAAACATTTGCGAAACATAGTTCACTACTTTTACACGAATATTGAAACGAAAGGTACTCAGCCAATATTAAGGTTAGGTGCCTCAAGTTTATTCAGAAACTTAAATAAAATACACCGATCAGTCAGCTGTAAAATACGTAAAGAAAGCACAAAATTCAGTTGTGCAAAAAGAGCATATTTTTATAGACGAATGAATTAATATGTTTCATGACGCTGATTATATTAATTCCTTGGTCTATAGAAGGGTTTGTGTCAGGCAAGCGGCCGGCCGTTAAAATATTGCCAAATATATTTGAAGAAGGTATAGTCAATGATGATATACAGCGCGAAAGTAGTATTAAATGAATAATTGTTTTGTTGTTCTAGATAAGGCAGAAGCAATTTCCTGAAGAGTCTAATGATGTAAGTGATTCGTCGTACAGCAGAACTAGCGACGTGGTTGCCTGGAAACATAATCACAAGTACCGTCACAACAAAATGCTCCACGCGCAGATAGCTAGACTCGCTCACACGCAGGAACAGCTGGATGGCGCACAGCAATCTATTCAAATACAAATGCTCGATCATCAAAGACGACTCGATCGCCTCGAAGAACCGAACTACAATCTAATATCAGCAAAAATTGATCTCCTCGAACTTCAAGATAAAGTGTTTAGCGATCGTCTTAATAACAATACACTGGCTGTTTCCGATTTTGAAAAAGTTCACGGGTCTATGTTGGAACTGCGCGAAGACGTTGAGGCACTAGAGAATAAAATTGACAAAACTATTCCAGAGTTTCGAAAAGAGATTTCTAAACTGGATGTATGCCTTGCTCAAGTAAGTACCGTAATCTTATATAGTTTACTTGATGAAATATTACGTGTCCTAAAATGTCTAGAATCTGTGATGTCTAATAGGGTATGATGCAAATCGTCCCATTCGCAACTTGTCCCATTCTCAACTCGTCCCGTTCGCGTCTCGTCCTGTCGCGTCTCGTCCCATTCGCAACTCGTCGTATTCTCTATTTTTTTTCGCAACTGGTCCCATTTGCTACTTGTACCATTCATTGCTCGCATTGGGTAAATACTCGTAACTTACTGAATAATAATAAAAAAATGCTGCAAATCATTTATTTTCTAAAAAAAATATAGTTTAGGAGTAAAAGGTATTGACTTTAATCTAAATTATACTAAATTATCCAAATTATGGTACCTAATAAAAAGGCACACAAAATTATTTTTAAAAATATAACAAAATTCTGAATACGGAGTGCTTACACAAGAATTTACAAAAAAAGAATATTCAAATTCTTTTATTCATAAAAAAAAGTATTAAGCCGTTTAATGCATAACCTTTGGTTTAGTCTTATTCTTTTAAAAATTTATATAAATCTTAATTACTATAATAATGTCATAATTACACAAACACGTCTAATCAAAAATAAATAAGTAGTTCCACTAACATTTACAAAAAAAAAGAATATTCAAATTCTTTTATAAAAAAAAGTAATAAGCCATTAATTTAAAAAAAAAAACATTAAAATTCTGTAATTGTAAGAAATGGGACGAGCTGCGAATAGGACGAGTTGCGACCGGACGAGTTGCAAATGGGACGATCTGCGAACGGGACGAGCTGCGAACGGGACGAGTTGAGAATGGGAGGAGCTGCGAATGGGACGAGCTGCGTATGTGTGACGAGTTGCAAATGGGACGATTTGCGTCATACCCGTCTAATAGTCTACTATGTCCATTGTCCTGTCCCACATTACAAAGTATCCGTTTTGCAATAAACCCTCTTTGAGACATTTTGGAAAGTAACCTACTCCTACATTGGGACTGGACACAATAGGACACTCGAGTCTTTGCCATACTTGATTTTTCAGGACACTTGACATTCCACCTAGTAGATACGATTTTATTTACCTTTTTTGTCTTCATTTCTTTATTTTATTATTTTATTTTTAGTTGAATGCTCATTTTTCTTACGTGAAAGAAGATCAAGAAAATTTAAGACAGTCTGTTAAAGCTATCGCAGTTAGTGTTAGTAATTCATTGGACCGCGCTGACCAGGATCGAATTCAACTAAAAACTATTGCCATCTCTGTTGACGATTTGGAAGCTAGATCCAAAGAACACTTTTATCGACTTAACGATCACATTCTAAAGGTAAGTTTATTAATAGCGATCAACGCTGTAAAGTGATATTAAGTATATCAAGTGTACCTACCCCATTATTTCGACACGTCTCGTTTAGAACTTCAAAAAATCAATAACTAAGTTATTTATTGATTTGACTGAGCATATGAATTATTTTAACAATAACAAGTTTGAGAGATCAGTCTTCGTCAATATTCACCTTGAACCCTATTTCGACACGCACTACTTCGACAAAAAAACTTTGAAATATATTTCATTTGCGACAGACCATGCTTTAAATTTAAGAAAAATAATTGAATTTTATGTACCTATAATATAGTAATATAAAAGTATATAAGTAATACAAAGAAGAAAGATTGTTTGTTTGTAACGAATAGGCTCCGAAACTACTTACCGATGATAGTTGATGATAGTGATAGTTAGATAGTTGTTCATGTTTTTCTTTTTATTTTCTTTTTTTGGTCACAATAAAGAATTAATCTATCTATCTATCGATTTCAAAATTGTTTTACCAATAAAAAGCTATTCTATGGAGGCCGAAGGCTACTTTTTATTCTGATATTCTCGCGGGATCGGAAAATACGTGGGGCTTTGCTAGTCTTCTTCTTCTTCTTATATATGAAAATGAAATTTCCGTTGTCACGACATCACGCGTGAACGGCTGGACCGATTTCGATAATTCTTTTTTTGTTGTGTTTGCTATTGTCAGGAGAAGGTTCTTATGAAAGAAAAAATGCTAAACCGATTTTGATGAATTTTATTTTTTTATACTAAACGACAGGACAACGTCTGTCGGGTCAGCTAGTAGATAATAAATATTATAGAAAATAATGCATATGACGTAGAATATTCTGCCAATATTATTCCGCCAATTGGAATCGGAATCATTTTTTACGCAGGACATACAAACTAATTACTAACACACAAACTAACAAATCTAATGTATCAACTTTTTCAGAGTGAATCCAATCAAGATCTTTTGCTGAATGTAACGGATACGATTTCCCTCCCAGAATTAATGGGCGAAGTTAAAGAATTGCAACCGGTACAGCGCGAGTACGAAGATTTGGTTAATCAGTTACCAAAAGATTGTTCAAGCATATCTGGTCCAACTGGTACTTATCTTATTCACCCCGGACCGACACCGATGGATGCCTGGTGCAACAATGGCACTACACTCATTCAACGTCGTATCAATGGAACAGTTGAGTTCAACAGGAAATTCTCCGAATATGTCCATGGATTTGGAGAGATCGCAGCGGAGTACTGGCTAGGTTTGGAGGCGATGCATCAACTGACATCAGACAATTGCACATCGATGCGCATCGAAATGACCGACATCTACGGCGCGATCTGGTTTGCTCAGTACGATCATTTTTATGTGGGCAACGGGGACACTGGTTACGTTCTCGATGTAAGTGGATTTGAGGGCAACGCTAGCGATGCTTTTGAGTACCAAAACCATATGGAATTCTCAGCGATAGACCACGACCGAGACATCTCGAACACACACTGCGCTAGTAATTACGAAGGTGGGTGGTGGTACTCCCATTGCCAACACGTAAACATTAATGGAAAATACACTTTAGGTCTCACCTGGTTCGATTCTGCTCGAAACGAATGGATTGCTGTTGCCACGAGTGAGATGAAAATGTTTCGTCGTCCGGGTTGTGCTTGAAATGATCATTCGATAAATTAACCACTAAGGCTAATCGAGTCTGTCATTGGAAACAGTGACGACCATTTACTTTGTACCCCTTAGCATTCAGATTTTATTACGTTTAGTAATTAATGATCTGTATTATGTAATAATTAAAAGTAAATTTATTCAACATAATAATCAATATACCAAAGATATCAAGATAAGATTTTTGTCTACTTACTAGTTATGATGGATATATACTAGCTAGATTCACTAACTAATGTAACCTCAATAAAGTTGTACATGTAATGCATATTGTAAGTTTAAAGTATTTCTCTGCATATTTCTACTATCTTACTCACATTTATTATTTTACATTTAAATGTTGTTTCATCGTTTTGTAAACCACTGTGTGTATGTTCGTTAGATTATTATTATCTAAGTTATAGCTAAGCTAATTTAAAGTAAGTAATATTTAATTTAGTAGCATCTGATGCTTGTCATAATATTTATTTTGTGTAGGTATTTTACACTACACGAGGAAAAAATACAATGAAAAATAATGATATATTGTTAAATTAAGTCATGTTTTTGTATATATTGCTATTGTAAAAAAAGTAAATGTTACGTACTAATTAAAATAAAGGCGTATGTGATGAGAGTATGTATTCTGTGTATGAACAATTGTATATAGAATAGGAAAGAAAAAATACAAGACTGCTGAAATGAATATCGAGCAAAAAAGTGTTGACATCAAAAATATTGATTTTTTAAGTTTTAATAATTGATTCTATATCTATAAAATGCTTTGACCTGACTGAGTAATTTATCAATGCACAGTTTAAACAGTTGATAGTAGAGAACGGAAATTCTACTTCGACGGCACGGCTACTTTATCATAAAACTGCGCCATTGAATCAGCTAAAATAGTTTTTTAACATGTGGCTCAAAGAAAAATAATTATTGGTTTTTATGATACTTACTCCAAAAACTTATGATAATATGGATGTCAAATATGAAACTAGAGTTTTTTTCACAATTTTTTTGAAAAATTACACAACGAAACTTATTTTCTAAACTATTATATTCAATTTATTTTAAATAAAATGTATTCAACCAACTACAAATGTGTGTAAGCATTATGTTAAAATTGATACAGTGGCCGGCAGATAAGTTGAAACATTTTAACGTAGAACGGGAAAGTTCGCGCAGTACATTTTACATGTGACTTCTATGAAAAATCGACTTCTGCCATTTTTTTTCAACTAATCTGCCGGCCACTGTAGATGCCCTTAGTACTTAATTAAGAATTATTTCTGGCACAGTTTTTTTATATTACCTAATAATCAGTAATAGATCATTATTAGGTATGTAAAATTTTCATATAAGATGTTGGTGTATAACATGCATATTGTACCAATGGATTTAAACCAAATAAATAATTTGGTCGTAAGTAAATGCAGTTTTCTTTATTTTAACAAAACCTAAAATCATAAAAAAGATGGCAATTATGAACTATACATAATTGGCAGCTTAGATTAAAACAAAAAACTAAAGATACGGTACCTAGTCACGGCAAATGAGACGATAAAACTGCGTCTAGCTGACGCACTAGCTTCAGTTGCCGTCCGGGGACATAGGTCTTTAAGTCAAATTACCGACCTGCACTTACGACACCTGTGGTGTTTCATACAATCGACAAGAAAAATATATTTTATTGAGTGGTAGATGTCGATGTCTTGACAATAGATATATCGACGATTGATGTGACGTACGTATGTAAAAATAGATTTCATAATAGATATTTTTCTTGGTCATGCCTAATAGGTAACGTATAATAAATACGTGACCAACTCGGTATTAATATGAATATTTTTAAATGTGATTTTGAAAAGGCCCAGATCAACACTTTAAAGAGAACTTTCCCTGACGTAAATCTAAATGGCTGTTATTTTCATAACAACAAGGCGAAATGGAAAAAAGCTAAAAGTTTAGGAATACCTATGCGATGTGACACTGTTTTGACACATGACTTGCCAAAGCCCGTTTTCAGAAAACGGGCATGTTTGCATGGGAGCATCGACATAGGTACAATATCGCAATTCGAACAATTCTCAGTTTACACAAATTATGAGCAATTAGTACAATTCTAAAATCGGTACAATATCTCAATTCGTGCAAGTTATCAGTACTTACTTACCATTCGCAATTGGCACAATTCTAACATTGGTATAATATCTTAATTCACATAAATTATCAATAATCAAAGGAGAAGGAGAGTGGGGTTACGTATCATAATGACTATTTTCATCTGCACTATTTTTAACTGAACTACGGTCGACTCGACTACGGTCATTTCGAATATTGGTCGCCTGAACTACAGTTTAACTCCCCTAAGTTTGATTAAACTACGGTTGTTTGAACTATTGGATTTTTCAACTACGGACGACTCGACTACTGCGCGCCGATTTTGTTTAATAAAATGAGGTTAGCGCAAGACACGATGTACATGTTATATTATTGTCATGTGTCAATCCTGTTTCACATTATATTTACTTAC
This sequence comes from Idaea biselata, assembly GCA_958496205.1. Taxonomy (NCBI): domain Eukaryota; kingdom Metazoa; phylum Arthropoda; class Insecta; order Lepidoptera; family Geometridae; genus Idaea; species Idaea biselata. Next base: position 25,885,124 of record OY292394.1, on the reverse strand, counting down.
GTTTTATGTGACAGTAGAAATTGATATAAATATAGTAATTATGGCTGAAAATATTGTGAAATTATTGAAAACGCAAAGAGGGGGAGTGAAAGGGTGAAACCGCGGGGAGCTGCTAGTATAAAAATAAATTCCCTGAATTCCTTTTCCCTTCCCTCATTATTTTTGTATAATTAAGTGTTTTTCAAATAAAGTTCGATTTCTATATATCACGCTTTTTATTAAAATATTAGGCCCACAAAAAGCAAAACAGAGCACCCCGACTAGGGTAGGTTAGGTTATTATTAGAACATGATTACGCGCAGCGACCGCTGCCGCGGCACGCTCGCTACGCTCGCTCGCCAAAGCGCCTAATACTATAAATAAAAAAGGTTATAATATAGTACTTAAAATGTTTATTTCATATAAAGTTTGATTTTATACATTACGCTTTTTTTATTTCAAAGCGCTGCGCGTAATCATGTTCTAATAATAACCTAACCTACCCAGTCGGGGTCCACCGAATGCTTTTTTCCGTAGTTAAGTTAGAGTAAAACGCGCGATAATATAACGATAGTAGTTAAATTGTTCGGTAGTTCGGTCAACCGTAGGTAAATTGAATGTAGTTCAATAAACCGTAGTTGAGTCGTCCAGTAGGTTAGTCATCCAATAGTTTAAACAAACATATATTAATCGACCGTAGTTGAGTTAAACTAGTCCAATCGACCGTAGGTAAGTTAAATATAGTGCAGATGAATTGTAGTTATTATGATACGTAACCGGAGAGTGGTAATATACAAAATACAAAAAGATAAAAATATAGTTAAGGACTATCTTATGAAAAGCATAGACATTATAGAATGTCTTAATCGCTTACGAGTAATTCCTTTTGATGTAGAGGGAGATGCAGGCAATAATGAACCAGGAACAAGTTCTGGTTCTGGTAGAAACTAACCCGAATGTTGAAGAACTACAAAACGCTTTCAACGATATACCCTAATTCAGAAACTTAGATCAAAAATGTAAACAAAGAACCGTCAATTTTAGAGGAAACATTTAATAAAGAGCTGTCACTTTCAAATAAATATATGGGATTTTTGTTTACAGTTTTGATCTGTTTTTTAAATAATATAGTAGGTATAGTGACAGTGAGTCTTCGTAGCAAATTTTAAAACAACATTTATTAATAGTATTTTATTTATTATTAAAAAGTGTTTTTAGTTTAAAAGAATAAGTTATTTTAGTTTTTGGTTACTAGTATTACGTAAGATTGTTGCAATGTTATACCTAGTGATGGCGATGCTCCCATAAATTTTAGAATATAAAACTTGATTTCATTTACACACTAAATTTGTTTTTTTTTTAATGTTATGTAAATAATATAAATAAAAATTATTTTATAGGTACGAATCAATAAATTTTACAATTAATACATTTAGAAATATAAATATAAATAAATTTAAAATTTGAAACAAATAGCGATCCACATAACATTTTTTGTACCAATTAATAAATTGTGCCAATATGACAGATCAGGGGTTCCCTAACTGGGGGGCGCCCCCCCCCCCCCAGGGGCGGCGCAGACATATTTCAAGGGGGGCGCGGGCCACCTGTGCTGTTAATACCGATCGCTAAGAGAATGCATTCCAGACGGCTCGATACGACCAATGAAATTATTTGAAATTGACGCCTGGAAGAATATAATATTGTTTCCTCAGTCGGCCAATATCAGCCTCTAGGCTGGCAGTGATGGCAGGCTACTATTTGGTAAGTTGTACCGAAATACAAAAAAAAAACAAAAGCCTTTTGTATGACTGAAAAAATTTAATGAGCAATAAAAATCCTTATTTTGAACACTTTTTTATCCTGACCTGACAATCTGGACTGGAGGACGGGTGGGGGGGGCGCGGATTTTTTTATGGTCGAAAGGGGGGCGCGACTCAAATAAGTTAGGGTACCCCTGTGATAGATGAAGCGTCACACCTCTACTTGTTACGAATTGATAATATATTAAACAAAATTTTGAACGAACTGCTAACAAATCACTTATTGTACAAATTCAGAATTTGATTGAATAGCGATGCACGTATAAATTTTTAGACATTGTACAAATTGCTAATTTTGTACAAATTAATAAATTGAACCTATATCTATCACGATGCATCTCACCTGACATTTGTTACGAACTGATAATTTATTATTCAAAATTTTGAACGAACTGCTAAAAAATCAGTGATTGTATACCAATTCAGAATTTGAGCAGATGGCGATGCTCCCGTTTGCATACTATTATTCTTCGCTGCTATGAATGTACGGAGATGATAATAGTTTTGGCTCTAATCTAACCTAAGAAACTAATGAAAAATCCTGAATCGTACATTGAGTGCTTCAGCTCCAAAGCCATTTTACCAGATGTTTGTTTTAAAATTGAATATGTAATCTATATTTATAAAATGCTTCTAAAATAAAAGTAATAAATATTATAGGTACTTGTTATAATAACATTTACCTTAGTAAAAGAAAAGTTCAATTTAAAATTCAAATTACAACATTCAAATCGGATTAAGAGCTCGCTGTTGTTATTGCAGTGACACCCGTTTTCCCTCAAGCTGAAATTACAGGTTGTTACCATTATATTAATGGTGTCATTTGGGAGTATTAAAAAAAAATATCACAACAAAAGAAGGAAGTAAAATAACAAGAATGAGTGCAATGTGCAATGATATTATACCAGACGCTTGGCGGACATATTCTAGAATCCGCAGACAACTCGTCTGAAATGAGGCGTTATTGCAGACATTTTCAGTCGATCTGGTATGCAATAATTTCCGGGTTTATTGAGCATTGCTGGGAAATGAAATACGAACGCCTTAGAGAAGGCATCGACGAATTAATGGCCGTATAAGAAAGAAGCATAGTTTGTATTATTATTTTATTTAATTATTCTCAATAGAGGCATGACAAAAATAAGTGCAAGAATTCAGACAAACAGAGACTCTTTTATAAAATACTAAAAGGAACCCCCACGCAAAATTTAAGACTCCTAGCACTTGTAGTTTCTGAGATTTCGTGATGAGTCAGTCAGTGATTTTCGCTTTTATATCTAATATATAAAATTTCCATGTCACAGTGTTAGTTACCGTACTCCTCCGAAACGGCTTGACCGATTTTTATGAGATTTTGTATACGTATTCAGTAGGTCTGAGAATCGGCTACTATCTATAATTTATAAGGCAAAACAACGTTTGCCGGGTCAGCTAGTAATATATAGATGAGACAATGAATAAGGATGAAAAATTCACTCTTTTGACCCAATTAATTTCTGGTGTTTCAAATGTAGTAGAACAATGGACATTAATTTAAAATAATTGATATTTATTTTTAGTCTTAAAATTAGAAATAAGAATGCCATATCTGTACTTTATTATTATTTTTACAAATGAAAACCAAGTCAAACTATTAGGACGGTCGTGTTAGTTATTTAAGAAAATAAACCAGAAAAGAAAGTTTCTAGTAGGTATGTTTATTTTTATTTCATAAATATATAAATAATAAATAAAAATTCGATTCGATTGTGGTACTTCAAATAACTTATATATGTTTTACAACAAATAAAAAACCGGCCAAGTGCGAGTCGGACTCGCGCATGAAGGGTTCCGTATCATCTATTTATCTACACAACAGGTTTTGTTCTGAAAGGTAAATTGCGGTTTACGATTTATGACGTACTATTAAAAAAAACTACTGACTAGATCTCGTTCAAACCAATTTGGTTAGATTTGATTAGAATTAGATCTCGTTCAAACCAATCAATCGGATCGATGGAAGTAAACTTCCACCGATGGTACCATCGGTACCATTACCATTACGGTACCATTACCATCGGTGGAAGTAAACTTCCACCGATGGTAATGTACATCATATATATTTTTTAGTTTAATCTTTCTCTTATTTCAGAAGTTACAGGGGGGGCACACATTTTACCACTTTGGAACTCTCTCTCGCGCAAACTATTCAATTTAAAAAAAAATGATATTAGAAATCTCAATATCGTTGTTGAAGACATATCCTACACGTATAGGTTTGATGAAAAAAAAATGTTGAGTTTTAGTGCTAAGTGTGGGAAACCCCAAAACTTTATTGTTTTTTTTCTATTTTTGTGTGAAAATCTTAATGCGGTTCACCGAATACATCTACTTACCAAGTTTCAACAGTATAGCTCTTATAGTTTCGGAAAAAAGTGGATGTGACATACGGACAGACGGACAGACAGAAACGGAACCCTAAAAAGCAAAACAAGAAAATATTTTGATTCCCGCGGTTTCATCCGCGTAAGTACCGATCCATGGGAATGTCGGGTGGGGTAAGTAGCCTAGAGGTTTTAACGATGACTGAGTTTTAAAATTGATGAATTCAGGTTGTAATTAAATCTACAGTGCACAAGCGAGAGAAATAAAACTTGGTGTGTTTCATTAGTTAATAAATATTATTCTGAGAATTTTAGCTTTCTATAATAAGCCTTATTCATGCTAAGGGCTTAAAAATACGATGAAACTGTTCGGGAAAAGAGAGGTAGCGCCTATTTTTTGGTCGTCTTGGTTCAGTTATTTTCATTAAGAACTTCTTTACTGAGGAATGGTCTTTTAGATAAGGCCGTTAGCTTTGGCATGAGTTTGTATCTTTCCAATTTGTTAATTCCTGCTCTTATTTCTTCGTAGAGTTGCATTTTAAAACCGTGATATGCACCGTCCAGTATATAGTCTCTAATATCATATACTGTACCAGGAATCCCAATTAACTTTTTATCTATGTCTAGAGGTTCCATATACCCAACAGAGTTCGGAGCGAAAGTCGGTTTAGTAAGACGAGTTTCATTAAACCATTTCAAAAGAAAATATGCTTTTGTTGCTTGATACAGTAATATTAAATTACGTACTTTAATATCGTGCTGTATTATGGTGATTTTTGATATCCATCTGCAATTTTCACAATGACACAATGTAAGTCAATTTAAAACACTATCTAACCTTGCTTAAGAGCCAATTCACATAATTTTACTCGGTGGGTGGCTTCTTACCATCCACCGGTCTAAGTCGTAGCGCCAAGCGAACTCGTCTATACCTATTCCAATACGTCAGGTCAGTGCAACCACGAAGGACGACTGGGCGGAAGATTTTCTACATGCGGAATCTTTTCTTTTAGGTAACTGTATTGCATGCGACAATTTTTTGAACTGGCAGAGTCCCGCGAATTTACCCGTTTAAGTCCCGATCCTGCGGGATTTCCTAAAAATTAAAGAATTTCTTCAAATTTCAAGTCTCTAGGAGCAGCGGTTTGGGCTCTGGGTTGATAAAGGTATAGATCAGTCAGGACTTTGAATTATATATATATAGAATATATAGATAAGTAGATAATTTAATATTTAGATTATTAATTTTATCTTGTACCTGTCTATTTGTATTTATGAGATAAGTAGATGAAAAATACTAGGTACCTACTTAGTAAAAAAACACAAAGCGATGATGGTTATTCTATTCATGGTAGCTAACGGCGAGGTAATGGTGAAGTGGCAGCAGTTCGACAAAATAACTAATACTCACACTCTATTAGCTGCGATATCTGTATAGATTAAGGGAAGATCAGATTCATAGCCACATCCGAATCCCCAAGAAGAAAGTCCAGCGAGAGTAGCATTCACGACTAAAGGAGCACCGGGTACGGCCAGACAAGGACACGCTAAGTTACCTTCTCGTGCAGGTCCAATACAACGCATTGTGGTTAAATCGATTTTTATTTCATTCTGCAAAACAATACTTTTAATGCCGTTCTGTTGTTAAATTTCTAGGTTGCATAAAAAATAGGTATTTACGAATGAAAGAAGGCTGACCAAATATTACAAAATTTAGACAAAGAAAAAGCCAGAAGCGTAAAATAAACTGAGTATCTTATCATCATCATCCTACTTATCAAAACGTCTTTTAAACCAATACAAACGGGTTAAGCTTTTGATAATGTAGAGTCCTGTTTGATCTATGACATTGTTAGATCAGGAATACATTTATTTATCCTCGTTTTATTATCATTTCAGTAGTTAGGATTTAGTGAGGACTAGCAAAACTTAAGTTCTCCCCGCGCGGTAGCGGATAAACTGCTTGGTCCCTAGAAGATTGGTGTCAGGCAGGCGGCCGGCCGTAAAATATTGCCAAATTTATTAGCAGAAGGTATGGTCAGTGATGGATGACTTACCTACTGCGCCAATCTTAAATATTTGGGGTTTAGCGGACCCCGGGCTCCCGAGAGGGATGCAACCGGTAACATCGCTCGGTTGAGACAATACAGTTTTAAAAACGGGTCTGCTTACTAAAGAAAAAATAACGTTTTGCTTTTTTATATTGTGGTAGGTACCAACTTCACACGATACTTACATGTGCATATCCATCGCAATCAAAATTAGGAGTAGTGATTTTGAATGACACACTGCGTAACATTGTATCTAACGTCTCGTCCCGGCTGTATATTGAAGAACGAGGAAGGCATAAACCAACGCCCTGAAATATACACAGGTGGCATAAATTAATATTCTTAAAAACATTTTTTTTTAGATTTTTTTTTCTTTTTTTTTGAACGTGCCTTAATCGTAAACAATCAAGGGTGAATATAGCATTGGAAGTTTTCACGGCACGAAGCAGGGACTTGCGTAGTCTAGTTGGTATAGACGTTGGGGTACCGACCCAAAGACGCGAGTTCAAGCCTCGCCGCAAGTGAATATTAATGAATGCTATTTTTCCTTAAAAAAAATTTCTAAATAAAATAACCCTGAGCTGCATACAAAAAAAAAATTATAATATTTTTTTTGACCAACACTTTTTAAATCTAGTGCGATTCGGTAGTAATTAAATTTGTTCTCTCATTTATTTAAAACGTTGTAGCTTACACGTGATTAACTATTAATGATAACCATTCTCGGTTCTCTTACGACTCGTCTTCGGCTTATAATGTATTATACTATATTTATTTATTCTTATACTTTATACTTTGGAAAAATGTCGTCGGAGGTGTAGATAATTTTCAGTAATTTTACGCTATTTTTGCATAGTGAAAGCAAGAGCTGGAACAGTAACAATCACATTTTCCTTTTGTCTCAGTGTTTCATAAATTAGTGCACACGACACAGTATGGCTGACGAATTTGACCCGTGTGAGTGCGTTTGGAATCATGAGCTGGCTATGCGCCGCTTCATCTCTTTGCTACGTCAAGGGCAGTCTTACTGCACGGACACGGAATGCCTGGACAAGATCTCCGGGCTGCCCTCGCCGCAGTCGGCAGGAAACACCTTCATCATGACATTTCTGGTGCTCGCGTTCGCGTTCGCCATGTACGTGATGCGCCCGCGACGCAACATGATTCAGGATGTTGCCAAACCGAGCTCCTCGATCAATCCTCAGGATCGTGACGGAGCGCCCCCAACACCGCCAAGAATTTAATCACCGAAGATGACTGTCGCATTATCAATTTACTATTCCAGTAATGTATTATAAATATTTAAAAACGAATGACATACGTTGCTTCTCGTGATAAAGCTGTTATCGCGCCAGCAACGGTGAGGCTCGTCGTTGGATTACCTAACTAGGTCACCTACAGGCTACAAGGCTAGTACAGACGAATCTTCTTCATTCTTGTACTATCGGGCTAAGGGAAAAGGATACCAACTCTTTTCTCCATACAAACTTTACAAACGTAGTCGACCGTTTCCTCCCTGGATAAAGACATTAGAGAAAATTAATTCTGTTTCCGTACGAATGTAGAAAAACAATTGATCGTCGGAAAGAAAATAGTGGGAAAAAATATAGTTGAACGTCGGAATATTTGTATATCGGAAAAAAAAACATCATGAGTTGTTGATTGTACGAGCATACGTACGTTCATTTTTCTTCTTTATGCCGTTTTTTCCGACCGACATTAAACTTTTTCCGACGACGCCAATCAAGAGTTTTCTCCTGATATTCAACTGTTTGTTTCCGACAATCAACTGTTGTTCTTCGACATTTTTTCTCTTTTTGACAATCGCAATATTTTTTCTTTGTCAGTCTAATTCTCCCCGACATGAGGTTAAACTGTGTCGCGCATTTGGTTATACAAATGTGGAAAGCCATCCTAGAGCTTAGCCTTTTTATTGAGTCATAAGGTCTGGATGGAACAGTTGGCATCAGCGCAGGATGTCCACTAACGACGGCCGCGGATGAACGTGTAAACACGTCAACGGCGGCGTCGATAGGCCCGGCCCTGTTAGGTGGCTTACTGCACACCTACCAACCCGCAACAAGCGTGGTAGGTTAAATGTCTAAACCCCTCCCAAAAACCATGAATAAAGTCTGCTATTGGCAGTACGCAGGTGCACCCTGGGGTCAGGGGTAATAATCTCCGAGTGGGTGGGAGCCCACTGCCAAACAACCTCTGCGCGTAAAAAGGACACCGAAAACCTTAATATTTTAACATTCAATGTACAAACCTTAGGGCAAGAAGCTCGTCTAGTAGAATAAGAAAATGCACTTCAATATATTAAATGGGACATTGTAGGATTAGCAGTCAGAAGAGAGGGCGAAAACATCTTTGAGAGAGAGAACACAATTTTCTACCATTATGGTGAAACGTCCGCTCTGTTCGGTGTCGGGTTTTTAGTATCCAAACGCTGGAAATCCAATATAATTGAATTTGTTGCATATTCAGAAAGAGTTGCTTTGTTGAAATTCCGAATAACTGAAGGTAAAACATTGACACTTGTTCAGGTTCACGCACCAACAAGAAGCCACTCTACCGACGTTGTGGAGGAATTTTACTCCCTTGTAAATAAAGCCTTCGACGAACACAAGGGTACCTGGACGGTTGTAATCGGTGACTATAACGCCATTCTAGGCCCAAGACTGCCGAGTGATGATACAAATGTACTGGTCTGTACCTTACGGTCTGGGCGTTAGGAACGAAAGGTGAACGTCTTATACAGTTTGCTTTCGGCCAACATCTTAGCGTTAGCAACAGTTTCTTTCCTAAGAAGAAACACCGTCGTTGGACGTGGTTCTCGCCAAATGGATTTACGAAGAACAAAATTGACTACTGTTTAACTTCAAACAAAAAGATTATAAAAAATGTAGAAGTTTTAAACAGGTTAAAATGCAGTTCAGGAAACTTCGGTTCGTTTCGATATGACAACGATACGATAATACGATGGTTCTACTGTCACCCTACTATCAGAATGTGGATACCCCTCAGGATAGTAGCTAACTTTGACACAAAAAATCAAAGATGCAAGTTCATTAAAAATAGAATAAATAGAGTTGACAAACACATTTTAATAGTTAACAAAGAAGATTTTCAGTAACATTTGTAAAATAGTTTTGATTTACTTAAAATAGAAGAAACCACAGACGTGGACGTCCAATATGAAGCCATTAAAGATAGTGTCAAATCGGCTAGCCTAAAAATTAAGACCACTAAGCAAAAAACTAAAAAACTCACAAGCAAAACCATCCAGCTCATTGAAAAAAGAAATTCGCTAGTGGTCGGCTCTCCTGAATATAGATCTACTGATAAAGCTACTAAGAGAAGTATCCGAGTAGATGTGAGAAATTACAATACCCAACTAATCCACACTGCGTTGGAGAAGAATCGCTCACTGAAAATTGCCATGCGGGGTACTAACTCAAATAAGGCCACCATCATCCAGGGGAGACAGAGCGAAAATACTCCAGATTTGCACCGATTTCTACAGGACACTATATTCGGATAGCATTAGCGACATACATTCTGACTCACAAAGCGACGTCTACTCTTGCCCAGATACCATACCCATTATTACAGCCATCGAAGTGCACCAAGCAATAAAGAATTTAAAATATAACAGAAGCCCAGGTGAAGACGGCATCACCTCTGAGACTATTAAAGTAGGAGAATTCGTTTTAAGACCATACATTTGCAATATATTTAATGACATATTAAAAACAGGTATATTCCCGAAAGGCTTTTGTCACTCCGAAATAATTTTACTACACAAAACAGGAGACAAGTCAAATATAGAAAATTACCGCCCAATTAGCCTTGTTTCACATTTGTACAAAATTTTCATTAAAGTCATAGGGAACCGCATACATAACGCATTGGATGCTAAATAGCCTCCCAAGCAGGCCGGTTTTCGTCGCGGTCTTTCCACTATTGATCATCTTCAGTCCCTAAACCAACTTATTGAAAGGCATGAAGAATACAATCGTCCCCTTTATCTCGCCTTTGTTGATTATTCCAAAGCTTTCGACAGTATTTCTCATTCATCCATATTTGATGCCTTAAAATCACAAGAAATAGAACCAACTTACAAATATTAAAAAACACTTATAATAACAGCACAGCAGCCATCCGCTTACAAGGTACCGGACCGTCCTTTCCAATCCGCAGAGGTGTTAAGCAGGGGGACCCGCTATCTCCCAAACTTTTTACAGCAACACTTCAAGAAGTTTTTCAAAAACTTAATGAGTGTTGGTGCGATAAGGGCATTGTGGTTGGCGACAGAAGATTAACCAATCTTCACTTTGCCGACGACATTGTCCTTTTCGCACCTTCCGCAGCGGCATTAGGCTTAATGCTCGACCAACTGAGTGAGGAAAGCCTCGAAGTCGGCCTTCGAATGAATATGACGAAGACAAAGTTGATACCAACAGTGCCAGACGTAGCGTAACAGTGGGAGGTGCTAGGATGGAATATGTCCATGAGTACATCTACCTTGGCCAGCTAGTTTCTTTCCAGGCGAGACAAGATAAAGAGGTCGCACGGCGCACAGAAAACGCCTGGAAGAACAACTAGTCAATGAAGGATATGATGAAGGGATCATTACCACTTGCCTTAAAAAGAAAACTCATGGACATGTGCATCTTACCTACTCTCACATACGGAGCGCAGACTTGGTCGTTAACTAAACGTCAAAAGTCCGATTTCGGGGTGTGTCAACCAGGGTTCCCAACTTAGCACTTTCGGTGCTAGATTTGGCACTATTTTCGCAATTCCAGCACTGTAATTTAACATTTAGCACCTAGCACTTAATTTAGCACTAAACAGCCATCATTCTGATTTTTTTCTGGTCACTGTAGAAGCGAACTACGAATGTTCTAGTTGTGAATTTGTCAATTTAGTGTTTCGTAAACTATAAAATCTACAAAAATGGATATTCCTCTAAGCAAAAAAGTGAGTTAAGTTCATAATTACAGAAAAAAGTGGGAGAACAATCCAAAATACAAAAAGTGGCTTAGACCTGTGCTTGGAGATAGTTTGAAAGCAATGTGTGTATTTTGCAAAACAGAATTTAATGCGAGAATATTTGAAATTAAGCGGCATTCGAAATAAAAAAAAAACAGATTTTTTTTTGTCTAAAGAATAGCACTATTTTTTATTTTTTTTATCAATCTAGCACTATTTGAGATGTCATTTAGCACCCACTTAAGATAATGAGTTGGCAACCCTGGTGTCAACGTGCCATGGAGCGCAGTATATTAGGTGTTAAACTCATCGATAAGATCAGGAACACAGAACTGCGCTCCCAAACTAAAATTAAGGACATTATTATTAGACACGGGTCTAGATCGCGTTAAAAATAATCATTGTTTTTAAGAGGAGTATATACGCCAACGACCTTGAAACTGAAAATCCCTGTCGGGCTCATCGAAAATTGTTGATTATTTCATGACGGAATGTCGTAGAACTTTTTTTTGTGCACAGATTGTAGGTGACATTATTTCCTACATTTTGGTGTAGTTTTAAGACCCGAACCTCCTATTGGTGCAAAGCCTATCCAAATTTTAGACAAAAAATGTCTGATTTGGCTAAAATGTCGATAGATAAAATGTTCAATACGTTTAGACATATTTGTATGGAAACTGCACTAAAATATCGGAAACAATGTCGCCTACAATCTGTACACAAATAAAAGTTCTACGACATTCCGTCATGAAATAATCAACAATTTTCGATGCGCCCGACATGGATTTTCAGTTTTTCAGAATAGGGCCCTTAATTACCTCGACGTTTCGGCAAACGGGTTATACCGGCCGTGGTCCCGAGAAGACCCGGAAATCGTGTAAGTTTAAAAAGTGTGTAAAATTAAGGACGTTGGCCACACTGCCGCTGAACTCAAGTGGAACTGGGCAGGCCACATCTTCCGCATGTCCGACGACATGTGGGCTCAAACCACCACGGACTGGGCACCGAATAGCAGGCGACCTCGCGGCAGGCCCAGGAGGAGATGGCGGGACGAGTTGGACTCGCACAATAGGGACTGGGCCCAACTAGCACTGGACAGGGAAGAGTGGAGAGAAGGGAGGCCTTTGCCATGCAGTGGGACAAAATAGGCTTAAGATAAAAAAAATAAAAATATTTATTCTTACCGTAGCATCACAACGAGCCCATCCAGTAACAAATGCTGTAACACCATCTAAATCGATTCCTGGTGGTATTAACTCGATATTTTTTACTGAATATCTGCAGTAAGCACAAAATTAAAAAAACCAAGTTGGAGATTAGTATTTGACAAGTTCAGTATTAGGTTACCTTTCCACATCTTAATACTAACTCAGGAGAAATATAAAACAACTTATGAGAAGCCTCCGGGGTGTATTGGCCCAAATGTCAATATGTCCAAATGTTAGATGTTGAAGTCCGTGTCGGTGATGGCTTGTGTAACGTAACTTCGATAGCCAGGCATCAGTTGACGTGTAGGCCTCCTTCGCGAGATGAGCTTCCTGATGGCGACGAAAGACCCGAGGTAATCGTTAGAGTAAGCCGCGCCCTAACTTATAAAATCGGTAAATTATCTTATACTCCCCAAGACGGTATTCAAGCGGCTATCGGAAAGCCGGCTTTAGTCGGAATAGGAATAAGTATATTCATTCTAGTTTTAATCTTCTCAGGATTTTTAATTATGTATAGGAGAAAATCAACAGAAAATATAAGAGTATTAAAAAATATGCAAGAGCAAATGGATATATTAGAGTTAAGAGTAGCTGCTGAATGTAAAGAAGCGTTTGCAGAATTGCAGACCGAAATGACAGATCTAACTGGTGAAGTTACTGGCGGTATACCGTTCTTAGATTACCGTACGTATGCCATGAAGATTTTGTTCCCCAACATAGAAGACCACGTGGTCTTGCAATGGGAACGTCCAGAGCTTAGTCCGAATGTCAAATAGTCCAGGGACACAATAGCCAGTTGCCAAAATGTCCAATGAACATAACCTCCAGTTGACAAATTTTCCAAGTGCCGAATCGCCTAATTATCATAATGTTTAGCGATTGTTACGTCCAGTTGCCAAAACGTCCAATTTGCCGAATCGTCCGATTTTCAAGCGTTTAGGAAGGAGCAGAATGTCCAATATAAAATATTGTTTTAAAAATACTTACAAAATTTAATTGCAAATTGACTTAAAAAAGTTAAAAAGTTAATGGATGCCTCCATTAACTTTTTAACTTCATTATTTTCTAAGTCAATTTGCAATTAAATTTGGATGGATGAAAAAACAAAAGACGAACGAACTAAATACAAAAGACGATCGAAGTAGAGACAAAAGTCGATCGGAGTAGACACAAAAGACGATCGGGGTATAAACAAAAGCCGATCGGTTTAGAAACAAAAAGCGATCGGAGTAGAAACAAAAGAGGATCAAAATAAGTACCATGTATGACAGACAGATAGACAGACAGCCTGTCAAACTTATACCGATGATAACCATTGACACAAGACCACTACTTTCTTAGCATAAGTGAGCTCTACGAGATCTTAATATTGGATGACAGCTGTCAAACTTAAAACGTCAATATCTAGGAAACTATTGATTCATAAATAGGGCAATGGCCATAATTAAAAAAAAAACCTAGTGAGAGATCATAATGGACACGTAATTCATTATCACCGTTAATCAAACAACGCTCAAACGTTTAGACGTCAGACGTAATAGCACCTGGACGTTGGACATTTTAACTTTCGGGCCAATTAAACCTTGGTATTGATGGCTTCTGGACCTAACGACATCCTGGACAGTTAATCACTCGGGCTAAATTGACCAGTGGACGTTGTGGCTTCTGGACATTATGACATGCTGGACATTTTAACACTCGGGCCAAATTGACTTGTGGTGTTTATGGCATCTGGACATCTAGACCCCTTGGACATTTTAACACTTGGGCCAATACGCCCCGGAGGCTATAAGAATAAGTGTAGGAAAACAAATCATGAAGTAAATACTCGCAAAGTAGGCAAGTTCTTTTCAAGTTCTTGGTGGTACAATCTCGATGTTTTTGAATAAAAATCTTCGATAAGTACAAATTTTATTAAACAACTTTATGATTAGTATACAATCTTAATAGGCAAGTTGTCAGTTCTGTATTTGGCTGCATTTACGGATCCTAATACTAAACTCCGAAACACAGCTTTATAGGGGAAATATAAAGAAACTTAAGAGAATAAGTGTAGGAAATAATAAAATTATTTTAAGAGAATTACTAGAATTGAGTTAATAAATATGAAGACGAAACCCCCTCCGGAGGGGAAAAACCAACCACCAATCCATAGAATTACTAGAATTGAGTTAATAAATATGAAGACGAAACCCCCTCCGGAGGGGAAAAACCAACCACCAATCCATTCCAAGGTACCAATACTCACTTATAAACTATATTTTCAAACAAACGAAGTATCGCAATGTCACTTTGTAGCGTGAAACGATCGAAATCTTCATGAATGATTACTAAAACAACCGTGTTAATTGAGGAACCACGATCGGAATAGTTTTCTCCCACCACTACTCCTAATTCGTAGATCGGAACACTGAAACACAATCGATATGACGACGATGCTACAGTATAGTCGTCCTTGATTTACGGTTCATGTTTCTACAGCCCTAACCATTGTGAGCCTGGGCCCTGCCCCGCCGCCGACGGACTTTTAGGTTTAGATTTGTATGGTAATTTACTGTTTTTGTACAAAGTTTATACATTATTTATAAGACCTGTAAATTTAATCTTATATAAGTTTGTACTTAAGATAGAAATTTGTTTGTAGGTTTTGTAATGATGTATATATGTTGTATTTAGTTTATTTTTATAAAAACTTAGATTTAATAATGGAAATACTTGAGTGAAAAAACATACTCTATCAAAGGGTGAGCCACAGAAAGAATTAAGTTTCTTGTTAGTATTGTTCCAGTGAGATAATGAACAACATTCCTGCGAATACTCGCTATGTAAGGATGTTCCTTAATAGTCACACGTCTTCCTTTAATAACCTGTCAACAAAAATATATATTTAATATATCCAGGTCAGCGGTCGACAATATATGGACTGCAGTCTAAATCCACGACCGACCGCTAAATATTGATAAACAACAAACAAATAGTTGGACTGACTGACGTGGCAGCGAAATGGTTCAGTATTTAAAAGCCATTACTTGGGAGATAATTGATTTGCAAGACAAGTCTCATTGCAAATTGATAGCTAAAACATTCTTTAAGAAAAATATCTTTACGAAATGTGTGCATAAACGAATATTAAATTTACAAAATAGCACATCGATTGTTCAAAGCTAATTTCGACTTCGCTATGTATTACATTGGTGAATTGTATCCACCTATGTACAATGTTTACTAACTTTGCGATTCAAAACAGGAATATCTCCAAAGTTTGGAAATCCATTTTTCTCAAGAAATGGTTCAAACTCGAATAGCATCACCCGTTTGGCACTTTCATCTTCATCGGAAGATCCGTTCGGTTCGTTTCGTTTTAATACGGAACAAAACGAATATACGAACAATGTACCTAAAACATCTGTGCAAAATACAGAAAACTTGTAAAAAAATATGCTTTGTAGAGGGTTACTTTACAAAAAGCTTTGATGTGGTCCCTGATCACTTTTAGCCAAAACAGCCGGCCTCGGGGTCCTTTCCGCATGGAGAGGGATTCCATTCCACGTGGAAGACAACCACTAAAAACGAATGACGAGAGGGTGGGCCGTCGTCGTGGTATTTGCCGGTTCTCATCTAATACCGAGACCAATAAGGGCAACCAATATAATTGCCCCTCTACACGATGGCCCAGCACTCAACCAACGAGATGGCCATTGACTTACTTTTGACTCGATCACCTCGGTTTGGTAACCTACCGTTTCAAGCTAAACAGTTTATCTCCATCCCAAGGTTACCTGGAAGAAATCGCTTTTAGCGATAAGGCCGCCCATTTGTGCAATTTTCTACTTTTAAGCTTTTATGTTTTTATATTTAATGTATGACTGTATTATACCTACTTAATGTTGTGCAAATAAAGCGTTCATCTAACTATCTATCTATCTTGGTGATTAACTCGTTTTGAAGCCGCTTCTAGCTTAGCTTCTTAAATGCAACATTGAATGCTTCTTAATTTTAAATAGGTACCTCGTTATATTTCAAGATTGGTTTTAGTTTACAAGTCTGTTTAAATTTAAAAAATACTCACAATTATTTAAAATATTTTTCATATTTGTGTTCGTTTGATTATTTTGACTTTTCAAATCAAGACGGTCGCGGCCTGGGCCTATGTACCTACCTAGTAAATAAAATGGCATTATTCAAACCCTCCTGTACTAAGCGTCTCTGAGCTAACCCGCTCAGTTGAAGGAAGCTGAGAAATATGAAGAATACAAATAAAAAATAAGACTGGCTTGTTGTAAATACAGACAGATGAAAAAAAGACATTGAGCGTCTATCTTCATTAAAACATTTTAGAGTTATAAGCGAAACTCCACATAAAATGAAGGAAAGTGTAAGAAAACATACACTTCTGAAAAAACTAAAGGAAATCGCGAGCGAATGACACTTCTTGGCGTTTTTGCCTGGAAGACTTTTAGATGAATGTACAGATAAAATTGAAGAAAGAGCAAGGCTCTTACAAATTGGAAGAAACTTTTACAAAGGCTCTAGTCATTCCTAGAATAGACAAATTTTATATTATATTCTGGGATAATAATAAGTTACCAAACAGTCTTATTTCCAAAGATATTGACGAGAAAAATGGAAAACATGTCGTCGGAGGTGAGGAATCTTGGGAGTGAGGAAGATAATGTTTCATTATCAGAATGGAAACCCAATTGTTTGTAATAGTACACGAATGTAACGGAAGTTACCTACTTTTTTTTGCTGAGACGCAAGTAACCATTGTTTGTCTTTTTTGTGAATTTTTGGTTTTATATTTATTGTCTAATTTGGTTGATTAAAATACTTTGCAATTATTCGTTACATTATATTAAAATCGAATAAGTATTACTTATTATGAATAAATTCTAGCGCGAATTAATTACGCGCGCCGTTTAGATGAACTATAACTGACTCAGATAGTATTTGATAGTTGTATTAAGATATAATAACGACACAGTAATCATTTTGACCATATATTTTTAATGAATAATAAAAAAATATATAGAACGATTACAAAAACTAATTACCTACACTTTATTTAATTAAAAAATATGTTTTATTCTATTAAGACTCTAAATCAGATGGAATAGCGTTGGATAGCTTACTTAAAACGAACTATTTTGTATGCGCGTTATTTATAATAATAAATAAATTCTGTCAACAACACAACATCTCTATCTATCCATACAGCGCCATCTAGCCCTGTGGTCGCACTAAACAGTCTAATTTAATATAATATGTATTACCTGTGAGACAAATTGTGTAGGTATTCAATCAAGCGATTGCCAAGTTAATCAATTTATTTAAAACATAACTTTTTCTAAATATTGTTATTATGGTCTCTATAAGATGTTGTTAGATTAGCTAATTACGTAATAATAACTTAAGACAGAATGTCCCCGACTTGGAATAACATACATGGATCTCACAACTTTTTACGGTAGAAGACTTGCTTTTTTTACAAGCATATTTTTGATGGGATCTCATTTCTTTTTGTTTTAGTTCTTGAATCCCAACATCTCTAAATATACCTATCGACACTATTCGACACCTATTTTTCAATTTTATTAATACTTGAACAAGGTATCTTTAAGTATTAATAAAATAGAACGATACTGCAAATATAACTTTGTAATCCTATACAATATTTATGGGATTACAAAGTTATTTAGGAAGTTTGTGTTTTTCGGGAAAACGTAACCGATTTTTTATGGTTTTATAATTTTCCCTTAATGTATACACTAAACAATAATTGTATTCTGAATAAGAAGCTTCTATGTCTGCTAGAAGTGCCTTTTGAATTTTGATGATCGGTCAGTCAGTGAGTGACAAAATTAACAAAATTAAGAAACTTTGACTAGTTATAATTTTTAAACTACTGGTTCAAATTGAATGAAAATCAAAATGTACCGTCCTTTATACAATGCCTGCTTGGTTACAAGATCTTCAGGTTTCTAGTTTTATTCACAACGAAGTTATAAGAGGTCGAAAATGGCCTGAGTTGCTTCGAGAAAAGAATGGTACGGCCGTGCCGCTTTGTTGCTCGACTTGGCGGGGGCACTACCGTGCCCCCAGATATGGGGGAAAATGCAGGAGTGGTTTTTCTTACACAGAAATTTAATATTTTTCGAATGACCTTTGATTTTTTGAAAAGATCAATGGTACTAGGTAGATAACTAGGTAACTACTAACCTTTTTCGACCTCCTAAAACTTCGTTGTGAATATAACTAGAAACCTGAATTTTAGTAACCAAACAGTAACAGTAACCAAACAGGCATTGTATAAAGACTCTGTATTTCCAATTTCATTCAATTTGAACGATTAGTTTAAAAATTATTCGGTCCAGTTTTCTACAAGCACAAACTTCATAAACAACTTTGTAATCCCATATAAATGTATAGGATTACAAATTAGATTTGCAGTTTTGCAGTACTTTCAATCGCTGCAGCAACCACTTTCGCCACTGTTTGGAAAATGCAGCAGTGGCTTTTCTTACACAGAAATTGATGATCTTTCGAATGAACTTTGATTTTTTGAGGAGACCGATTGTACTAGATTCCCAGGTACGAGGGGTCGCTTCTTATCCTGCAGCATTGACAAGGCCAGTCTTTAGGACTTGCAGTACAGCTTTATCGTATACTCCGACCCCTCCCCTGTGTCGAGGAACAAACGAATCTTTGGAATCTTATCGTACTAGAAACCGATATTTATAACTTTTTAATTTTAATTTTTAACTATGGCCGCCAGGTTTTTTGCATTGCAGCATAGCCATTTCGTGTTCCCCCATTAATAATGTAACTAATTATATATATTTCATCCGGTAATCTGATGAGAGTTTCTAAAATACATCATCACAATTGGTTCATTAGTATTACATAGGTATACTTGGCGAGGTAACTAACAAAACTGGTCATATTACACCTATGAAATAATAATTATTACCTTTATGAAATATTTTACAGGAACCACTAAATGTTGAGACATCTCAACCAGGGCCGTCCGCTGCAGTTGAAATTCAGGACCACCAAGTAAGCAAACTACCAGTAGGTATACCACCTATGTTTTAGGTATTTTTTATTTAGTTTGGACTACTATTTTACTACTACATCAAACACGGTTGTTATCCCAGTCAAACTTAACGTGATACTTTTCGTAAAGTAATTCGAACTTCCCAAACGTCTAGAATAAACCCCCAGGAGGAATAGGGCAATTACGTTATATAAGCCCTTTGTTTATTATTGGGATAAAGCAACAACTACAATTATAGGCTCATTATGCTAGTCAGCTACACCAAAAAATAAAAATTAGAATTCTATTAATCGATTCGTAATAATTGATGGTGTTTTTCAGGTCATAATTAAACGAAAGGCACAAAAAAATGAACGAGAACAGAATTTATACAACAAATGCCGAAAACAGGCACAAAAAATTTGCCGACTCAAATCACGAATAAATAAAATGAAAAAAGGAAATGCAATTACTGTTTTTGAACAAAACACCTCTGTGGCCGAGTTAATGAAAAACCTAACGCCACCTTTTGCTCTGATGCTGCTCAGTTAAATAATGTTGGGAAAAAATTCAAAGGCAGAAGGTGGACGTTTGATCAAAAAGTAGTCGCATTAGGATTATTTAAAAGATCTCCAACGTGCTACCGTCTATTAAGGAGGATGTGGTGCCTACCATCAACCAGCACTTTGAACAATTTATTAAGATTATTTACGTTGAATATAGGCATCAATGAAAATATTTTTAATAATCTTCGAGATTTAATAATCTTCGATCTTTTTCATCACGTCAAAAAACAACTGCATTCGAACAATGAATACGTCTTAATGTTCGATGAGATCTCCATAAGAAAAAAATTGGAATATAATACTAGTCATGCCTTTTAAGTTCTGTCGTTTGTATATTTGCCGCCCATTTTAAAATTAGAACTTTTCAAAATTCAAATTTGTTAGAATTTCGAATATCAAAACAATTGAAAGCATTAGGATTACTGCAATTGTTTAGTCACAGCGTTGGTTTGAATCTGTCAGGTCACGTACGAAAATGAATCTTACTAAGGAAAATGTTCGTGCAATAATTTTCTATAACTTTCGAAGAGGCCTCACGCGACTTCAGTGTTTCGAAGAGTTAACATCTGTATTCCATGATGAAGTCCCATGTCTGCGGACCATCGAACGCTGGTATTTGGAATTTGAGCGTGGACATACCACACTTAGTGACAAATCTCGTGAAGGACGTCCAAAATCCGCCTTCACTGAAGATAACATCGTTGCTGTGAGACAACTAACCGTCGAAGATCGTCATGTGACATATCGAGAGATAGAGGCGTTATTAGGCATCTCAGGGACAACCATTCAAAAGATATTGCATGAGGCGCTTGGTGTGAGAAAACTAGTTTGCCGTTGGATCCCGCATTTGCTTTCCGACGATCATAAGGCGGCCCGCGTCAGATGGTGTAAGAAAACTCTTCAGAGGTTCAACCGAGGAGAGTCAAATCACGTCTACGACATCATCAGTGGTGACGAATCTTGGATCTATGCCTACGATCCTGATTCCAAACAACAATCTACAGTCTGGGTTTTCCAAAACGAGCCAAAGCCGACTAAAGTTGTTCGCTCTCGAAGCACTTCAAAGAAGATGGTGGCTACGTTCGTGGCGAAAACCGGTCATGTTGCGATGATTGCACTTGAAGATCGGTCACTGTACGTGATGTCTTGGACAGTCCAGATAAAGCGATGTGGGTCGAGGCTATGAATGACGAGCTTCAAGCATTTGAAGAAAATGATGCATGGTACCCTGTGGATGTACTACCTTCTGGCAAGACTTTTGTGCAATGTAAATGGGTATTTAAGAAGAAAGTAAACAGTGACAACAGTGTCAAATATAGAGCGTGTCTAGTGGCCAAAGGCTTCACTCAGAAGCCCGGTGTAGATTATGAAGAGACTTTCTCACCAGTGGTATGATGATAAGTTAATATATATGAGTTTGATGTATTTGTCAGTTTTAACTAGAACAGACATATCATTTTGTGTAAGTTTTCTCAGTCAGTTTAACAAATGTCATACAAAAGTTCACTGGAGCTATGTAAAGAGAATTCTTAAATATTTAAAGAAAACTAAAAGTTTTTGTTTGAAATATGTAAAGGAAAAAGCTGAACTTGTAGGTTTTGTGGATGCCGATTGGGCCAGTAACACAGTAGATCGCAAGTCTTATACAGGTTATTGTTTTGTGATGTCAGGCTCAGCTATTTCCTGGGAAAGCCGACACCAAAGAACAGTAGCCTTATCAAGCATGGAAGCAGAGTACATGTCCATAGCCGAAGCTTGTAAGGAAGCAATTTACTTAAAGTCTTTATTATGTGAATTGTCAGGTAATTTAAATACTGTAGTTTTGTTTAATGATAGTCAGAGTGCACAAAAGTTGGCGGCAAGTAATAATGTATGTCACAAAAGAAGTAAGCACATAGATGTTCGATATCATTTTGTGAAAGATGTTATTAATGATGAAATTGTTAACCTGAAATATATGCCGACAACTTCTATCCCAGCTGATATTTTAACGAAGGCACACATTTATAATGCTTTGCTGGATTCAAATCCAGCAAAGCATTATAAATATGTTGAAGGAGTAGGTATTAGTAAGAACTAATATTAGTAGAATGTATTAGTTTATTTGTTGTAGTTGGGGTGTTAGAATTGTACTGCTAACACCAAATAATCTATACACGTAATTCTGTTCTCTATGCTCTCTTCATTCCGGTACGTTGTGCAAGCAATAAAGCTTCGGTGCTTAAAATTCAAATACTCTCGTTTTATTAAAAGTGAGAACGAATGGTCTGTGCTGTGAGGTTGGTAGTACTTGAATTCGTCTAGATTTCTCTATGTTTATTTGTTTACTTTGTAGTTTATAATTCATCTGAATCAGTTTTGTTGCGGTTTTACGTCAGAAAATGAATAGAAGAGCCAACAAACGGCAAAAGGAACTGTTTGTGGAGAGGCTTCATGCTCAGTTGGAGTTGGCAAGAGGTAGGTCTTATTTCTGACGCAATTTACCTATGCTAATTGCTATTTCGATAGCGTAAGAGGAATTCGATTTGTTTAGCTACCAATACTAGTGCCTGCGGCTTTATCCGCCGGTCCCGATTCCGCGAGAATATCGGGATCGTAACTAGCCTATAATCTTCCTCGATATGTCGACTATCAAACACAAAAATATTTTTTCAATTCGGACCAGTAAGTTCCTGAGATTAGCGCGTTCAACCAAACAAAAAAATCTCATAAGCTTTATAATCATTAGTTTAGATAAGTTAAATGGATTAAGTCTAGTAAATTCAAGCCTTACCTACTCAAATAGGTCCACACAGAGGGTCAGAATATTGTAGGTATTGCATAAAATGGGTTCTAAACTACCTATTTTAAACCATGAGGTTCTGTGAAAAAATATTTTTGCTAAGGTATTACTTTAAACTTTCAAGTCATAGTTTATGGAATCAATTACTAGCAATAATGGTCACATTTTTTTTAGGAAACACAGTCGATGCTAGGGTAAGGCAGTTCTAGCTAGAATTGTCTATCGAGTTGTACAAGTTATGGTGTCAGCGCACCGTGGGGGAATGGAAGTATTGCATGTAAGTATTGAATACACTGCTTCAAAGTTTGTTTATTAATTATATGCCATTTGTCTGCTTATGGGTTAAGAATGGAATTACTAGCTCTGTGCCCTGAGGTTTCACCCGTGTAAGGGTTAGTTCTAAAGATCTAAGCATACATACAAAATACAAACAGACAGACAGAGAGGGAAGTGACTTTGTTTTGTACTATGTAAAGATCAGAAGTTGTTGTACCAGTTTTACCAAGAAACCAAATCCTAATTATTACTCGGGTCAATGTTTGCCATAACTAGTACTTCGCAATTATCAAGGGTCCTTGCAAACAAAAATTAAATTTATTTGCTTTGTTCTGTTGTAATTTTTTACCATTACTCTTTTGTTTTTAGAATTGGGATGTCTGGCGCAGCAAAACAAAAAGTCAAAAAGTACGGGCTCCATCAGCGGAACTGGAGGAGGTCCTCCAGGTCCAGATTTAACAGATCTGGACAATAAAATATTAGAAATTGTAGGACCTGCCTCCGTGTATGGTTTTGCGACTGAAGAGTGAAGAGAAAACTGTTCTTTTAAAAACCAACTGATACATATAATCAAATATTTTTGCTGCATATCTTAAACTAGCAGAGTCCCGCGGTTTCACCCGCATAAGTCCCGATCCCGTGGGAAAGTCGGGACTAAAAGTAGCCTATAGCCTTCCTCAATAAATGGCCTATCCATCACTGAAAGAATTTTTCAAATCGGATCAGCGGTTCCTGAGATTAGCGCATTCAAACGAACAAACAAAAAAAACAAACTCTTCCGTTTTATAATATACTTAAATTAAATTATGAGTTTAGGGACTTAAATTAAAAGTTTAGGGACTGACTGGACTGGCAGAGAGGAAGAAAATAGACGCATTCGAAATGTGGTGCTGGCGACGCATGCTCCGGATACCATGGACCGCGTTCCGCACGAATGTGTCTATACTTAAAGAACTCCGCATCGAGGACCGTCTTTCCACGATATGCCAGCGACGCATCCTCGGTTATTTCGGACACATTATCAGGCGCCAGGATGAGAATCTGGAGAAACTGATCATCTGCGCAAACGTACAGGGCAAGAGGTCACGTGGAAGATCCCCTATGAGACGGTCAGACCAGCTGAAACCAAAGAGCTCATCCAGGTTTGAAGAGGTTGTTCGAATGGCTGCAGACCGCAATAAATGGAGGAGCCTTACAAACCGCTGGGTGAAGAAGAGTGGTGGTCGCGATCTTCAGTCATGAAGGATCGACCGGAGAGAGAGAGAGGGACTGGCTAGACCTTAAGCTAGAAGATCCTCAAAGAGTTCTTCTACCTCCGCAACACCCACCTGAGCTGCCCAAGCCCCCGTATACGCCGGCGTGAGCGATTGCCCTAAGGCCAACAAGACCACCTGTTGCCGATAGCCTGACAGCAGCATTAAATGAAAATATTAGGCTGCCGAGCTGAGCAGATATTTCACTGGCATTGAGAGAAAATGCCTGTGCTAGGGTGCGGGCAGCTCAAATTTTAGTTGCAGCGTTGAGGGGAGACACAGTTGAGAAAATTCTTGTTGAAGAGGCACAGTAAACTCCTAACTGGTTTAACTGTATAGACAATTCTAGCCAAATCTGTGGTCATTTTGTTGTTGATTGTTTTCTTAGGTGTATGAGTGGTAAATTCAGTTGTTCTATTGTAAATTTATGTTCAATTTTAAGTACCTACCTAATATATATTTTGAATAAAACTTGTAAATGGTATAAAATGACTTTTATTGAAAATAATTGTTGCCTCATAGTATGTGCCAATAAGCATAGTGCCACAGGTATTTTATTATTATCAATTTATCAGGCAGGCAGTTGATACAACTGGATGGATGCCTGTATCCAGCTATTCTAAGTCTGTTCCTTTATTGGCTAAGTATTTGTCAAGTTTGTTCTTGAACTGGATGATACTGCGCCGAGATGATGTCCTTTGGTAGTTTGTTCCACGCTGTGATCACTCTGTTGCTGAAGAAATGTTCGTGAGGGTTGTAGTGCGAGAAGGCAGTGCGTAATTTGAGGTGGTGACCTCTGAGACGATCATTGGTGTCACGACTGAGTGGTTTGTGAAAGTCCAGCAGGTCATAGTTATTTGGTATAGGTACAAAACAGTTTTTTAATTTGTTGACCGGCAATACGAATGGATTGGAACAGTCTCTCAATCGTTTTAATCTAAGCCTTTCGTCATTGCTTTTGCAATAAAATTAAACAAAAAAAACACAAAACAAGCTTTTCCGAGGGTTTTCACTAAATCTGTCCATAAAGGCCGGCTCAGAACACCTTTCAGCCCGTACTACACCGCCAACATTACAAATTCGTCAATCGTAAAGGTCATAGCACACTTAAACGACTCTGCTCCAACACCGCTCCCATCTAAAGGTCATAGCACACTTAAACGACTCTGCTCCAACACCGCTCCCATCCAACACTGCCCTAAACTAAGACGACTGCTCGCAGTCTACGCGGCGACAGCTAGCAGGCAACCAGCAGTCCACGCGGCGACAGCTAGCAGACGGCCAGCTGTCCACCCGCCTTTACCGTACCGTACGATTTAAATCATACGGTTGGCAACACTCCGCGACGACGCGCGTGGCGACTGCTAGCAGTAAGCGTGCGGCCAGCGCCGCTATTAGTATAAGTGTTCGGTGGGCCAGCGAGGCGTCAACTCCCGAGCAGTCTGACGGCGGTAAGCTCGCTGAAAGCGAGCTGTCTGCTAATTTATGATGCCAATGTAAAATATATCTAAAGAGCAATATTTAAAGTCCATATTTGAATAATATTATTTTTGCCGGGTGGGAGCAGAGTCGTGTAAGTGGGCTATGACCTTTACGTTATTTATTTGAAGGCGCAGCCGATGTAAAGCATCAGGAAAGCTACCGCGGTTCTTCCGTTGACAGCAACTCAATTCCGACGCGGTAGTTTGACATATTTGACAGCGGGGTTTTCAATTTTGACACCTCGCAAGCGTGTTTGACATCCATTTGACAGCCGTCGCAATACCGAATGAACATGAATGAATGGAAAAAGAGCGTCGGAATCCGGTCCGATTTACGCAACAAACATTACAATGTTAAACATAACGGGAAAAAAAAGTTGTTATAATTTATTTCAATTTGTATCTAAACAATATAAAAGTTAATATAGTTTTCTTAAAAAATGTAAATTACTTACATTTGAACGTAAATATAATTATTTCATTATATTCATAAATAATGAGTGTGTAGGTAACGGAACGTAATGGTAAATGTTGACATTTGAGCTTCGAGGGAAAACTTCGTTTGTTTTTGTGGGAAAACTTTTCCAACTCGTGTTGTTTTGTGAATTTTAAAGTAAGTCATTCTGTTGCATATGTATACTTTACTGTAATAATTTGTTTCTCCTTGAAGCAACTACATTCCTATGTATTTTGTAGATGCCGGCACCCCGAAAAATTAACGAGTTGCAAACGGAGATATTGATGTTGTTCTAGGAGGAGCACAGCGCCTTGGCGAAAGGCCAAATCACGGACACGCCTCAAGGCAAGGTTGCTGTGAGACGTCTCTGGGATGAGCTGGCGGATATGCTCAAAGGCAAGGGAATGGGGGCCATTAAGACAGGCGCTCAGTGGCGCGACGTAAGTCTATCTAAACTATCAATGTGTTGGATGAGTACTAATTATACATTTCTATAGTTGTAATATATGTTAAAATATTTACTTATTTATTTATTTATAAAACTTTTACAACTTTTTGAATCGTTATATCTCAAAAACAGTGGCTCGTTGAAAAAATGTATTAATAAATTTATGTAGATAATTTTATGATCTACAACTTTTGTCTGAGGTAATTTTATGATAAAACTTACCGTTTTGCTGAAAATCGCGAAAAACTCTTTGACCTTTAATATTTTTTTTCCTTACAGGGGAAAGATGGGGAACTTTCAAATTTTATTTTTAATGATATTTTAAACAATCTCACCGATTTTCAGCTTGGTGGGAATTTAGGTAACTTTGAATGTCTAATTTGACCGGACTAATGGAGGTAACAAAGATGTTGTGGATCCTAGCACTGAAGTCATGGAGTCAAGGGATGCAACTAGTTGGTGCTTAATAATTCAAGCATACAACGGGAAGCTACCTAGTAGGGTGAAAGGATTTGTTAAAAAATCAGTTTCAGAGATACATGAACCTAGGGCGGGAACAATCGAAGAATATTTGACAAATATTAGTAAGTCAATAATAGATTAATAATTATAATGATAATTAAGTTAGATATGAAAAAAAAAAATACTGCAGCGCCTACAAACTGTAAGAGGTGTCCATGTGATTGAGCATACAATAAGAGGGATAATGGAGGAACGGAACTTGCGTGCGCGAAGACCAGCTCGAGGTCCACAACTGTTCCGGTACCGTCGGGTAGCCAGACTTCAATTCGCTCGAGAAAACGCTAGCGGACTTAAGTTTTGTGGACTGATGAATAAAGTGTGGTCTTAAAAGCTCCAGATAGCCGGAAACGTGTGTGGAAAAGACAGGGAGAGAGCTTTCTACCGATCACCAGCAGGCAAACTGTCAGTTTACACGGTGAATCCGTAATGATTTGAGGAGTGACCGAAATTATTTTAATACTTCCGACGTACGTATAGAGTTGTTGGTGGTTGATGGTCATCGTCGCCAAACCTAAGGGCCTCAACCTGCTACGCAACCTGTGGTGTCGACTAAACCGTTTGAGGACCGGGCATGGACGATGTAATTACATGCGGCACAAATGGGGCTGGAGCTTTGTGGGTGTGGCCTGGAGGACCAAACTATGGAGCACATTATCTGCCGTTGTCCGATATATGCATACCCGGGGCCCCCAGAGGATATCTTCCAACTAACCAATGAGGTCGTCGACTGGCTTAAAAAGGACAATGCAACCTAGTGGGCCACAAAATACAAAACAAAAAAAGTTATTGCCCAGATATGAAACAAACGCTATCATAAAAATATCATGTTTACAATCACTTTTTACTACGGCACCAAAAAAATCGAACCTAGAGAAAAAAAGATATAGACATATTTATTATCGTTTAAGTTTTTTCTTAGGGACTTACAACGCGCCACTGAGGTCGTCAAAATTAAACTCTTAACTTAACTTATCTCTTATTTGATAAGTATGTATTTGTTTTATGTTATGTATATATGCATAGGTATAGATATATTTATAAATATTTAAGGTAGGTATATGCATGTATTATTTATTGTTATTTGTATGTGTTGCACCATTGTTATTATATTTTTCAAGGTCCTTTTATCTTTCTACACTTCTCGTCCATCCAAAGGGTGCCTGGAAGAGATCGCTTTAAGTGATAATGCCGCCCATTTTGCCACTTAGTTATAAGTTATTTTATGTATTTCTTTGAATTGATTTTTTTATATTTTTGTTAAAATAAAGAATAAAGCTCTCTTTTTTAAGTGCGTAACCCTGCACTAGGCTGTTTTATTATTCTGAATATATAGTACGCATAGTACACACACCGTATTCGATTGTGACACAAACATAATTGTTGATTAAGTCCAGTAAACACAGCCAAAGTAAACGTTCAAAGATCGATCAAGTCCGGTAAGCACAGCCAAAGTAAACGTTCAAAGATCGATCAAGTCCGGTGAGCACAGCCGAAGTAAACGTTCAAAGAATCAATAAAGTAAAAAAAAAACGAGCCAAGTTCCAAACGACAAGCGAGTGGCGACTGCGCGAGCTCAAGTTTAAAAAATGCTAGGAGCCTTCCCTACGGAAGAATAGGAGAGATAACCAGCTATATTGTGTAGGTGTGACAGAGACAAAAAATGTTCGCTAACCGTTATTGATAACGCTACCTGGAATCTATTGTTTTATATCAATCAAAAAATAATTTGCAAACCGGAGTGGGTCAGTGTATTCCCTACGGAAGAATAGGAGAGATAACCAGCTATATTGTGTAGGTGTGACAGAGACAAAAAATGTTCGCTAACCGTTAGTGATAACGCTACCTGGAATCTATTGTTTTATATCAATCACAAAAGAATTTGCAAACCGGAGTGGGTCAGTATATATTTTGAACGTCATAATTATAAACGCCCATAAAAAAAAATCTCTAGGCGCGATTTCGGTGCCGCCATATTAAAAGTTGCTTACCTTAATATACACTATTATATGACATGGGTTTCAGGTGTGGGCAGTAAAGCAAAAAAAAAAAGAGTCTGTGGCCCAACCCATAAGGCAAAAGTTGCATGGTCCTTTAGACGTAGAATTATAGTTCATAACATTTTTTTCGCTTATATTCCAAATTCAATCTGTGTAATCTGCCTATATGTGCCTATTCCTGTGTCATACGATTAAATAAATAAATCGGGAGTTCGATATGTTGAAGAGATCCTCCAGGAACATGTTATACCTTACTCGGGGTTTATCGGTTACGAATAATTTGTGATAAGGGTACCGTCCTTAACGCATAACTTTTTTTGTCCTAAACACAAAAGGCCGAAAATATAAGGCATAATTACAAAACGCATAATATTCATATGGCATAAACTAAAAAAGCATAAACTCTTTTGGCATAATTTCAATTGGCATAACATACAGAAGGCATAAACAAATAATTCCTAATACTCACAAAGCATAACATACGAAACGCATAACATTAGAACGCATAATATTCTAAAAGCCTAACATCAAATACCATAACCTACAAAACGCATAACATTAGAACGCATAATATTCTAAAAGCCTAACATCAAATACCATAACCTACAAAACGCATAACATACGAAAAGTAAGTATAACTAATATTCAAAACTCATTTAAATGTTCATAAAACCCATAAAGGAAAACTCCTAGCACAACAACTAATACAATTATCAAACTAAAGCTTTGCTTAAATTAAAGACTCAGGCGCATTCAAAAACATTATTATAAACTAAATGAGGGTAACTTTTTCACAATTCACAAATAATTACAGAAATACCAGTTTGTGCTTTAGATCGATTATCAAAACATCTAACCTAACCTAAACCTATCCTACTGGGTTAGTTATTATTCAGATAGGTACACAATTGGTGGTGTACCTATCTGGTGGGTCTTCTACTTTTCGATTAAATATTTTTCGCATAATCTTCTTTTGGCATAAAGTTTTTACCATAAATATATTATTAAAACACACCTTATTACAATGTACTTTTCTGGTATGGAAAATGATGAGACCGAAAGGAAATCGCTCGCTTCGCTCGCGTGTGCTTAATCACAATATCTAACCTAACCTAACCTACACCTATTATTTTCCTCTTAGGTATACCAACGTTTAGGAATAGGTAAGAAAATTGTATCATGATAAGGCCATGAACTTCAATTAAATGTAGTTTGCCATTAGTCCATTATGTTAAAAAATATAATGCCATTTTAAATTATGTCAATTGACTATTATGGCTAATGTAATTATGCCAAAAGATCATTATGCTAAACTATATTATGCCATATTAAATTATGTCAATTGACTATTATGCCTAATGTAATTATGCCAAAAGATCATTATGCTAAACAATATTATGCCATATTGAATTATGCCAATGGACTATTATGCTTAATGTAATTATGCCATATAACCATTATGCTAAAAAATATTATGCCATTTTAAATTATGACAACTGAATATTATGCTTTACGAAATTATGCCAATTGAGTTATGCCTTATGAAATTATGACAAAAAAAGTTTATGCGAAGTGTGATGTTCCCTTTGTGATAATGCTCGTCCTCACACTTCACACGACGATTTCTCAAAATTACAAGAACGACTAATCGGTCTTCTGGCGCTGTCTTACACTTAACTCCACCACTTCCTGGTCTTCTCGTGTACAGACCGGTCTGGTCGTCGGTTTTGAGGCATACTAAAGAGTTTCTGGCACTAAATTTAAAAATTCAGCCATCTCGCGCTGTTTTCGTCTTTAACTTCGAAGCACCACGACTTGAGCTACTTGAACTGCAGTTAGGACACTGTGTTTCGATTTTGGGAACCGAAAATGATGCCAGTTAAAAACAAATTATCAAAGAAATAACGATTAGTTACATGACATTTAGAATATCAACTTTTTACCTCATGCGTTTTTTGACAGTTCTTACGAAAATTTTACTAACAAACTTTGTTTCCAGCATAATCTCTAAAATAAAGAAAAAACGAAAACCATTAATGTCGCAAAACGTAGCCAGTATAATTAATTTACAAATGTCCCAAACATTTACACGATCAGTTCCCGAAAAAAAACGATAATATGGTCTAAGTCCCAAACTCATCCTTGGGCCACTTTCCGTGGCGGTGAGTGTACATCATATTAGGTCCTTACATATGAAATTGGCGTTTTGTCGTACTGGCCACTTTGATCTCAAATATCTCTTCTTTGGTTAGGGATTCCAATTTCAAATTTATACAGCTATTTATTCATACATTTGTATTTCGAAAACCGTAATTCATTTGTTTTGTCCTCGTTTGGTTTTTTCTTTGCGTCACGCAGTTTACAAAATGGAAAACTTGAAATATCGCGTTATTTACGAGTACGAGTTCCACCGTGGTACCAGTGCTGCAGAAACGGCTCGAAGGATTAATGATGTGTATGGCGGCGGTGTCGCAAAAGAAAACACAGTGCGTTTTTGGTTCCAACGTTTTCGTTCTGGAAATTTCGACCTGCAGAACAAGCCCCGTGGACGGCCGGAGACTAAAGTTGCTAATGAAGAATTGAAAGCTATTGTGGAAGCAGATCCATCGCAAACCACGTCCGAGTTAGCTGCAGGCTGCGGTGTTAGTGATAAAACTGTTTTAATCCACTTGAAGCAAATTGGAAAGGTGAAAAAGCTTGAAAGGTGGGTACCTCATGAATTGAGTGCAGCAAACCGACAAACGCGCGTCAACTGCTGCGTTACATTACTCAACCGGCACAATAATGAAGGGATTTTAAATCGGATCATTACCTGTGATGAAAAATGGATCCTGTACGATAATCGGAAACGCTCATCGCAATGGCTGAATCCTGGCGAACCAGCCAAATCCTGCCCCAAGCGAAAATTGACTCAAAAAAAGTTACTTGTGAGCGTTTGGTGGACTAGTGCCGGTGTCGTTCACTACAGCTTTCTTAAATCTGGCCAGACGATTACAGCAGATATCTATTGTCAGCAACTGCAAACCATGATGGAAAAGCTAGCTGCTAAACAACCGAGGTTGGTCAATCGCTCTAGGCCACTGCTGCTTCAGGACAACGCTAGACCACACACTGCACAACAGTCGGCTGCCAAATTAGAGGAGCTTCAATTGGAATGTCTAAGACATCCACCGTACTCCCCGGACCTGGCTCCAACAGATTACCATTTTTTTAGAAATTTGGATAACTTCTTGCAAGGGAAAAAATTCAACTCCGATGGGGCAGTCCAAAGCGCCTTCAAAGATTTCATTGATTCTCGTCCTAATGGCTTTTTTAGTAAAGGGATCAATGAACTACCTATGAGATGGCAAAAGTGCATAGATAGCAATGGTACATACTTTGATTAAATAAATATAGTATTATAAAAAAAAAAGACTTTATGTTCCTTACAAAACGCCAATTTCATATGTAATGAATGACCTAATACATAATAAAACTATCAAATACCATCTGTGTCAGTTATAGTCCGTTTAAATGGCGCGTATAATTAATTAGCGCTAGAATTGATTATAGACAATAGTGCGCCATGTCTTTTTCATCTAACGCAAGTTACCAGTCTTTCGTATTGTGTTGATTCGATGAGTTATGTTTAATTATTTAGAATGAGGTTCATGTTACTATTAATAACAACATAAATAAGAGATTCATTTAAAACAATCAAGCTATCTAATTGTAACGCAGGTTACAGTGGAATCAAACTAACTGCATCTCGAGGTTTCACCCGAGTAAGTCCCGATCCGGTGGCAATATTGGAATCAAAAGTAGCACGTTACTCCTCGATAATATAGCTTTGGTTTGTTCCTAGTTTGTACAATTCCTAGATCGTACAATTCCTAGTTTGTACAATTCCTAGTTTGTACAATTCCTAGTTTGTACAATTCCTAGTTTGTACAATTCCTAGTTTGTACAATTCTCGATTTTCCAATTATGTAATCCTTGTTTCATCAAATCATTATTTAGGAAGAAAAACAAAAGAATTGGTGAAAGAATTTTAAAAATCCGTCCAGTAGTTTCGGAGATTACCGCCAATATACATACATACATACATACAAACCAACTTTACCTCTTTATAATATTAGTATAGAGTATAGATAGATTGTACCAACCAGCAAAAAGGTGAATAGCCATTGAGTTCTAACGAAGACAAACTTCACCAAAGAGGTCTCCTAGCACACTTATTTCAAACAAATCTTCTTGATCGATTCAATATCGAAAATAAAAACTTTTTGGTGCCGAAAAAATATTTTGTTTAAAAATAAAACTAATATAATGTCGCAACGTCAATATTTTTCATTATTGATTTGTGTTTTGAATAGAAACACTAGATTGAATATTATTATTATCAAGTATTTAGAAGAGTAAGTAGGTACTTGAACAGTTAATTAAGCACCTCTTTAATCAAAGTTACTGTAGTGTTATTATTTACCTACATGATTTCATAACAGTATTGATTGGCAAGATGCAGTGCTCAAGTGAAGACTCTGAATTATTTTTTAAAGAAAGTGAGAAAGGTAAACTAATTCTTTTGAAGAGTGGTTATAGGTACTACTTTGGACGCCGTAACAAAAGCGGCACAAATATTTGGAGATGTTCTAGACGTGATGTATGTAACGGTTCATTAACTACTGATTCTAGTAATAAAAAAATTATTAGAGAAGGTACCCATTTCTGCGCCAAGAATAAATCTAAAAATGAAGTTGAGAAAGTTGTTTTGAAGTGTATAAAAAGAGCAAGAGAAGAAATAACACCAATGCCTCAAATTTTTAATGAATGTTTTGATGAGTTGATTTCTAATCCAGACGTTAATTTTGTTGAAGATACTCCGACTTTCGGGAATGTTAAAAATAAATTATATAACAACAGAAAAAAAAGTCTGGGAGTAAATCGAATAACATTCAAGCATTTAAAAGATGTCCAGATTCCTCAATCACTCAGTGATGGATTTCTTGTAAGAAATGATGGAGATGATGATAAAATTTTAATTTTTATTTCAAATGAAGCTAAAAAATTGCTGGTAACAAGAAAGATATATTTGTCGGATGGTACATTTAAATCTGTAAGTCCACCATTCTACCAACTTTATACTTTTCACGTTGATTTAAACAGCTCCGAAAAAATCACGAATGTGGTGCCGTTAATGTATGTTTTTTTACCAGACAAAAGTCAACAAACTTATACAAGAATGCTAAAACTTATTTTGGACACTGTACCCGAGTGGAACCCTGAGATTCTTCATTGTGACTATGAAGTGTCTTTTATTAACGCTGTACATGAGGTGTTCCCGCAAACAACTGTCAAGGGTTGTTTGTATCATTTTAATAGAGCTATTTGGCGAAAAGTAAAAAAGCTCTCGATTGATTCGCTATCAGAGAAAAAGTTTATTTATTTGATTTCAAATTTACCACATTTACCTAGTAGCTACATATCGGAAGCATGGTTGAGTTTGTTACAAATTGCGCCAGATACCCAGAAGATTAAAAATTTCAATTCATATTTTGAACACCAGTGGCTGAAACCTGATATGATTCAATTAATTAGCTGTTATAAGGAAAGGCACACCACCACCAATACCGTCGAAGGCTGGAATCATAAACTAAATCGCTTAGTTGGGCCAAATAAGTTTTCTTTATTTTTTATTATATCTGTATTGAGAAAAGAGGCAATGAGAAATGAAATTAAAATTGATCAAATTTTAACTGCCAAAATTAATAATAAAAGAAGAAGAAAAGATATTATGTTGAAAAAACGACGAGATGCTATTGTTAAACAACTAGTCAAAGATAAATCTGTTGGATATAGTAACTTGTTTAGATTTGTTAAGAAAACTACCTTTTGATGATGATAATATTCAAAATTCCCGTCCAGTGGCGTTCTCAAGCAGTGACAGCGACAGTCTGTATGAAAGTCCTGACATTCCTGAAAGCACACCTTTGATGTCAAATTCTGAATTGTTTAAAATTTTAACGGAGTGACATTAAAGGTGTGCTTTCAGGAATGTTAGGACTTTACTCCCTTTCACTTATCTTATTTCTTATGCTATATTGTTGATTACTTAATAAAAATATGTAACTAACTAAAGTGTATTTTAATTCTGTAAGTAATATCGTAAAAAGTTATCGATAAACTAAATTGTATCGATAACGTTCAAACCGTAGTCGTCTGTTTTGTCCACAGACAAATGGGTGGGGATAGGTTGAAAATCGGTTCCTCCCGTCCCCAGTACAAGACAGTAGGTATAGTACTTCCCCTTTAAAAATTCCCAATATTTAATTAATCAATATTTTTAGAGTTATGACAGTTTTAAGTTTGACAGGTGTCATTTGAAATGAGATTATTACTTTCGAGAAGTAAACCAAAAAATATAAAAAAAATTAGTCTTTTGTTTTTTATATTGTCTTTGTTATATTTCGATCGTCTTTTGTATATTTTTTTCATTTGTCTTTTGTCTTTTTTTCGATCTTCTTTTGTTTTTTTAGATCTTCTTTTGTTTTTTCGATCGTCTTTTGTTTTTTTTTCTTTTTTTTCGATCTTTTGTTTTTTCGATCGTCTTTTGTTTTTTTCCTAAATAATGATTTGACGAAACAAGCATTTGACGAATAAAGGATTTGACGAACGTCGGTGCTACCGTCTGTTTATATGTACGTATAATAAATTATAATATCTGTTTACTGTGTCTCTGTTCAGTTTCCTTGGCAAAATGTCCCTAAAGTTTGTTGCAGGCGCCTTAACATACCTCAATGACACAATCAATAACATATTGTACGAATTGGGAAATATTTGCCGATTGTACAAACTAGGAATTGTACGAACTAGGAACAAACGATAGCTTTCTAAAGGTGAAAGAAATTTTAAAATAAGTTGGCAAAGGTAATTTCGGAGTCTATTCGTTAGAAACAAACAAACAAATATTTTCTCTTTATAATATTATTATAGTGTCTATAGATTCAAACAAATTAATATAAAAAAAAAAACAATTTATATTCATAGAACTTTTCAATCTTTAGCCAACGTCGTCGTAGTAACAAGTCTCTTTATAATATTATTATAGTGTCTATAGATTCAAACAAATTAATATAAAAAAAAAACAATTTATATTCATAGAACTTTTCAATCTTTAGCCAACGTCGTCGTAGTAACAAGTCTGTCGGTCGTGCTAGGGGTAGCAAGATTGACGACGGCACGAGCCGGCCACGCGGCCGGTCGGGATCGATCCATCATACCGAGACAAGATGCTGCACTGCTGGCCGGACCACTATACGGCCGAGGACTCGTTGACAGCGAATGCACAGATATTACCTGTGGGAAGACTAACATCAGTTCCGTAACTTTAAGAGGACAGTCTACCTACTCTTTCTCCATACAAACGTAGTCGACTGTTTCCTCCCTGGATAATGACATTAGAGCAAATGTGTGTATGCCATAAACCCTATATGTGCCATGAGTATGCCCCTACGTTTTGGTTTTTTCATTTTCTAATTAGACTAAAATAAAATTCAGAAAAATTAGAAAATGAATGAAACCAAAATGTGGGGGCATAGTTATGATATAGGACTTATGGCATAAAAATATTTTTTCTAATATCGTTATCCAGGGAGGAAACAGTCGATTGTAAAGTTTGTATGGAGAAAGAGTAGGTAGACTGCCGGGTGGATCTTCAAGACCCCCAAAATTAATGTCTCTCCTTAATACTCCTCTTTATGAAACAAATTCAAGACTTTTACTTCATAATCTACTGCCTAAATAAATGCAGCAGAAGCAATCAAAGCCATTCCGTGATTAAATAGCTAAAAAAGGAACTATTAGAAAGAACCTCTCAAAAACTGCAAAATTTCAGATGTCGCAATTGCTAGGTTTTGGATATTTTATACCATGAATCAAATAAATGTTTAGTAAAGTAGACCTGCCTGGGTATTTATATTGCTTAATTAATACCCAAAGTATTTCATATGAAGTATATTTAAAAATTAAGTTGTAAATTAATTAAAAATTATGTCGAAATCTGTTCTAAAAAAATCCTCTTTTTCGACAACACGATTGTTTTGGAAAACTCTGAGAAAACGGAACGCCCCCGAATCGTCCCATTTGACTCAAACGCTGAACGTGCCTCAGTCGACAGCCACCCATCACAGTGAAAGGACGTTCAATTTTCGAGTGGTAAGTTATTGAATCTCATTTTCCAACATTTTCCATTTCAAACGTCATTCGTTTATTTAGCTTTATCTTAATTATGTGAGCATAGTTAACTCTTATTTATCAACGGCAGTGAAGTATTCTCGAAAACAAATGACGTGCAGTGATTGTTATTGTTACTATTAACGTATTTCGGTCGTGGCGGTGATCTTTCCAGAACTTGTCACTGTCGGCAACATCATTATTAGGAACATTACGAGAAACGACAATGACGTCTATTACTAATAATGATAATCCAAGGCGTTTTACTTATATATTACAAGAGTTTGATGTAATATTTGCCACACATCAAGATGGTCGCTGTAAAGCACTTTGCGAAGATCAAGAGAATTTGAAACTATACAGAGATTTTAACCCTGATCGATACGAATGCGTACACATGATAATGCACTCTAGTAATCCAAAGCACTTATTAGAAATGTCCCAATTTGTAAATAATGGTGGGGCGACAATGGTACATGAATGGAATAAAAAAGATTTGTTATAATTATGTAGATTTCTTAGAATATACTTATAACTGGAGAAGTAAGAGGATAGAGAATCAAGTTAGAGTTTGTTGATTGAATCATTTAAAATTTTAAATTATTTATCTATGTGTTTGGTTCTAAGCGTAGTGCTCATTTTGGATAAGGGAGACGTACTAATAGAGGTCGTAGTGTGCATGTTGTAATTGTTTATTTGATGTTACATATTAATTTACTACGCCTTTTGCAGATCGTAAAAACTAAAACTAACCACCAAAAATAAAAAAGATGTGGAGAAAAGAAGACTGACACAGAAAATTTGCAAGAAACGAAAGTATAACAAAATTAAAAATGATCCTGAGTTATTAGAAATAGAAAAATATCTAAAACAAAAAGATACAAAAAAAATAAAAATATTTTCGTGATATAAACAAAGGAAAAGATGGAAAGAAAATTCAAAAAAATATCGTCAAAGGAAAAGTCTAGTGAAAAGAGTTGATCCCTTATTGGAGAAAGTTAATATTAAAGCTGTTGTAGAAAATGAGAACAATGAAAACCATACAGATACTGAAGTCCCAATGTGTGATATTTCACAAGCTAAAGCAGAAGTTAAAGAAGTTCGTTATGTTGAGATTATTGCGTATCATAGCGGGTTTTCAAAAAAGGGACAGGAGCCAACGTAAACAAATTGAGGGACTAAAGAAAAAACTAAAAGATATAAAAAACTTACGACAGGATCCAGATATTGAAGAGAGTTCGATACAAATTAACATAAAAAAGAAAACGGGATTATCTTTTGTTCCGTATTTCTATAGTTTTTATTAGAAATTAGCACATAACCGTTTAGTTTAGTTTTAATTACATTAAAATCGATTGAGTCTCGATAGCTGGGTGGTTAATGCGAGCACAACAAACTAAACGCATCCTAAAAGGAAACGAAACGCAGCATTGTACTACGACAGTGCTGCCATCTCCGTCACATTCTCTCCGCCATTTCGCTAACGGTGAACTAAGAGCCTATCGGCAAGAGCTCCGCGAAATTCCCTTTTTTATCTTCATTAAAATCATCACAAATCTACTAGAACGTGTGTCAGACGCATTCCTGCACCTACGAAGACCAGCTCAAGGGGCGCCCCGATCAAACCACGGTGTTCCTGGATGTTGGTGAGTGTTCCACATTTTCTCTCCTTTAGCAATCGAAGTACTACTAAAACCCCTCAACATATTGCCTGCCTGTTATATTTTAACAGTCTTCGGTATTACATATCGAAACCAAATTATTGCGAAACCAAATTATTGCGGTCATTGTATTACATACAGTACACATCTTAGCTGTCCCGGTATTTTCGTACTGGACACAAGTTATTTAGCATTACGTGGTAAATAACAGTATTTTAATTTTAGTTTGCGACTAACTTTAAATTTACATCTACTTAGTTTTACTTTCTTACTGACTAGCCACACCCTTGTTAACTAACACGAATTCATATCTACACAAACCTATATTTTACATTTACAACTACATACACAACTATTCATCGTACAACTTTCCACAGTAACAATGGAACTTGAACAATTAAATTTCGAACGTGATCTAGCCCTAAATAGCATCCAACGTATAGTCGATTGTGCAGAATACTTATCCGAATTTCGTGTTCGAGTAAAAGAACTAAATTCAATAAAAAAAACCATCTTTCAAGTGCAAGGTAAAATCGAGAAACTGTCCACAAAATCACAGATAATAAATTCTGTTGCTGGTAAGTATAAAAATGAAATACTTAAACTAAAAATTAAATAAATATTTATTTTAGTTTTTAACCGACTGCCAAAAAAAGAAGGGAGGTTCTCAATTCGTCGCGTATATCTTCTAATATATAAAATTTCCATGTCACAATGTTAGTTGGGTCATTCTTTGAAAGTGAGGATAAAACGCGTCCAGTCGAAAAACTTTTTTCTACTATAACTATATTGAAGGGTGACAATGTTATAAGATCCTGTGACTACAAACCCAACTATTTACACACGAAAGAAAAATAATAAACATAGTTTAATTACAAATTTAATCTAAAATCAGCTTCAAACATCATTATCTGGCATGTCCAATATGATTGCACGTGGTTATTTTCGCTAATAAAAAAATATTATTAAACTTAAATAAATCATCTTAAATGTAAAATCATTAATAAATGATCAATCTTCCCAAATAATGTGGATTTATTTATGTTTACTTATGTATGAAATAATAAAAAACAGACACGGTTAAAATTTGTCACAAAATAAACATCATTAGTCACCGCAAGGATTGTTCACATTATATCTCCATATCTCTCGGATAAAATGTTGTTGCTTGAATGCATGCACACCCCCCTCGATGCCCTCAGTTGACTCGCGACCTTTGAACGGAGTGGACGCGCTGTATCTCGCTACCAGGTGAGTTTTGATATGGTTCTTCAGAATTTGTAATCAAAAAAGTCATTAATCTTTTCCGTTCTCACTATGCATATATGTGATGTATTTGTTAAAGTGTTTGTTGTGATGGTGTATCGAAAAGATATCTTTTCCCTCTGACGTGTTTTAAATGCAGATTTGTTCTTTCTGGACAGGTTACGACCTGTTTTCTTGGATTTGTCATTTTAGCAAACATCATTATCTTCGAATTTTGTGTTGCGTTTAATGACCAATAGGGAAATTAATGATTTTTTGTGTTTTCAATAATGATAGCCTTTGAGGATAATGACTTGTAAATGTGATCTGTATACATTTTTGTTACCCAAAGTCCTTATGTTTTAGGGGAGGGAGGAACCTATTTAAAATAAAATAAAATGCCACCGAAGAACAATAAGGCAACACAAGAACGCCGTCGAGAGAAACAAAGATTATGCAAAAAAAAAGATACCAAGAAATAAAAGATGATCCCGAGCTATTAGCAATAGAACAAGAAAAAAGACGAAACAAGTATAAGAAAAGAAAAGAAGAAGGTAAACATAAATCGATAACCGAGCAAACTCCACGCGCTAAACGCGAACAAAGAAAAAAATGAAAACAAAATTCCAAAAGGTTAGTTACACAGTTTGCCTATGCCTACATTTTGATTATATATTTAACAATATAAAGTCCTTACTGATATTATAAATCTGAAAGTAACTCTGTCTGTGTGTCTGTTTGTTACCTTTTTTACGCCTAAATCGCTGAACCAATGAAAGTGGTATAGATATAGAGGGGACCTTGGAGAAGTATACAGGGTACCTTTACCCTGACCTCGGATTTTGATCCCGAAATTACGTGGGTGAAACCGCGGGGCGCAGCTAATAATTATATATTTTTATTATAGATACAGATTAAGAAAAAAGCAAGATGGACAGGTGCCTACGTTCGAGCCAGTTTTAATAGAAACCACAGAGGAGACTTCTGACAACACAGAACAGACTTCACATGATCCATTGCATCAGTTTTCTACTACATTGAAAGCGGCGGTAAGAAAAGTGCGATATAATGAATATAAAAAGAGATGTGTATTGATAAGTAAGATTGATTTATACAAGAAGAAAATTGAAAGCCAAAGAAAAACCATCCAAAGACTAAATAAGAAACTTCAAGTGCAACAAAAAAATTACAAAGATTATCTCGAAACGTCAGTCGTAACAAAGACTAAATCTTTGTACTTGAAGTCAGAACACAACTCAATCGTAGAAAAAAATCATCAATTTTATATCGATGATGCAAACAGTACTATCAGTGCCGGTAAGAAAGAATTTGTGACAAAAAACAAAGTAAAGATGCAAAAACGCTATCTAAATGCACCTTTATATACTCTTTTTCACAAATTTCTCTCCCACTTCGATATAAAACTAAGTTACTCGACTTTTCGACCATTCTGGATAGTTTTCCCAAAACCTATAAATAGGGAAACTTGTCTCTGTACTCGGACATACTAATATGGAGTTATTGCTACAAGGTTTACATAAAGCTTGTATAATAAATGTAAAAACTTGCGAAGAAGAATTGTTATCGAAACTGTGTTGTGACACGAGGAAATTAGATTGTTTGAATAGAAGTTGTAACATATGCTCATCAAATCATCTCGAATATTCCAATGTTTCCGATAACAACGTTTCCTTTTACGAATGGCGAAAAACAGTAAAAGATATCACACTTAAAAATGGCACTAAGAAAAAACAACAGTTGACTAAAAAAGTAAAAAATACAATTAATACTAAAGTAGCAATAACAAAACTTGAAGCAGATTTAATACCCTTCTTTAGTCATGTTTACAAAATTATTTTCCAATATAATGGCATTAAAACCCTTAAACATAACCTAACGCTTCAGGTCGATTTTTCTGAAAATTATTTGTTAAAATTTGCTGCAGAAGTCCAGTCTTTCCATTTCGGTGGTAGTCGTCAACAAGTTTCTTTACACACTTCTGTGGCGTACACTCACGATTTTACTTCCGGTCTTGTTACTCCAATTTCTGTTTGCACAATCAGTGACTGTTTACGTCATGATGCACCAGCTATATGGGCACACTTGGTACCACTAATACAGCATGTTCTTGAAGTTAATCCCTTAATTGA
Organism: Idaea biselata; assembly: GCA_958496205.1. Taxonomy (NCBI): domain Eukaryota; kingdom Metazoa; phylum Arthropoda; class Insecta; order Lepidoptera; family Geometridae; genus Idaea; species Idaea biselata. Next base: position 25,842,617 of record OY292394.1, on the reverse strand, counting down.
AGCACTTCATTTTTTATCGGATTCACCATCATCCCAATACCGTAACAAGTATATGTTTTTTATAATAAGCCAAATTTTCCACGATTTTCCTCAAATTATTAAAATTACATGGAACTACTCGAAGGCTGGACATGGAAAAAATGCCCCTGATGGGGTAGGAGCTGTTCTTAAAAGGACTGCGGACCGTATGACTTTGTTTGGTAATGATATTGGAACTTATGATAAATTTTATAATATATTAATGAAAAATGTTGCAAATATTAATATTAAGAAGGTGGATGAAAAAGAAATAATAGTTAAAGAAAGACTAATTCCAAAAAATTTGAAAACCTTCAGGGGCACCTTTTCCGTGTACCAGGTCGTATGGGATAAGACTGTTCCAAAGACTGTTTTTAGACAATTTAGTTGTTTCGATTGTAATATAGAAAATAAATGTAAATCATAACCATAACCATGAAGGTTATGATTTAGGATGTATCCCAAATAATAGTCATGGAAACAGAAAATATAGATCCTAACTGTGTTGCTCCCCTGTCCAAAAATCAAGTTACACGTAGTGTGAATCCAAATAAACGAATAACTATTCAATCCAACATATTGTTACAACAAGGCAACACTTTTAATATTAGTGGTTACGGAGACCCAAAACCGTCAACATCTAGAATGTAATTTGTTACATATCACATTTTCTATAATGAGTACTATTAATTATCATTATATTATTAGCAATAATCAGGGCTATGGTTATGATGATTATTATTTTAATATATGAGACTGTCAACGTTATGTTTGTCTGATTAATTTTTGCAACTTTTATCTGTTAATTACTTTATCTAGCTCTTTTGTCAATTGTATGATAAGTATATTTGTTGATTATGTTTTTCTTAGAATTTACTACATTGCAAGCTTAACTTACTTCATTGTTAATGTTACATAATTTATAAGTTGGTTACGGAGACACAAAACTGACACCATTTATAATGTGATTTTTTACATTTACACTTTCTATAATGAGTACTTTTAATTATTATTATATTTTTAGCAATAATCAGGGCTATGGTTATGATGATTATTATTTTAATATCTGAGACTGTCAACGTTATGTTTGTCTGATTAATTTTTGAGGCTTTTATCTGTTAATTACTTTTTCTAGCTCTTTTGTCAATTGTATGATAAGTATATTTGTTGATTATGTTTTTCTTAGAATTTACTACATTGCAAGCTTAACTTACTTCATTGTTAATGTTACATAATTTATAAGTTGGTTACGGAGACACAAAACTGACACCATTTATAATGTGATTTTTTACATTTACACTTTCTATAATGAGTACTTTTAATTATTATTATATTTTTAGCAATAATCAGGGCTATGGTTATGATGATTATTATTTTAATATCTGAGACTGTCAACGTTATGTTTGTCTGATTAATTTTTGAGGCTTTTATCTGTTAATTACTTTTTCTAGCTCTTTTGTCAATTGTATGATAAGTATATTTGTTGATTATGTTTTTCTTAGAATTTACTACATTGCAAGCTTAACTTACTTCATTGTTAATGTTACATAATTTATAAGTTAGTTACGGAGACACAAAACTGACACCATTTATAATGTGATTTTTTACATTTAAGTCTTCGCCAGATAGAACGCGTACTTAGCGCCGCGTTATAGCGTTACAGCGTCGCGTTTCAACGTCGCGCTCTTTTGATGTCACACTGGAATTGACTAGATTAGCGCAACGCTCCTAACGCAACGTACCATTCACGAGAGCGTAGTGCAGATCGCTAGCAGTCTTTGGAAAGGTTGTTCGCTATTGAGATGTCGAGTGATTCAGATGTGGAAGAAATATTACTATTATACGCTTTATCACGATCGCAGAGAAAAAGAGTATGGGTACACGATATCAATAAAAAGAGAGAGGAATTAGGAGAATATCATCGTTTATGTCGCGAGCTTTCATCACATGAAGATCGTTTTTTTACATACTTTCGTATGTCTCAAGATTTATTTGAAGAATTACATGAACTACTTATCCCAAAAATAAGCAAATGTACCACAAATTGGAGGACACCTATTTCTACAAGAGAAAGACTTGTAATCTGTCTGAGGTAAGAAATATTTATTTTTTAAGATACATGTTTGTTGCGTTATTATTATTATGAAAATCACTTGAGGTCGATGCTTCAAAATTTGTCACATGTAGCATATCAATGTCGTTAAGCAGCAGCTCAGGCTGTCGCTGGTCTGATGTAGTACCGCCAATGTAGGTAGATAAATCTATAACAGCGATTGGGGATAAATCTTGTGGCCTAGAATTGATTACTTCATAGGAGAGGGAGTCTTCCGTACTTATAATAGAGTAATGTGGTGAATTGTTCAATATTTGGACGTTTTCTTGCATTTCCTCTGTTTCTATGCTTGCAAATAACTTAGCCAGTTCTACTTTGACTTTTATCTGGTTTTCTTTGGAAAAACTTTTAAACGTTTGGGCATAACTTTGGAATAGGTGATCTATGGCATCATACTCTTGTTTTTTTTATTTTTAAGATAATTTATAACTTTATCCATCTCACTGTCAGTTTTATTAATTTTTTTGGCTCTTGAACGAATTGCGGAATGGGCAGGAGGCGTCTCTGGCGGAGGCGTCTCTGGCGGAGGCGTCTCTGGCGGAGACGTCTCTGGCGGAGACGTCTCTGGCGGAGGCGTCTCTGGCGGAGGTGTCTCTGACGGAGGCGTCTCTGGCTCAGGCGTCTCTGGCTGAGGTGTCTCTGGCGATTGGATCTCTGGCGTGGAGTCTCTGATAAATATGCATCTGCCGAAGATGCATTTGACATTCGAACATTTGAACTTCTTTGTCGATCCGTCAGAGTTGCGTCAAGGAACTGTAACTGGGCAGCCCAAGGCCATTTTGTAAATTTTTTTGAAGCTTGCCCTGTAGTACCTGTAACCTCTCTTTTGTATCTCATATAATTGTCTCTCAAACTCTTCCATTTTTTTTTAGCTACTGCACCTGTAAAATAACGATACATTTTATTATTTTGTTTTAGGTACTTAGCTACGGGTGATTCACATCAGACCATTGCCTTCTCCTTCAGAGTAGGTCGATCAACAGTTGGTAGTATTGTTAGTGAAGTCTGTAAAGCAATCTGGAATACATTACAACCAGAATATATGGAATCACCTACTGAAGAGACATGGAAACAATCAGAGAAGGGTTATCGGGAAACCTGGAATTTTCCTAACTGCGTCGGTAGTATTGACGGGAAGCATGTCGCTATAAAGTGCCCGAATAATAGTGGATCAGACTATTTTTGCTACAAAAAGTTTTATTCTATAGTTCTTCTTGCTATAGTCGATCCATGTCACAAATTCACTGTCATCGATGTCGGTAGTTACGGACGCCATAGTGATAGCGGCATATTCGAGAACTCAATGTTTTATCGACAATATATCCACGGAAAATCTCTTCTACCATATAAACCTCTTAAAGGTACCGATGACCCCGTACCTCATGTACTTATTGGTGATGAGGATTTTGCTTTAAAAACGTATTTAATGCGTCCATTCCCTAGAGCCTCAGCCACACAAGACGAAAGAAAAACAAATTTTAATAAAAGACTTTGCAGGGCACGTCGAGTGGTTGAAAATGCATTTGGTATATTAGCACAAAAATGGCGCATTTTTTTACGACCTATTGATTGTAATGTAGACACAACAATTGATGTTATCAAAGCTGCATGTTGTTTACATAACTTCTTAAGAACAAAACGAAGAACAACGGTTTTATCTCCAGAGTCAGAAGAACAAAACGAACCTATGCGTGCCCTAACTCCTCATCGCCCAACAAACAGAAGATCAACGACGGCAGCATTCGAAATTCGTGAAAAATTTGTGACTTATTTTAATCAATAAACAAATTACATTACTTACCAGTTTCATTGATTTCTTTTCCTACTTGTTCCCACAACTTTGTCTTCACTGTTATGTTTTTATAAGATTTATCCTTCGTATTATATAAGCAGGGGTGGTTCCGAACAAATTCTATTCGTATTCAGTCATCATAATGATGACTGAAAACCTAATAGAATTGCCAATTTAAAACACGAGTAGTCCGACGTTAGAATTTTTTTTGTAAAAAAATACAACGTACGGCGTCAAAGCGTCCTAACGCTGCGACAGAGCGTCACGTACTGCTAGCGCCGGCGCTCTGTTTGACAGCCTATACCGTCATAGTACAACACAGTTCAACGCTTTAGCGCGGCGTCAAGGTAGCGCCCTGACGCCGCGTTATAACGCGTTCTATCTGGCGAAGCCTTTATAGCACTTTCTATAATGAGTACTTTTAATTATTATTATATTTTTAGCAATAATCAGGGCTATGGTTATGATGATTATTATTTTAATATATGAGACTGTCAACGTTATGTTTGTCTGATTAATTTTTGCAACTTTTATCTGTTAATTACTTTTTCTAGCTCTTTTGTCAATTGTATGATAAGTATATTAAAATTTGTTGATTATGTTTTTCTTAGAATTTACTATATTGCAAGCTTAACTTACTTCAGTGTTAATGTTACATAATTTATAAGTTGGTTACGGAGACACAAAACTGACACCATTTATAATGTGATTTTTTACATTTACACTTTCTATAATGAGTACTTTTAATTATTATTATATTTTTAGCAATAATCAGGGCTATGGTTATGATGATTATTATTTTAATATATGAGACTGTCAACGTTATGTTTGTCTGATTAATTTTTGCAACTTTTATCTGTTAATTACTTTTTCTAGCTCTTTTGTCAATTGTATGATAAGTATATTAAAATTTGTTGATTATGTTTTTCTTAGAATTTACTACATTGCAAGCTTAACTTACTTCATTGTTAATGTTACATAATTTATAAGTTGGTTACGGAGACACAAAACTTACACCATTTATAATGTGATTTTTTACATTTACACTTTCTATAATGAGTACTTTTAATTATTATTATATTTTTAGCAATAATCAGGGCTATGGTTATGATGATTATTATTTTAATATATGAGACTGTCAACGTTATGTTTGTCTGATTAATTTTTGCAACTTTTATCTGTTAATTACTTTTTCTAGCTCTTTTGTCAATTGTATGATAAGTATATTAAAATTTGTTGATTATGTTTTTCTTAGAATTTACTACATTGCAAGCTTAACTTACTTCATTGTTAATGTTACATAATTTATAAGTTGGTTACGGAGACACAAAACTTACACCATTTATAATGTGATTTTTTACATTTACACTTTCTATAATGAGTACTTTTAATTATTATTATATTTTTAGCAATAATCAGAGCTGATGATGATGGTTATTATTTAATATATAAGACTGTCAACGTTATGTTTGTCTGATTAGTTTTAGTGGCTTTTTATCTGATTTTTACTCTTTTATAAGTATATTTGTGAATTTAGTTTTTATTATATTTTTTACTACATTAAGTTTAACTCTACTTCATTGTTTTTGTTACATAGGTAACTTATAATAAGTTAAATGGAAAAACCACCTAAGATATTATGTTCCTTCAAAATGCTAATAAGTAAGGATATAGTACCTAAGTAATGGCAATCATTTGTATTTAAATGACAAGAAAACAAATGACATTAGATAAAAAAAAATGTTAATTAATAATAATATGTTGTATTTCATAAAAGTTTTGTATTAAAAATAAAAATAAAAACAGATAGGTACTACCTACGTACATATGTCATTTAATTATTAAGTGAATTATTATTCGTAATAAATAATGTTGATTAATAAATTACTTTAAATCTGTGATTTTAAGATAAAAATATTAATGTTGATTCTTAATTTACTTGTTTTATTTAATTCTTATAAAATCTGCTATTTTTATACTATACTATTATTATTCGTATCAGACGTCATTTTTCCTCGCCACTCAATCATTGACATCGACACGTTGTCATTATATTCAACAGTCATTTTTTTTAAATTTGATATATCTCCTAAAATATTAGCTTTACAGTGGTGCCTCTTTTACCATTTTCTATTATATTAATCAAGTAATTATTAAAGTACAAAATATTTGCTCTGGCACAGAGTTTAATATTTTTTCATCAAAATAGGCAAAAAAATATTCTGCTCGAAGAATGACCCGTTACCGTACTCCTTCGAAACGGCAAGACCTATTTTTACCAAATTTTATATGCGTATTGAGTAGGTCTGAGAATCGGCTACTATCTATAATTTATAAGGCAAAACAACGTTTGCCGGGTCAGCTAGTATATTATATTTATTTAGATTCTTCACTAAATAAAGGTAATAAAGATGCTTTGTTATTTTCAAAAAATATGAATATTTATAAACACTCTTATTTCAGGAATCGAAACAAAACGGGACTGTTCAGCAGATAGAGTTAGAAGATAGAGAAGTTGTTAGAGAAATAGCGGAGATTCAGAGGAAAAGACAACGGAGAACCGCTGTGCGCCAACGGGACTGTTACAGCCAGACAACTGTTCGATACTTGTGTCTTCAACAATAATACTAAAGATTAGTTGACTAATTATATTTTTTTAATGCATGTACGAAAATACGAAACATACATAGACAGCAAAAACATCAATCCGTAAATTCCGCTACGCACTCGCTGCAGAGCTCTGTGCGATTCGACAACCACTCAAAGCTGGCGGCTCTTCTCGAAGACTGCCCCCGGTACACAATCGCTCGCGGCGAACACCAAATTGCGTGTCGCATTTTCAATATCGACCCATCTTGTCTCAGTGAAATCATCACCAAGGAAACAACATCCACTTCGTTCAACAATCTCATCAAGAACATAGTAGAAACTCTTAAAGATTTCAACAACACAAATTCAAGTGTAAACTAATTTAACCAGTGATGCCTCGCGGCGTAACCCATTAGCGCCGCGAGAACATCACATAAACTTGTTCTCTTCTCAAAAAAAATATATTTTAGGAGTTTATAAGTTTTTCGTGCTATAAATTCTAATTTAAGTAGGTATTCGATTTTATTAACTATCCAATTCCAATATATCTAAATAATAATGAATATTATTGGTATACCCTTGACCGATGATGAAGCAATGGCCGACTTTCAGACGAAGAGCCATCTCCTTCAATACTTCTCGACTGATATCCTTGGGCCATACGAAGGAAAACCACCATTGCTGCCGCTAAGACACCGGCATATACAAAAAACTCTGTCGCCTGAAATTATTTTCTGTATTTTACTTAAGCAGAGATAGTGTACATAAACGTATGTAAACATACGTTTACACTATATTAAACACGTTGACTATATATGTAAGTTTTTTGAAGTTTAACGTCCACTTTTGATATGAATGTTTGAAATTATTTATAAGGTGTTATCTAACGAAGCGTTAAGTTTTGTTGTACCAATATGTTTCTATTTTAAATTGATCTAAGTTAGTGAGTGACAAGTATAGTGTTTTTCGTATAAGAAATTACATACTTTCTTTTTCGTGTAGTGATGAGAGATTTCAACTTGACCAAAACACTGCTATCGGAGATATCAACTTACATACTTTAAATTTTTATTATATCGTAAATCAAGTAGTAGGTTACCCTCGATTGGAAAATCTTGGTCTGAGCGACGAGAATCACAATTAGATTGCCGAAAGCAACAGAAACATACCAAGCGGCAATAGTGATGGTTTTCATGCTTTTAGGTGCCTGAAAATATGTAAAGTAGTTAGGCACATAGTTCAAATAAGTAGGTTCCTAACTATCTAGATAGGTAAGAAGGTAGTCACGGAAAAAGATTATAAGGTTCGATTCATCAACATAAACTTCATACAATACTTAATACTAATGTAAAGTAATTCAATTGTGCATCAAGTAGATAGGTACCTGTGTAAAAGAAAATTCCAACCCTGATACTGCAAACATAATTTCAGCGATAGAAACGAGCAAATATTGAGGAATAATCCATGCTAGATGAAGTTCGTTGGGGGGATTCGGGGCATGCAGCACCGCCGCATCCAATCGACCAAGACGTTCCCTGACACTCAGCACGTAAACACCACCAGCTCGGAGATAACCTTCGCCAGAACCCGTCACTTCCCCATCAGCACTATGTGCTTGCCATTTAAACCTGATTACATTAAATAGAGTTATTAACACCAATCTAGCGTCGGTTCTATCATCTGATTTTGTGAACAAGGCGGATGACAAGGAACTCACAACCTAACAGCTACAATAGCTGGTTGAAGACGACGAAGAGAACTAGAACGTAGATAATGCTCTATGGTTCGACGGCTTTTTACATTTCGGGAAACCTATCAAAATAAAACAGGACATTTTTGTTCAGAATTTAATGGAGATCCTTTTTGCCTTTCAGTTTTTTCATATCCTATATAGTTTTCCCAAAAAAGTGAAAAAACTGTTAACGCGGACAAACTTGACAGTGAGGGGGGTGTAGCGGCGGCGGTTGTCTCAAAAACATAGAACTCCTGTACTATAAATCACATTGTCGAAGATCACATTTTTGAAGAGACGGCAAAGGCATTCGATTCGGCTATTGGGAAAAGAGGATGCCCATTCATCGGCCCAGTTTTGGCGCCGTGTCAGAACGTTATGTAGTTGTAAAAATATATTTTAATTTTTGAGGTTAATTTATGCGATTTGTAGAATTTTTTTCACCCTAGAATCCTAAATGGTACTAATTGAAGATTCTTGAACTTAACAACATTCTCCCTGCCTTACAGTCAGGTTTTTGTCGGGACGTTGGGACGGCGACGGCTCTTTTGGACGTATTGGACAATGTGATCGGTGACATGGATGAGGGCTGTGGTTCTATTCTAGTTTTACTGGATTTTTCGCGAGCTTTTGATAGTTTTAATATTCCCCTTCTATTATCTAAACTGAGTTATTACGGTTTGGACATTGGCTCGGTGAAGTGGTTCGACAGCTATCTGAGTGGTCGATCGCAGGTTGTCAAAGTGCAGAAACCTAATGGTACTTGTGAGTACTCCTTGCCTAAAATGCTTGAACATGGTGTGCCACAAGGATCAATACTGGGACCTCTCTTATTTATTTTGTACTCTGCTGATTTGGGAACCGTTATTAAGAATTGCAAATATCACTGCTATGCAGATGATGTGCAATTGTACATTTCTGCTAAACCTACTGAGAGTGATGTCTCACGTGCAACCTATCAGCTGAATGAAGATCTGCAGAGAATAGCTGAATGGTCAAGGAAAAACTCCCTATTGCTGAATCCTGCCAAAACAAAGTTTCTGGTAATTGGTACTGACTACCAAATTTCAGGGATCCTAGATGCAAGCCCGTCCGTATCTATTGATGGAGTAAATGTTGAGCGTGTTGAGGAAGCAAGAAATTTAGAAATTGTTTTTACCGTCTAAAGATTTTGTACAAGGTCAGGCATTTGCTTAAGGAAGAAGTTCGTGTTACCCTGTGTGAATCCCTGATATTGTCCAAACTGAATTATGGTGACCTGGTGTATGGGCCCCGGTTACTCGACAAAGCTAAACGTCAGATACAGCGAGTTCAAAACGCTTGCTGTCGTTTTTGTTTTGACATACCGCCTCGTGCTCATGTCTCACCTTATATTAATGACTCGAATATGCTCAATATGGACTCTCGCAGAAAGCTTTATCTGGCGGTTCTTCTATTCGTTGTCATCAGGTATCATAAACCAGTGTATTTGTTTAATAAACTTAAGTTTTCAAAAATGCCAACAAACCGGTTTGCCCGAGCACAACTGATGCATCACCCACATAAGTTGGTGGCTTTTAGGGGTTGTTTTCGCTTACAGGCATCCAAGTGTTGGAATGATATTCCACCACCCATTCGTAACCTTCCCACTATTGGAAGTTTCAAAAAACATTTACGGCTGTTTGTCCTAAACAAACAAAAATTGGGCGTTCCCGAGCGCTATACCGATCCCTGGTAGTAGATATAATATCTCTTTTTCTCTCGTTATTTAGTACTTGTTGAGCTCTGTGATTCTTATTAGGTATTTGTTATTTTATGTTAAAGTGGTTATTATACCTATAACCTATTTTTTTTGACGAGGTTTACTTGGAAGTCACGTTATATAAAGTTATCCTCTGAATATTTATATTCATATTCATTTATTGATTGCTTTTATTTTATTTATTTATTTATTCATATCTGTTCATTATTTATTGATATCCGTGTAATTTTATATTAGTATAATATTATCTGGTATACCATATATCTGTCTTTTGTCTTTTAATATGTCGAATTTTCAAATAAATCAACACGTAGTATTGTCAGCGGCTATACAAGTCTGGTCCGTAGTCACTAAACGGGTATGGCTGAAAATCAGTGTTTTGCTTCAAGCAAACCCAACACTGAGCTACTGCCCGTTTGCATTTACGGAACAGCGGACCCATCTCTTCATACCCTAGCTGGTTATAGCTTGGGACGCTATAACATATATGCGTAGAAGTCGTGGAACGGGTTGCTGCCCGTTTGCATTACAGGATAAAACTACAATTATGTATGTGCCTATCGAATAGTGCTAAAACAGCTCAGACGTCTATTTTTGGGCATTTACTATATGAGCCTGGAGCCCCTGGGAAAATGAACAATTTCCTTTGTCAACTGGAGGTAATGTTCACTAGACTTTTTGGCAGTTAGATATTTTGTGATAATCGGGCGTTTTTTTTATTTGGTTTTGGACATTTGAGCCAATACACCCCGGAGGCAAAAAAATGGTCTCTTTGTCACTTTGTTTCTTGTTATTTTTCCACCTTAAGAGGAGTATATACGCCATCGACCTTGAAACTGAAAATCCCTGTCGGGCTCATCGACAATTGTTGATTATTTCATGACGGAATGTCGTAGAACTTTTTTTTGTGCACAGATTGTAGGTGACATTGTTTCCTACATTTTGGTGTAGTTTTAAGACAAGAACCTCCTATTGGTGCAAAGCCTATCCAAATTTTAGACAAAAAATGTCTGATTTGGCTAAAATGTCGATAGGCTTCAATACGTTTCGACATATTTGTATGGAAACTGCACTAAAATATCGGAAACAATGTCGCCTACAATCTGTACACAAAAAAAAGTTCTACGACATTCCGTCATGAAATAATCAACAATTTTCGACGCGCCCGACATGGATTTTCAGTTTTATAGAATAGGGCCCTTAAGGTATTTTAGCGCACCTAATTCCGATCACTGATTATAACATACTACGTTCGTGTCGACTAGCGTTTGTAACATGGTGCGTGTTACCCATAACAACTTTCAACATACAATCAACATTACGGAATACCTACCAAAAGGTAACATGGCATGTAAAGTTACTTTAGTATTCTATTAACCAAAGTATCTCTTACTTCCCAGGTTGAAGACACATGTACGCAGACTCCCCGATGTGATCTACAGGTGCATCAGATACATAATATATGTCGCTTAACCTTTTTTCCGTCTCGATGGCTATAGACACGTTTTTATTAGGTCCTGTGTCACCTATGTACACAACCCTGAATAAAATACATGTTTATTAATGATTAAGCTGCATACTAAAAGGTAATATCATCTGAAACCCAGAAACTCACTTTAATTTGGGTTTCCCCGTCAAAGATTTTATAAATGGATTTGGATCCATATAATAGAATGCTATTTGATCATCAGAATTTTGGCCGATAACTACAGGCATGAACTGAGAACAATGAGAAAGTTATAAGAAAAATTAAAAAAATGAAGATTGTGTAGGACATTATGACTGTTACCCGTAATCGATATATGTTGGAAGGGGTGACTCTTTGATCAAACCTTAGATTTTGTAGTACAAATATTTTTTCATATTTGTTAGTATTTATATAATTTAACAGTCATATAGTCCTACAAATTGCGTGGTACGTTATCCCGATCCTACGCTCAAAAGTAGAAGTACAGATCCTACCTCTATTATCTACCACAATCGAAAGTTTCGTATAGGAAATTGTTGGGCGTCTCATCAAAATGAAGCTACTCACGGAAAACTAGCTTGATAGTAATCACTTTGCAAAAATGTACAACAGATACTACTACTATTATGTAACTATTTACAAAGTAATAGTACAAGCCAAGTGCTTAGTTAGGGGCTAGATTAAGCAGTATGTAACGTCGTGCAATATTTATTTATTGATTTGGTTTGGCGATATGAAGCCATAAATGCGTTGAATATCGCGATGCTGCATTACGCAATGCAACGTGGGAATAACAAACGAAATAAATAGTCCCTAAAATGAATCTCAGAACCGGAAAACATAGTACACAACAGCACCTGAAGAAATTATAAATTATGTATGAGTCTGACGTCAAAATGCGTTGCGTACGTGGGCTCAGTATGTTTCTATCTTTATTGGACTGATAAGTACCGTTCCCGAAATAGTAGCCAAGTCTTTTTTGATCAAAGTTTTCTTCATAACTCTGCCAGCACAATTGAATGGACAAGAAGCAGATATTGTGAGCATTTGATGCGGTAACGGAGTCATCAAAGCTGTGCCATGCTGTTCTACAGTAACCACTCCTTCGCCTCGTATCGTTATCTCAACAGAACATTCTAAAGAATTTAAGAATACCAGTCCTGTTTGATGACGTCCTGGTAATTGTAAAGTAGATCGCTAAAAAAGATATCGCTTATTTTACAGAGATCTAATAGACCAGTGTTTCAAGTCACATGTAAAAAAACTAACCAGATAATGCTTTTCTATGAAAATTTAAGAATAACAAGTTGATTTGACGACACTGCAAGCAAGGATAACCGCGATAAAATTATTTCATACGTAATATATTATTTACCTCAATGCCTATCTGCAATATTCCAGCAGATACAAAGGATAAAGCAGCTAAAATTCCACCAACAAACATTTTCTGTAGAGGTTCTAGGTCAGGCAGAATAGGCCATGCACCTCCAGGACAAACCGGAATCATTATAAGTACCATTGCAGGATTTAATACTTGCAGTTGATCTGGCATTAAAGTCATGCCCAGAACTTCGTTTTTAAGGCGAGAGGCTTGGAATGTCCATCGAGAGCCCTGGAAATTATTAAGTAATAGCTGATCTCCGGGGGTTTACCCGCGTAATTCCTGAGGGAATTGTGAGACAAACATCTAAGCTTTTGCTTTTATTATATTAATGGGATGGGATGATTATGGAAAGCGATAAAATAAGAAATTTGTATCATTATTTCGACTCGGTTAAGATTTTAAAATCAGCAAATCTTTGCCATCCTCGTAGTTTCATTATTGATGAGGATCATTTACGGGGGTTTAAATTGATTTCGGCGCAGAGTGCCGACGACGTCATTACATATAAAATACATATAAAATTCTATTACGCTCAGGCTCACGCAAAGAAAGCTAATAAAACTAAAGAACAGAAGGAAACAATAGCATTATATACAGTTTTAGCACATCTGCCACCGGCACACATTCTCGAGGGCTTCCTTTCGATTAATTTTCAAATTTCTTCTGACAACAACTCTGCCTGGAATGATTTCGTTTGCTACTACGTTAAACAGTAGATAAGATACAGTGGCAATCATGAGCTGTTACGGAAGACCTCATCGGACCACAAACTTCGTAGAAGGATGGCATTCCAGATGAAGTTGTTAGAAATGAGGTTGATAAGAACAATAAGAATTAAGAGACGACCGTATAAAGAAAATCACTGAACATTTAACAAATAGCATCGATGTAAAGACTAATTTAATGAGACTCAGCAAAGTGCGATTTGTAAAATAACGTTTAACTGCAAATTAACCAACTTTATTATTACACTAGCAGTGCCTTAGCCTTCGTCCGGCAATATTTTTTTTGAAAATACTTAAGGTTCCTCAATAAATGGACTATCTAACACCGAAAGATTTATTAACCTCCCAAGACCCAATGTCCTTTAGGAGGGAGACAGTTGATTAAATAAATTCAACCTTGACGGCATTCATAGTATGAATCAAACACTTTCGACCCTATGGGTTATTCAAAAATAATATAAATTGGCGAAAAAATGATAGATATAATTAATCAGTGGCTTGCGTGGTCTAGTTGGGGTACTGACCCAAAGACGCGAGTTCAAGCTTCGCCGCAAGCGAAAAAAAAAATAATTTGAATGCTATTTTTCCTTGAAAATAAATTTTCTAAATAAGCCTTGAGCTACACACAAAAAATTAAAAAAAAAAAAAGATATAATTAGTTGATAGTTATGTCTTCATCCTGCAAAACATGTGGTGGTCTCGATCATACGAGAAGGAGCTCAAAAAAATGTAAAGAATATCTACCGCCTATACGAAAACGAAAACTAGACCCTACTGCGGACTTGGAGATTTATACCATCAAACGAGGACTAGTCTCTATAATATGTCCGCTGTTGGAACCAGAAAAAAGGCTTAAGCTATTGGCTGAAATTCGCCGAGACGTACGAGATCTGTCTCGCGTTTACATCGAGCTGGGAATCTGGATTAATTATTATATGAAGACTACCCCTACTCCCAATTTTCCATCAAAACCAGATGTATTAATTTTTTTGTATGCCATGAAAGGAAAGGGTCCCTACTACGAGAGCTATAGAACCATGTTTGGTGAGAGAAAATATGATGATAAACTAAGGACATTTGTTGTACAAGAAATGGCCAAACAATACGAGACCGTTCTTCACACCAACATAGAAACCCATGCCTACTCCCGTTTAGCTCGCTATTTTAAAGTCAAACGTAATGACTCTGATCTATTCAATGCATTCTACAAGAAACAGCTACCAGAAAATGACCAGGAAATGCGACGAGTTTGCTCAATTGTAAACGCAGATTCGTTAAATGGAAACAAGTATTGGTCTACGATACCTGAATGGATAAAGATTCAAGAAAAATTACAAGATTTTAAATTGTTTCCCCAACCCTCTCATGGATTAAAACACATTACCTATACTTCGAGGGGCTGGCATAAATTGATTCGAAGAGTGGACCCATCTTCCATTACTAGTTATTGGACTAGACTTGAAAATCATGTACAAAAGAGCTATGGAGTCCTTGGCTACAGATTGATGTAATAAAATTTGGATGCTCTATTCAAACGGACGGTGTCGGCGTCAGCCTTTCTATGAACCGGGTACTGAAAAAGAATAACGTTGACTCTACTAAACGAAAGAAACCATCGTATGATAGAATAATTGCAGTGGATCCCGGTTCACGCCTACCGGTGGCTTCGTTTGAATCTAAATTGGGTCAGTTTAAGAAAATAACCAGAAAATATGTACGCTCTCATACATCGGAGTGGAAGCGAGAACGAGTACGAAACAAGATGTGTAATACTAGCGAGAAGCTCGAACAACGAGATCGGGAACAATTAACATTTCCCATATCTTCAAAGAATACCTCTCATGTTATAGAATACACGGTTTTTAGAATGACTTGGTTCAAAATCCGACAAGAACCGTACGAAAAACACTCGAAATTAACACGCCTAAAGTTGGATAAATATATTCAAACGACCAAATGCGAGGAGAGAATCATCAAAGAGGTGTTTGATGGAGCAGGGATTGAAAAAAAAAAATTCTATACGGAGCCGGAAGTAAATTTATGAACGTGGCTACGTTTGGTGGAAGAAAATTCAAACACGACTCTCTAATTAGGCGCATGAAAAGAAAACGAAACATTGATGTAGAGCTAGTGGACGAACATTACACTTCTCAGGCTTGTTCTGCGTGTAACGAGAAGACGGGAGACTTTCACAAGGTGATCATGAACAACAAACTACGTTGGGGCGTTTGCCGAAATTGCAACAGCGAGTTTGATCGTGATGCCAACGCTGCGAAGAATATATTGATAAACTATTTAAGGTCTACCATCTGTAGGCCAGGATGTTCTACAAATGGAGCATCGTAATCTCCTAAATATATTTATGTAAACTCAGAGGCAATAAGGTTGATATTCCCATTTCGATCGAATTGTTTCTGGGTCTTAGGAGGTTAAATCGGACCAGCGCGGGCGGTTTCTGAGATTAGGGCGTTCAAACAAACAAACTCAAACCATTTTTACGTGAAATCTTCTTGACTGTACATAAAAAGACTGCGAAAATAAATACACGATATAATTTCATAGTCTACAAACGCTACTGATGTGTATGTTTCTTTGTTAACAATTAATTTGAATTTTGTATCGAAGAAGTATGTTGTATGGATTCAACACACGATTTCCGGATATCCAGATGTGTAAAACAAACAGGGTATGGAAAATCAAAAAAAAATTACGGTTATCTGGAAATTTCATAAATTTCGGTAATCAGTTCTGTTCGTATAATATCTGGATCCATCTGGACCATACGGAAATTATTTTCATGTCTTTTTTTTATAATTTCGAGTATATTACTGTCTGTTACGTCTGGCAGCATCGATGCTTCCTGGTAGTTCTTTTAAGTTTAATACATACGATAGTTAAAATATATTTGAATTGCAAATCAAGTAAAAAAAGCAAAATGGAAGTTAAATAAATCACTTGCTTACTTGTTGATCAAAAAGAGACCAAAAAATTGGAACCGGAAGGTACAGGTAAAGTATTGCGAAAACAACTTTCATATCTTCTACTAGTTTTTCGCCATACTTTTTAGTAGAATAATCAAGCCAGTGAGCACGTTGTACGCCGTCTGTTTTAGGACCATACCTAAGACGTTTTGTGAACGCATACTGAAATAAAAATGTATTACAACGATAGATCACGCACGTGTTACGGTGTAAAAGGCTACACGTAGGGATTGCATTCCGGATTCTTCGAATGCGTAAATAACTGAAAAATCCGTATTTTCTGGAGTAAATCCGGTTTTTAAGACTTAAATTCGGTTTATTGGTTTTACTCAAAATGGAGTTTAATAGATAAAATTTTAAATGTATCCACTTTGTATTCTAGTAGATCGGGATTACCGACTCTATTACGCAAATTCGAACAATATTTTAATTGATAAGATTAGTTTTTCGGTTTGGGCGAATTTGAAGAAAAGTTCTATCGTGAACTTTTCTTGCAAGTGTGGGTAGTGATTATAATCACCAGTAAACGAGTGTAACTAACGCAACTAATTTTCTTTTAACGATTCACATTGAAATGGCTTTATTTGAAAACGGCGGAGGTCGTGCAGAAATCCTAAAATAAACTCTGAACACCAGATTCCTCATCGTTGCTACTTTATCTTACGTTTGGTTGCAAGTTTATGACTATGTTAGCTAATTAACGTATACGTACAAGGGAAAGATGACTGACTGATACCAAAAGTTTTGTTAGCTACTTAAAGGTCGCTGCATACGTACGTAACGTGGTTTTTTTCGTCCCAGCGGAACGTGTCAATTTCTATATACAAAAATCCCGTCCCATCCCGCCCCGAGGGGTCCCAACGGGACGAGAAAAACACGTTACGTATGCAGCGACCTTTAGTCGATTGTATTTGGTCGTATTAGAATAAATGCAGATTTTGAATTTTATTTAAATTTATTTAGATTCTTCTTCTGTTTTCGCGATGTTGTATTGAAATTAAAGA
Source organism: Idaea biselata (assembly GCA_958496205.1). Classification (NCBI taxonomy): domain Eukaryota; kingdom Metazoa; phylum Arthropoda; class Insecta; order Lepidoptera; family Geometridae; genus Idaea; species Idaea biselata. The sequence goes on along the minus strand of OY292394.1, from coordinate 25,825,070 downwards.
CATTTTTCGGTTTGAATCGCGTGGTTTTTATTACTTTTAGCATTGTTACAACGCTCAACGTTTCGAGACCTTTCCAGGTCTCTTCTTCAGGATAGACTAGGATAGATAGGATGAGTCTATCTTGAAGAAGAGAAAAACCGATTCCGATTCAAACCGAAAAATATCTTTAATTTTAAATTTATTTATTTCAATTTTATAAAAAAGCATCTGGTTACTTATGTTACATTAAAAATAAGGGTTTGAACTCACCCAAGTGCAAGATACGAACTTGACAGTAATATTATCACGAGGCTGTTTTATTCTGTACCACGGTTTGCCAACCACGAATATAACTGAAAGATTTTAGTAAAATTGGTTATTCAATAAAATCTGCATAAATTCCTATCAGGTTTAATTGTTTAAAACTGTATAAAATATAATGTATGTAAATAATAGGTTTTACGTTATACGGATATTTTTATATAGTACATGTCCACATGTCTACATGTCACTTTAAATGTAGACATGGGCTTAGTGACTAAATTATCCTATTCTGCCTCTGCAAATCCATGCTTCTTTGAATGGGTTCACACCATTGGCGCTTTATTAAGATCCCCCCGCTATTGCAATGCAAAGCATATAACAGACTCCAGAACTGGTAAAATAATGGCAAATGCTGCATGTGTGGCATATGCATACTCCAACACGTTTGAGTTCAGTAAGGTGTACCTCCCTGAAGGGTCTCCAGCACTTAATGATGATGGGAAAAGAAAAGATGGAGATACAGAAGCAGAACAAGGTAACATACAAGAAGGTGTCTTGAATTCCAGGGATGCTACAGATTGGTGCACAATGTTAAACACCAGAAATGGTAAGCTTCCCAACCAAGTCAAATCATTTGTCAGAAGATCACTTAATTTGATTGTTGAACCAAGGGCCGGGACTATTGAAGAGTATCTGTCCATGGCAGGCTCAATGTTAGTTACATAAGAACAATCTCATTATATTAACTTTAATTTCTATATTTCTTATGAAAAATAAATTGAATATGTTCATTTAACGACCCGTTCCCGTAATTATTTCATAGTTGATGAGCTATGAGGTAAATAGGACTGTGTGCAAAACAGTAAAAAAAAAAAAAGGATACCAGCCACCTTTATGTACCAGACCATCGCTTTCCGCACCAACTATGGGTAACTCCAACACCTGTGTTACCCCAAACCTCTCCCTCCTACTCACTCCTTTCTCCTTAACTTATGCCACATCTTTTCTCTCTCCCTTCACTCAACTCTTCACCCTTAATTTTAACCCTCAATATCTCTAATGACTCCACCACTCAATATAATGGTGGTACAAACACAACACTAAACTCAACCAATCTAACTAAGTGATTGCTCACGGTGTAAACCGATAGCGCTCCGAGAACATTATTAAACATGTTCTTTCCAAAAAAAAAAATCTATCGATTATTCCCGATGGTCCCGATGGACCTGCTTGAACCACACGAGCGACCAGCGAATCAATTTTAAAAAATCCGCGCTACTTGCCGCTAGTGGGGGCCAGTAGAACGGATTTTTTAAATGTAGTTAATGACCCCCACTGGGGGCCAGTAGCACGGATTTTTTGTACGTAGCCGATGGGCCAGTACTATTTGGTCCGAGCTGGGCTGGCCTGACATAATGTACAGCATACGCAGATGCTGACAAAAACGAAGGGAAAAATAACAGTTGTATCGCTAGGCAACTGTTGTTGTTCCCTTAGTTTTGCACTCCAACCTTATAGGAAGTAGTTAACAATGTACTTATCAAAAATTAATCAGGTTACGTAAAAGCAATATACGGCCTTACTGATGATGAATTCGCCATAATAAAAGCATTCAAGAGAATCCTCTAATGCCATAAATTAAGACTGTTTTTACAACTATTCGCAAGCATTTTAGAAAAATATGCTAGGAAATAAAATTTAAATGAAAAAGACCATAGAAAAGTTAATAATAAATTGTCTTATCCTCATAATTTTAGAATATTAGTGCTCAAGAAAAGGCAAGCAGAATGATATTTGGCGGGCGACACAGTGAATACTAGTGAGCAGTAAATGAGATGGGATTACTAACCAATGGATATAAGAACAAGTATCGCCGGGAACCCGAAGCCAAGTGCGTAACATGTATCGTCACCGAAGCACATAACACTTCTCCTTAAAGCTGGCGTTATCACCATTCCCATAAAACCACCAAGATTTACAGTACAGTAGAAAGTAGAGAAAAAACGTTGCAACCTTTGATTCTCCTCTGGCAAACGAAACTGGGAGAAATAACAAGGAATTTTAGAACTACAAATTGGTATTTTGATATTAGCATAATAAAGGTAAGTTCATTTATTTTTTGAGTAAGTACCTTATTTAATCATATAAAAAATCCGTGAAGATGCTATCAACTATTAATTATAGTAAAAAAAGTATTAAATTGCTTGTAAATTTTCTGCGCTATCCATTATATTGTGATTTTTAAAAGTAAGTGTCATTCAAAACTATTCCCTAGCAGTTTCATAGAGTGTTCTTAATTATTTGTCCAGCTTCAGAACTGTTTGAATGTGTTACTTTGGTAAAATCAATAAAATGTGAAAAAAATAGTTAGCGATTTCATTCTTTATTCCTAAGCCACGTTGCTCTATAAATGTGTGTATTTTATTGCATAACTGGTTGCTTCTCCGAAGGTACACATCTCCGTGTAAGACACGATTTAAATAAAAGAGTTTTAGAACTTCAAATTGTTCTTAATTATATGACCACAACTGTATGTATATGTTATGCCAATTATGATCAGGCTATAACCAAATCCTTTAAATTTTTGTATAATAAGTACTAAACATGAATTCTGTAATCACTAGTTGCTAGAATTAGAATGTTATATCTATTTTAGGATTACCAGCATCAACCTGAGTCGTTCTATTCAATGACATTTTACACGTTTTGATAAAAGAGTAAGAGCCAAGCCACACGAAGCAGCGAACCGGATGTGTGGATTTGACATACTCGGCGACTACGTGAGGTTTGGTCCTAGCTGTTTCAAGACGAAACAAATAAACAAAGCTGTAGGTACCTGATCACCTCCGAAGGCTGCAACACAAGGTTTTATTCCACCAGTACCAGTGGCTATCAAAACCAATCCCGTCATCGAAGTAGCACTATAAGTTAATATTTGTATATAAATTATGTGAAGTTTTCTCCTCACTGTTAGACCCGGTATAAATGAACCTTCCTGATCATGTTACCTAAAAATCAAATTAACTACGAAGCAAGAGTGACTAATTTGTAATAAGTTTATAAAGCAAAACGCCTAAATTGTTAAATGACTTATTTTTAGAATGCCGTCAGAGTAAATAGACTAATCTGTTGAAGGACTAAAACTTGAAATGACTTTCGTAATAAAATGACTTTAACGTATAATGACTGCTTTTTAGACATTTTGCTTCATAAACAAATTAGTTTGTAAAATTATTATCCACTTTTGTCTTCTCTTCTCATTCGAGCGATGTTCCCGGTTGCATCCCTCTCGGGAGCCCGGGGTCAGCTAAACCCCAAATGTTTTTTTTTTAATTTGGGGTCGACGCAGGCGGTAAGTCATCATTGACTATACCTTCTGCAATTTGGCAATCTTTTTACGGCCGGCCGCCTGCCTGACACCAACCCTATTAGGGATCAAGCAGTTTATCCGCCATCGCGCGGGGAGAACTTAAGGTTTGCTAGTCTCCCTTAGATCCCTTAGTCGCCTTTTACGACACCCACGGGAAAAGATGGGGTAACTCTATTCTATGCCGGGGACAGATCCACTCTTGTCAATATTGTTATTTAAGGTATTTTGCTTGGTAGGCTTTTTATTCCTTAGGCATGTTTAGGCCTAATTAATTTTAGGCAATTTGCTTAGTATGCTTTTTGCTTCCTGGGCTTTATAATCCTGAGGCAAATTACTATTTTGGAATACTACATTTTAAGTAGTTTGCTTAATATGGATTTCGTTTTTTAGACATGACCTTTAGGCATTTTGCTTCTTAGTTAATTTGATTTTTAGGTAACTTCATCAGGAAGGTAAATGAACATAATCCACAGAACAGGGATGTCTGTTTTTAGAAATTAAATCAATTTTTGTGCTACTGGTTGCGCTTATAGTTTGTGTAATGATGGATGTAGTTTGCGATTGATTTGACTCTGGTTGGTCAGCTTTTGCAGAGATGTTAACAAATAAATAAGGTATCTCCCAATTCCCAATACTTTTATTAGACAAAGTCATTGACGACCTCTGCGGCGTGACGGGCGAATGCACAACTGCAATGCAGAAGGTTACCAGACTTACCAAGGGGCTAGATGGCGCTGTGAGAATTTATTTAAAATAGCTGTGCCCGCGACTTCGTCAGCGTTTTTCGGACTACCTACCCATCGCTGAGCAAAAGTCTACACTTGAACGGACGACCAGGGAAGTCTGTTGCTGAACAGAAGAGAATCATAGCAGAGTCTATTTAAGTGTAGATTTTGCACAGCGCAGCGGTAGGTAACGTGTTGCATGCTTATTCGCATTACTTATAATAAGAAGTAGCCTTTATCGAATATTAAAAATAAATCAAAACCCGACTTCGAATTAAGGACAAAACAATAAAAATAAGCTCTCCAACATAAAGTGCAACATCATCTCTGCCTCTGCCCGATAGACAATTTCTCTCCGTTTCCCCTCCCTCAGCACGGTCACGCCACCGTCTCGAGGTCCCCAAAGCCGGTGATAAAGCCCCCCTCCCTCACCGAGTTCACCACCAGAGGCTGAGGTGATTTTTTATAGTGGTTATCTTCCATGCGGCCCCTTTCTTGCGGAAAGGACCCCGAGCCCGCTGACGCGGGATTACGGATTAGAAGCCTGGCAAGCCCGGTTTCCCACCTCGTGAGCCTCTTAGCTTTCAGCTACTGAGTCCCCTCACAACGGCAAGGTGGACGACCATCTGGAGGGTAAAACGTAACGTCGTGTCCGGGACTCGTGACTCGAACGCGCAGCCGTCTAATCGGAAGCCATCACTCGGCTCGGTAGGCCACCGTTCCTTAAAAAGGGAATGCGCCGGTCTGTGATTCGAACGCGGAACCCTCGAATCGGAATCCACAGCTGCCATCGTGCCACGTAAACTACATGCAATCAGCATCTACTCAGTGAAACTGCCTCATTACAGCTATATTTTTTTAATCCTTTTTATTGAAATTTCGACTGCCACTAAAAATTATCAAAATTGTAACCGTAACTTTAATCACTGAAGAATTTTTGAGAAGGTGGTTTCAGGTGGTCCATCAATTTGTACCTTGTTCTTAATAAGCCGATTCTATTGATGGTAGTCCAAAAATTAGTAATTTACAGCATTGCGGGATACTATTCTGCTCATCATTCCGAAGGTTCTCATCAGATCTTCACCAACAATTTATGGAACCAACTCGGGACTCTCACTTTCCAAATAAAAAAAGAATGATCGAAATCGGACTTTATATGCCGGAGTACGGTTTGAACATATTCACATACAAACAATATGCGGGTAGAATTGAGCAGATCCTCTTTTTTTTAAAGTCGGTTAAAAACAACCATTATAAAGAATTTCCGTATGTCCGAAGGATCCGGATATATGGAGAGACAAAGGTATACGGTATTTTAGGAATTTCCTGAAAAAAAACTGAATATCCGGTTTTTTTTATTTTCGACCGGATATCCGGTTAGTCATGTATTGATTCCACACAACATACTTCTTCAATACAACATTCAAACTAACTAAGTAAAAGCAGAAAAATCACTTTATCCGGATAACCGGACAAAATATCCGGACAAAAAATAGCCTATATGTTAATCGGGGTCTAAAGCTATCTGCATACCAAATTTGGTTAAAATCGGATAAGCCGTTTCTGAGATTAGCGGGCACAAAGGCACACACAAACAGACAAACAGACAAACAGACAACCAGAAAAACAGAAAAATAGGTTCTACTGCGTTCATAGATACCCATACAATTTATATTTTTTTTATATCTTCCAAAAACAGACACCGCTGAGTTACGATTTTATTATATGTATAGATATAGATGTACCGTCCTTTTTGGGGTTACTCAATACTACCCCACCCGCCCTTACTAGCCCCTTCGATACTACCCCCACTCGGCCCAAAAATGATGGTACATTTTTTTTCAATCAGTTCTTTGCCTAATACTAATAAGTTGACGTCTTTAAAATTACTGAAAAAATACTTACGTAGGGGGCAACATAAGGGGTGGAATAGCTGAGCAGCACATAAAAATGGTTCCCATCAAGTATATAACTGAGAAATATAGTATTACCCTGGAAAAATAAATCAATATAGGCCATGTTCACACAGTCGGAAATATTGTCTGAACTGTTCTATGTTTAGTTTGAAAAATGAAGATTGAGGTACCTGGATGTTCCCACCTCCCAGTCGAAAGGGACTACAATGAAACTAAGTTCTAGATTTATGCACTGTATTTAAATATTTTGTGTTTTTACCTCTACTGGTAGATACTTATAGTGCGTTTCATCTTTAATTACATATGCCGTCATGTTGGTAGCAAAACAAAAAAATCTTGCCTTAATATCTTGAATGTTATGGCAAGATTTTTTTGAGATTGAAACCTAAACCTTGAATACAGGAAGATTCGTTCATTCATTCTTTATACACAAACCCCCCTAAATTCAAGGTAGCACATTATTTTTTTTTGTATTTTGAACTTTTTTGTTTTGCTACCAACATGACGGCTTGACGGCATAGGAATTTAAAGATGAAACGCACTCTAGGAGCCCTTAAATCCCAAACAAATATTATTTTATTTTGAGCTCCGTAAAAACCAATTAAAACATGGTAAACACCACAGTATTAAATAATATTTGTAGTGAAAAATATTAAGATTTGTACGCAATTCAGTGGTAAGTACAGGTTTTGGATGAACATTATTCAATTCAAAATTGTAAACAAGCATCTTACTGTAAGGGGCGTTAAAACTGAAAAGTTAGACTTGAAGATGAAGATTTCAAAGCCAAACACAGAAAACAATTTACTTAACTAAAACTTTTAACTAGCCTTACCAATTCGAGGATAAAATAAAAGGTCACTTTCGCAAAAATGTCACAGTGAAAATTTAGTCACTTTCGCAAAATCCCACTTTCGCAGAATGCTATTTGCGCCGAATGTCACTTGCGCGGCATATCACTTTCGCGTGTCACGCGTAGCATTTTTTCTCAAACAAAAGACGATTGAAACTAAAACAAGACGATCAAAACGAAAACACTTCTAGGTAAATAAGTTAAAATATTTTTCAAACTGTTATTTTTGTTTTAGGTACTTATTTAACAAATTTCAGGTGGGAAGTTTTAAGAATAAGGAAGTCAGTTCAGTATTAGGAAAACATGTGAAAGAAGAATTACCACCTTACACAAAACATGTCATCTTATGGTCTGATTCATGTGGCGGACAAAACCGTAACATTAAAATAATATTATTGCTAAAAACTTATTTGAAGATATTCCAACCTTAAACAAAATTATTATGAAGTTTTCATTATCAGGGCACACGTTCAACACAGATACTTAGACATTTTGCTACCATTGAGACTGCACTTAAGCATGTATAACGCCTCTATCTTTCGGAAGACTATATAAATATAATGAAAAATGCCATGAAGAGCAGCCACTTACAGTAAAAAGAATAAAAAACTTCCAAGAAGGTAAAATCCACATGCGCGCTTGCGAATGTAAATCTACATTCGCGCGCGGGTTAGCCCGCGAAAACTATGCGCGAGCCTGCGAACGCACGAATGCTGCGTAGACACAACCGAATCCACATTCACGCGTTACTCAGTTGCGTGCAGGTCACTTTCGAAAACAATTGTGTTCACTTGGTTGTATAGTTTATTCCGAAATGGCCGTAAAATGGACAAACGAATTAGAAAGAGTTTTTCTAAAGTGCATTCAAATGGAACCAGTTTTGTAGATTAAATGTTTGAAGGATTATAAAAATAAAGTGAAGAGTCGGCCATAACGCATGGAAGCGTATTAGCACGATCATTGAAATACCCGTAGAGGAATTAAATCAAATGGAAATGCACACAGCAGAAGGCCAACTTAGTCCATATTCGTCGAGTGCGTCAACTTTACTGTGAATGTGGAGCCTGGAAGCGTTCACTCGCGATTTGCGCGCGAATGTAGAGCGCCTATCAAATGAAGTGACATTTTTGTGAAAGTGACTTTCTGCGTCAAGACCAAATAAAAATCATTGTTTTAGAACAAAAAAATGGCAGTGAATGGACGGGCGACAACTCTGACCACAATACCTACCTATACATATACCTACCGCTTTCATAATAAATTTGTTGGGTTAGGAGCACTGCGACTAAATCTTTATACGACTAGAAAGCAGATACGACTAAATCTCTATTATGACTAGACAGCGGATACGACTAAATCGCTATGTATGACTAGATAGTAGACACGACTAGATCGCCATAAGACTAAATCTCGAAATGCCTATATCGCATTCGGGTTACATTGGTTTTGGACTACATCGCCAAAAGACTAGAAAGCGTAGCGACCAACTCGGCTTTTGTGTTTTAAAGTACAACTAATGTAGAAAATTAAAAGTTTCAAGTTTTTCAGTAGTTTATCGGTTCAAATTGCGTTGGTTTTATTATATTAAGCATTTAACCTTGTATTTTATGCTTAGTATATTAATCATGTGTTACTCGTGATCAGGACGTTTGTAAAGACGAAACGAAACGAAACATCAGTTGGAAATACTAAATAATAATAAAACCAACGCGATTAAAACTGAAAATGAGTTTAAGATATGTTACTTACTTATATCTACCAATAAAATTATCTGCCAATATAGCGCCAACCAATGGCATTGAGTAGCACATCATTATGAATATGTGATAAACAACAGTCGCTGCATTTTCGTGAAGACAAAGTACGTTTCTCAGATAAAGAGACAATATGGCTACAAAAAGAAATTCAACAAACGTAATGGTATCAAATAATATTAAAATGGAGAGATAACAAAAACAAAATAATGCCGGTACAGGTACAAAAAGGTAAACAAGTTTCACTGCATTATTATGCAGTATTCAGCAGCTATGGATACAATCACACCCAGTGCCACTAATAAAAACGGCACTTCTTTTTGGAGGTGCTCAAACAAAATAACAGACAGACAGACAGACAGCGAAGTCTTAGTAATAGGGTCCCGTTTTTACCTTTAGGTACGGAACCCTAAAAAGCAAATTATCCGGAAATTCATGTCAATTTCTAGTAAACTATCGATTCTAGACCACTAGTGATTTCGCAGATATTTTGAATCCACTTGGTACCCAACCAAATCTCCGACATTGTTGAGCTGTGCTAGCCAACGTCATAGAACGACAAATGCGCTAGAAGACGCAGACGCGTAAATTGCCGTATACCACAAAATCCAAATTTATATTATTTTGTTTATAAATTGAGAAAGGAGAGCAAATAGGTACTAATATTACAATAGCATGATGGACTCATTATTTAAAAACCAATAAATAAAAGAAGGCCTAGGGATATCGCGTTAGATAAACAATACAAGAATTTAAAGAAATTGGAAAAACAACAATTGACAATGAGACAGTTTCTAAAGAAAATAATATTTCTGACTTTCTTTCTCTAATAAATAAATATTTGGTGATAGTCTAAGATCCCACCTCGAAACGACCTTAATAACGGGGTCTAGTTCATAATATCGACGGTCACTACATCGACGGTCGTTGTATCGAAAACGTTCCATCGACGGATTAATGTATCGACATTACCCCAAATCGATGGTACGCTACATCGACAGTACACCAAATCGATAGTACACTGCATCGACAGTATACTATATCGATAATACGTTGTATCGACAGTACACCATATCAATGGTACGCTGCATCGACTACCCGAGCCCGAGCCAGATTTATATAAAAAAACACAGGATTTTAAAACGTTTTAATCACATTTTGTTGTAAATTGGTTGATTTAGACCCACATAAAATTGTTGAAAAAAATAACTATTTAAGAGGGTGAGTACTGTTACCATTTCTAGACAAACATAATACCAAAATAGAATTGTGAAAAATTTAGTTTTCTATCTTAATATGGGTATTATTTGGATTAAGATTTTATTTTAATAGGGCCCCCACCACAAGGTTTTCCAAAATATTCATTCGATATGAAATAAAACGGAGCTAAATTTCGTTCATTTTTCCAGCGTAAATATGCATATAAATTAATTTTCTACTCATAATAACTATTTATTTCTACATAAATGTTATTGAATCATAACAATTCTTATTAAGTATCTTTTAGCTTAGGTAGTTCATACATACAGAGATTTAGTAAATTGTAGCTTTGCCTTAAACGAGATTTTTCGTACTACCCTCATAAGTTGGTAATAAAATTGATTTGAATCATTTTGATTTGAACGATAAAGGTGTGCATTACTGGTATTGTGTAAAAAAAATATACCGATGCAAAGTGTTGAAGTACTTGTAGTAGTGTACTCTGTGATTCTAATCACGTATTAAAGAATAATATGACAGCTCACAATCACGCGCCACAACAATTTTATGTGGTTTACGTCAAAATCAAGCAATTTACAACAAAATGTGATTAAAAACGTTTTAAAATCCTGTGTTTTTTTATATAAATCTGGCTCGGGTAGTCGATGCAGCGTACCATCGATATGGTGTACTGTCGATACAACGTATTATCGATAAGGTATACTGTCGATGCAGTGTACTATCGATTTGGTGTACTGTTGATGTAACGTACCATCGATTTGGGGTACTGTCGATACATTAATCCGTCGATGGAACGTTTTCGATGCAACGACCGTCGATGTAGTGACCGTCGATATTATGAACTAGACCCTTCATAACGACGTTACTATAATGTCATTAGTCATTCATTACACATAATTATTCATTTGATCGAACATTTAGTTCCTTGAATTAAAATTGAATAAATTATATAAAATAAATTATTTATTCATTTGAAATAATTTCATTTGACCTAATATTCAATTGCTCAAATTTTATTAAAACCAATGTTTAGCTAATCATGATTTAGTCGAAAAAATATTCAATTCGGACTTCTTTTTTGGGAAGGGGACATTTTGAAACATTATGGGAAAAGGACATTAATAACGATAAATTAAAGCCGCTGCAGAAAACGATATGTCGCTAGCTTAACGACAAAGTCGCTAAATGAGCATCACTGCACACTGGTCTTACGCGTGGGATGGCGTATGGTTATCCCCTTCACCATCCCACGCAGATCTGGATCGTAACGTTTCGTCGGACGCGTGTAATAACGTTGCGTATGATAGTATGTTTCTAATTCAAAGGTTTTTTCATACAAATTCGAGAGTCCAGATGATTGGTTGTGTACGTGGGCTCAGTATGTTCCTGCCTTTAAAGTGGCGGCTAATACAAACATGGAGGATAAAGCACCATATTGTACTAACGTATGTATAATAAAAACTAAATAGAAAAGGTGTAGAAGTAAAAAGGTACCTACTTCTCAAACCACAAAAAGAAAATCTCTCACAGAATTCTGTCGCAATGATACAAAATATAGAAGTTGGATGAATCATTTCAACTTGATCATTTAAATTACACTCGACGAGTATTTTTTAGAATAACGAACCGCGACAAAAACTTATTTTAGGAAAAATTCAGTTAATATTTTGTTATTCCTCTACGATAATAAATCAATAAGACATATTGTCAAACGCCAAAAAAGACGACTATAAAAAAAGTTAATTAAATTAGTAAAAAGGTTTTTATTAAAAACGATTGTAAAGAGAACAAACGTCAAATTGTGCAGCTTTAAAGTGCAATAATAAAGGTAGAAACATACTTAGCCCGCACGCGCCACACGCGCAACGCATACTATTCAGCGTGGGAGAGCTCATGTGCATACTTGTCACGTAATCGTAAACGCGTTATGACGTCAGACTCCTAAGTAATTTCTTCAGGTGTTGTCGTGTACAATGTTTTCCGATTCGGAAAGTGATGAATTTGAAGATGATCTATTGCGTCTGTTATTTATTTATAAATCAAAACGCGTCAAAAGAAACCAAAGAAAAAAAGCCAAGAGAAGATATTCTGTCCAGCCAATAAATAAAGAAAGAGTATCTTTTAAGTAATACCACTCATTGTTAAACAAACTGGAATCAGTAGGTCGATCATGTATGCAGTGATAATCACTGAAGTGAGTGGTTTTCGCTTGAGTTAGCCGTTTCGAAACGTCAAACACCTACTTTCGTAATACGAATGAAAGGAACTCCATTGGGTTACATTCATAGTCACTATGACGTCATTTTCATAACTTTTGACACTTGTTTTTGTATCGATACTCTCAAATCGCGATCCCCTAATGAGTGCCGATGACTTTGAAAATCATTATAAACGTCAGATGACGTCACATAGTGATTTTCCAATGTAACTGCTCAAGAGTTGCTTTTTAGAGTCCGTTCACAACTAAAGCTGCTCGTCTAGAGTTCTGCAGTAGCCGAAAAGGAATCTCAAATTGCAATTTAATTCCATGAGTGTATCAATTTCGTATTTGTATAACCAAATAAAATTAAGATTGAATAAAGAAATGCCGTTTTACTGACAAAATGTCTAACCTTAGTTCCGATTTAGCCACGAGGCTACCTTTTCTTATGAACTATAAATTACAAACAATGTCTATGACTACCTATATACGTTCCTACTTTGTGGTTTGTTTACTTTGTGAAAAATCAAAGGACAAACAATGTAGTAATTATTAATATTAGGTGCCTATCTATTCTTGAGTTACGATGAGAATTTTATGAATAATTAGTGTTGTTTACAGTATAAGAAATCAATTGAATTCTTTGCATAATAATAAACTAAAGTGCTTACCTACATAACCTTCAAATACCTAAATATATAATTATTCAAATAAACATGGCATTCTGACCTAAAACGGTCCTAAAAAAGTACTGCGATGATTGCTTCGACACGTAAAGAAACATCACACATTCTATCTAGACTGAATCTGCTTGAAAGGATTCAAGAAGCTTGTAACGGTACCTATGTGTAATTTATCTTATTACCTACCTATTTCTAGTGCTAGAACCTAGCCCCCTGTTAGTCAGTTAAAGTCAGTATCTCTATGAGCTTTGCAACTAAAGACCTTTCTCTCCGAGAACTTTCTGCCCTCTTCTTGGACAAACGCTAACAGGATAAGACAGCAAGACATGTTACAAGGGCAGGGATAAGAATAATATACTTACCTATTGTTATTTCTTTTCAGATAACATGCAAAAGTTCAACAAACAGCATTCTGCCTTATTAAAAAGAAACATAACCCTTCTCTGGCAGTTGGGTAAACAGCAAGCTATCTACAAAATTAGTTCTAGACTAAGTGCCTGAACAGCAACATCTTCTATCTAGGTTAAGAATATTATTAGTTAGGTAAATAAACCAAAGAACCATCTCTAAACTAGTTTTTATTCAAAGCGTTAGTACTGATCCCGGAGGAATATCAAAATAAAAAGTTACCTATGTAGTAATCTAGATGGGTCTAGTCAGTAGTTTTTGTGTGATTGAAACAAACTAATAAAGTTATGATTATTTAACAACCAATAACATTTCTAAATTCTAGTTGGTCCTTGAGGTTTTACTGTGTGAAATGAGTCCCATGAGAAACTCACAATAAAAGGTGATATTTCATGTACATTTACTGTTCACATTCTGAGTTTCATCGCAATCGGTCCAGTCATTTTTGAGTTGTAAATATTGTAAGTAACCTTATTTTATTTACTACCACCAAATTATTGCTTTATGAAAAATGCTTTTAAAACAATACTCGAAGCGGTCAAACATGCTGGTTCGGATTACCAGTAGTCTCGGGTTCAAAAGTACTAAAGTTTTGAAAGCCTTTTTTCAATAAGCAATATTTCCATATGTATGGTTTAACACTAAGAAATAAAGTTTACAACAATATTATATTATTATTAAAGTAAAACATTTACAGCCTTATTAATAAACGTGGAGTAGGGTCGGAGAAGGAATAACATGCTTTGTCTTTTTCCGTGACAAGAGCTTGCAAAGTTGACAGACAGACAAAACGTAGTAAACCTCCTCCAACGTTATTCCACTTTTATTAATAAGGCTATAATAATATATTAGGTAAGACAATGAATAAGGCTATAAAATTAATAAGGCTATAATAATATATTAGGCAAGACAATGATCTAATTTATGTTAAATCTCTTAGTACCTATATCCACTGACGCCTGCTGTATGTTGCATTGCCCCGGCCAATTCATAGCATTTTCATGGCACATTTATTTCTCAGAGTGACATCTCTTGGTTGGATACTGAAAAAATAAAACCAGTTTATTTATATACTTACCCAAAGTTAGGTAACAAATTTAAATATTAAAAAATAATTAGTTAATATATTCTATGAACAACACACAGCGCCATAGCCTCGTGGCAAGCTACTAAGCTTGTGTTACGGTGACTAGACAACGGATAAAATACTTAAATTTATTTTTGTTTTGTAAATCCTACTAATATTATAAATGTAAAAGTTTGTATGGATGTTTGTTACTCTTTCATGCAAAAACTACTGAACCGATTGCGATGAAACTTAGAATATAGATAGTTGGAGACCTAGAATAACACATAGGTTACTTTTTATCCCGATATTCCCACGGGATCGGGACTTACGCGGGTGAAACCGCAGGGCGCAGCTAGTATTATAAATGTGAATGTTTGTATGGATGTTTGTTACTCTTTCATGCAAAAACTACTGAACCGATTGCGATGAAACTTAGAATATAGATAGTTGGAGACCTAGAATAACACATAGGCTACTTTTTATCCCGATATTCCCGCGGGATCGGGACTTACGCGGGTGAAAACACAGGGCGCAGCTAGTACATACATATTATTTAAGCATAAACACTTGCATCTGACGGGAATCGAACCTGCCACCTTCTACATTGCAATATGACGCGCCACAGAGGTTGTCACAGAGAAATAGCTATAGATACCTTTGCTCTTGCCAGCTTGTTTGATTTTGTGCCAATGGAACAGCTGTGCTTGCAACCTTGGTTGGATATTAGGCTCTGCAAAGAAAATGCTTTATAAACATCATATTTGTATGAAAACATAATACTTATAGTTAAATTAATAGTAAAGGAGAGAAAGTCTACCTACTCTTTTCTCCACACAAACTTTACAAACATAGTAGACTGTTTCCTCTATTGATAAAGATTTTAGATGTTATGTTTATGCCACAAGTCCCTATATCATGCCTTTATGGCATAAACAAACATATCTGCTCTAATATCTTTATCTAGGGAGGAAACAGTCAGCTAAGTTTGTATGGAGAAAGTGTAGACTGTCCTCCTTGCAATAGGAAACTTACGATTTGTGGTATAAACAGCCTTGAGCCAATTGCTTGTTGATAATATTGTTTGACAATCTAGCCGGACTTCTATAATATATTTTTGAGGGCATTTGCCTGAATTTACTCATCGTTTTCGGGGTCCGGTTTCCT
The DNA here is from genome assembly GCA_958496205.1 of Idaea biselata. NCBI lineage: Eukaryota > Metazoa > Arthropoda > Insecta > Lepidoptera > Geometridae > Idaea > Idaea biselata. The sequence goes on along the minus strand of OY292394.1, from coordinate 25,809,464 downwards.
GCTTTTAGGTTCCACTTCAAACGATCTATAGCATGCCGTGTAGAGACGATTTGCACGCACATTAGCGCTCTAGACGTCCAGCAGCATTCCTTGGGTCTTTCCAATCTGCCGCGTAGGAGCTATAGCAAGATATTTGTTTCCCACGTAACTAGCCAGTTTTCGTAAGGTGTGACCGTACCACCGTAAGCGGCATTCTTGCAATTTATCTGCAATGTCTTGGACATGACTATTGAAATTCGATGATCATTGATGATCACACACAACACAAAAAGCAGCCGCGTTCGAGCTCACGACGCGACTTGTTAAATCTCAGATAATCACTTGTGATCAATTCTGCACAGACAGTTACTCAGTCGCACTATTTAAACACCTTTAAAATCATTTCATTTCATTTTCATAGAATAGAACACGCAAATACAATAATATCAGCTTCCATTTTTTGCTTTCAATATTGACCACAGACAAAGTATTACTTATTTTGTTCATTCATGCATTCATTCATTAGGTATCGATAGAACAACATTATAGCCGCTTTGAAATGTCAGAATTCCCAAAGTAATTTTTGTAAAACGCTATGAATTAGAGATACATAATCGCGTTTTTACAAAAGTCATAGAGGTGAGTGATCTTCACTGTTGTGAATGATTTTGCGAAGGGAACCGAGTACATGATCGGCCTACAGATGGACACCGATTTTTGGTTTGGTCCACTTTTGTAACTGATCTTTCATAACCAGCTATGAACACGGTTTTATTTTCTTTTTTTCATAACCAGCTTCGAAAACAGAAATAAAATTGTCCTTTTCATAACCAAGTTTCATAACCAGCTACGAAAGGAGACTTTTTTTCCATTTTCAAACCTGGTTATTAACACGTTCTCTGCTGACGCGGTCAGTGCTGACCGACAGCGAAATTTTCCTTTAGGCCTAGTAAAAAATACAATTCTGTTTATAATAAGTCAAAATATTTTTTTGCTCATATGGTTTTATTTTTTATCCAAGTGTATGTTGTTTTTAACAAAAGTCAATTTGAGCTATTATTTATGGAAATAATTAATGTCGGGCAGCATTGACCGACGCGGCCTACAGAGCGAAAAATTCGAGATTCCGTTAGAGGGGGCCGCGCGGGTCGCGGTGTCAGGTCAACTATCGCGCTCTTGCGTTCGCGCGCGCCCGCGCAGTTGACGCCCGCACCTTAGGTTGAGCGCTGTGTCGCATTGTTGCGTCGAATATTATATTTTACGATAACGTATTTCGATTGTCTTGAGTAGTATTTATTTTTATCACTATGGATGAATTCGAAGATTTTGATATAACGCAAGAAATCTTAACACAGATCGAAAATATAGAAATCGATCTTCTCGACAGAACTTTAAACTTAAGTCTTAGTGATAACGAAGACAATATTCCGCCCCCCGAATCGAGAAATAGGCGCCTGCGGATCCTTTCTACAAACGAGGGAAGTGATGACGAAATTGATGCCGCTGTCCAGAATTTACAAAGTACTCCATCATCTAAGTGGACAGATCCCAAAGGTAATCAACGGAATGTAATTCCTTTTACTGAATGTTGTGGCATGCCGGTTTCTATTCGCACGTCTATGACTAATCAATCTCCAGCTGATTTTTACGCACTTTTGGTCACGGATAATTTTTTACAAGAAATTATTGAATGTACTAATGCTTTCGCAATAACTAAAATAACTAACACTGCTGGTGCTTCAAGAAATGCTAGAATTCGCTTATGGTCTGAAACTAATCTCGCTGAGATGAAAAACTTTTTCAGTTTGATTTTGTATATGGGTTTGGTAAAGCTTCCAAAACTTGCTGATTATTGGTCCACGGATGAAATCTTGGGCCAAAATTTTCCTCGAACTGTAATGTCTAGAAATAGGTTTGAACTGCTTCTACAAATGATTCACTTTTCCAAAGATGATGACAATAATAAATCGGACCGTCTTCACCGCGTTCAGCACTTGCTAGATATGCTGAATTTTAATTTTCAACAAAATTTTATTCCTGGTCAAGACATATGCGTTGATGAAAGTATGGTTCCGTTTCGAGGACGCTTGGTATTCCGCCAATATAACAAACAAAAACGCCATAAATACGGAATTAAACTCTTTAAACTGTGTACTTTACCTGGTTATACATTCAATATCAATGTATATGCTGGTAAACAGAATGAACAAATAAATGTCACCCCTCACAGAGTTGTAATGAACCTTTGCAAGGACTTACTAAATAAAGGGCATTCATTGTACACAGATAACTGGTACACAAGTGTACCTTTAGCCAGGGAACTTTTGCAAAATGAAACACATCTGATTGGAACTTTAAGAAAAAACAGAAAGCATTTCCCTAAAGTTGTAGTTTCTACTAAGCTTAAGAAAGGCCAGTTTATAGCAAAAGAAAGTGATGATGGGATAACTGTTTTGCGGTGGAAAGATAAACGAGATGTATTGGTCCTTTCCACAAAACATTCAACACGTTTTGTTTCCGTCACCAAAAACAATAAAACCACAATGAAACCGGCTATAGTCATCGATTACAATAAAGCTAAGGGAGCAGTGGATTTAGCTGATCAGATGGCGGCATACCAGAGCCCATTAAGAAAATCCCTGAAATGGTACAAAAAACTTGCATTTGATCTCATTTTAAATGTCGCTATGGTAAATGCTTTAGTTTTGTATAAAAGCGTCACAAAAAAATCCATACCCATTGTAGAATTTAGAAAAGAAATACTGAAGAGATTTTTGACAAAGCCTTCAATACCCAGAGTACCTTCAGGACGGACGACAAGAAGAAAGCATGTGCTTCAGAAAAAAGAAGGACCTTCTTTGAAGGTGCGTCGTTCCTGTGTAGAATGTTACAAGAAAAATGTGACCACATTTGGGCGTGCAATGGCTAGAAACAAGACTAAAAAAGTACCTACTTTCTGTAACACTTGCCCCGATAAACCTTTTCTATGTGTTGAGTGTTTTGCCAACGTTCACACATAATTCATATTTTATTTATTATTGTTTCTTTTTTATATACGTAATTGTTTTTTATTCCTACCTGCTAAAATGGCAAAGAAAATATTGTGATAAAATTCACTTTTGATTGTGTCTTAGTTTTAGTAATAATATTTTTTAAGAAATGTGTCTCTCATTAAACTTTTTTTTAACGGTAATTGTTGTTTTCCTATCGAAATTTGTCATTTTTTTAAAAACCAAGTCGATATAGAGTAACTACAGGGCCACGCGGGTCAATGAATATGGGATTTAGTTTGATAACATTAACCAACGGCCTGTAAGAACGAAACGAAAATCCTCGTAAAAGGCGGACATCATTGACCGACGCGGCCCGAATGGAAATTCTTGATGTCAACCAGCACTGACCGACGCGGCCTGAACAGGAAAATGCATTTTTTCTCTTGGCAGATAACGTGTTAATTAAGAAAATTTTGTCCACTTTCATAGCTACAAACGAACGGGTTATGAAGTTTTAAAGATAACAATATATAAGTACCACATACTTGGGCCTTAAACAAATTCTAGTTATACAGATTGTATTTTAAATAATAATAATCTTTGCCCAAGGTGTGCGAAGTCGAGTCAAAAAAGCTAGCTTTTTATATTGTGTTATTCTTTCGAATTACACAGTAAAAAAAAAATATAAATTACTCAAGTAAGTTTTTTTGTTAACGATACTTTTATTAATCTTGAGGATAACGTGGTACATAATTTAAAATTTTATTTTAATTCTGGATGACGTGAAACCAACTTTTTGGATGTAAGGGACGTAGCCTGTCTTTAGATTTATTTCCATTTTCGTATGTACGCGATTATAAATCTATTATATGAACTATATGTATGGATACTGTATACTGGCCAGGAAAGCTACCGCGGATCTTCCGATGACAGCAACTCGATTCCGACGCGGTAGTTTGACATATTTGACAGCGGGGTTTTCAATTTTGACACCGCGCAAGCGTGTTTGACATCCATTTGACAGCCGTCACAATACCGAATGAACATGAATGAATGGAAAAAGAGCGTAGGAATTCGGTCCGATTTACGCAACAAACATTACAATGTTAAACATTACGGGAAAAAAAAGTTATTATAATTTATTATAATTTGTATATTAAAAGATCTAAACAAGATAAAAGTTCATATGGTTTTCTTAAAAAATGTAAATTACTTACATTTGAACGTAAATATACTTATTTCATTATATTCATAAATAATGCGTGTGTAGGTAACGGAACGTAATCCTTCGGCGTTCGATATTCACTTTTTTAACCCTTTACCGCATGGAATTTTTGTTTTTGTTTAAAAAAAATACAGTGGATATTTAAGCCTATTTATAGCCTAGGAAAAATATCTAAAAAAATCTAGACATGTTTCCAAAGAGTATATTTAGAAAAAACTATTTGTTCCAGATATGAAACTGTATGCGTTAGTGGTAATGAAATAGGTTGTGCCATATTGGGAACGCCATGCAGCTGATGCAATGACATATTTTTTTAATATAACTAAATAACAAAACAAGTTTTTAAGAAGAAAAAATAATAATTTTTAATTAAACCAGAGTTCATAGAAAGATTTAAAACAATTACGATCTTTATTTAGACAAAAATGCATCATACATTTTTCGCAACGAACAAATGCCTTATGATCGCAATATTTGCAACGCTGCCGATCTCCAGTCCATTCACTCGCCAGCCTAATTCTTAGCACAAGCGGAATTATTCGTGTTTTTATATATGGGCCGGTGCAGCCACTAAAAAGACGGGTCGGATCTTAACTTCCCTCTGTCTATCATCTAGTTGGGCTTGCTACATCTTAGATCACATCATTTCTTACGATCTTGGAGATAGTGCTCAAATGGTCACCTAAGTACGAAAACCCTAAAAAACGATAAGCTTCACTCATTTGGTCAGTTATAAGTACCTATTTAAACTTTAAATAATAGCACACACACCCAAAAGTGTAATTTGTTAATTGAAAAATAAAAGAAATGCTACGCTAAATATTATTTCACTACTGCATTTTGTTCCATATATGTCTGAGTACCTAACTGAATGGTGTGCCATACCTATATGGCTAGTATATTTTTCCTTTATTGCATGGAGTGCCATATTAGGCACAAGGTTTCATAGATATTATCAGTAAGTTGTAATTAATTTTTCTTACGTTTCTTGCCGTAGAATCGTAGTGGATCCATTATATTTACACCGCAAAATAACAACCAATTTATTTTTTCGATAGAACACAAAATATATGCAATGCAATCGTTGCAAATGAGAGCGGCGTACAAAATGCCGAAACTTCAACTTTGTACATCAATCTACCCGCAACAGAAAATGACAACAAGCTGCAATTGATGTTAATACATTTCATCACTCACTTGCTATTAGATTGTTTATTTTATACAAACATAGACTGTGTATCATTCAAATTATACTTAAATTTCTTTAGCGTGCCATATCTGGCACGAGATGCGGTATAGGGTTAAGCCGTTCCTCCTCCGAAGCAACCATGAGAGCAACCCAAGCCATTTTTCACTGTAACACTATACTACACTAGGTACAATGGAAAATTAAACGCGCGAAAATAATAACCCTTGTTTTTATTTGACAGTTACTCGTCAAATTCAAATCGATGACAGTCAGCCGTCGGTTGTAAGATTTTCTGTCAAAAATCCCATTTTCATTCATTCAATTTGTCGTCGGAATCATATGAGTAATCGACGCGTCGATTATTAATTTTCGCGGTGCGAAATTCGGCTGTCAACTGTCAAATGAATCCGATTCCGACGGCGACGGAAGAACCGCGGTAGCCTTGCAGTAAAGAATAAACATATTGAATGACATTTAAAAGTCATTTGTCCTATCAATCAAATCTTTACTTGCAATCAACAACTTATCTACCTAGTAAACATGCAGTCCAGTGAAATAAAACAAATGGAATTTAATCCGACAAAGCGTGGAGGCATTAAACTGCTCTGTGAAGGACGACAATTCCACCGGAGAAAAGTATACACTAATGGAAACACATTTTGGCAGTGCTATAGCTTTAAGGGATGTGCAGGCAATATTATACTTACCAGAGAAAACATCGTTATAAAAGAAAAACCACATAACTCTGAATGTCGACCAGAGACGGCAAAAATTGAAATTTTGAAGAAAGTTCATGATTTAAAAACAAAAATTTGCTCAAATACCGAACCTATACAAAAACAATTTGAAAATATGCTTTGCCAGCTTCAAGACGATGGCGTTAATTTAGTTGCTGATTTGCCAAAATTCAATAATATGAAAAGTGGTTTGTACAAGGCAAGAAACAAGAACTTGGGTGTGTCAAAATTACATTTTCAGTTGCCTTCAGAAATAACAGTGCCAAAAAAGTTTGAATCTTTTCTATTGGCGGACTATAATGATATTGATGACGCGACGAGGATTTTAGTGTTTTGCAATGCTGATCTAAATAATATCTTACAACGATTCGAACACTTTTTTTCGATGGTACCTTTAAGTCATGCCCGCCACCATTCTCCCAACTATATTCCATCCATGGTTACAGTACAACTTTAAACAAAGTCGTTCCTCTATTTTATGCCTTTATGCACAATAAAAATGTGAAGACATACGAAATATTACTAAAATTAATTAAAAGTCGATTGCCTGCATGGTACCCCAAAAAAGTCACGATTGATTATGAAAAGTCTGCAATAAGGGCGATTCAAAATGTGTTTCCTAAAACTATTATAAAAGGATGTTTTTTCCATTTTAGTAATAGCCTGTTTAAGAAAGCCAGTGCATTGGGAATAAAGTCCAGAGTCCAAAGACGACATGTAGCTAGATGTGCTGGCTTGGCTCGTTTTCCTTTAAAATATATAATGTCAGGCTACCAATATATAATGAAAAAAACACTCAAGTCCGAAAATGTACAAAAGTTTAACTCCTACTTCAATCAGTATTGGTTAAACGACATAAAATTTATAAAAAAATGGTGTTGTTATCAAGAGGAAATAAGAACAACAAATGATGTCGAAGCATGGCATGCTCGTTTAAATAAATACGTGGGGCGTAAAAATCCATCTCTGGCACAAGTTTTGGAAATATTAGTAAAAGAAACGAAGATCCGTATGTGTAGCAAGAGTATTAAATCCAAAAATTACGTAGAAATTGACATCCAAATTAATTCTGCCATCGAGGAATTGGAAACAAATATTATAACTGTTGGGCATTGCCTGGAACTTATAATTTTTAGTTTAAAGTACCTATACATTTAATTTTGTTTATTTACAATGAGTTTAATTCTGTTAATAATAATTTCGTTAATGAATAATTTTTAGTTTAAAGTACCTATACATTTAATTTTGTTTATTTACAATGAGTTTAATTCTGTTAATAATAATTTCGTTAATGAATAATTTTTAGTTTAAAGTACCTATACATTTAATTTTGTTTATTTACAATGAGTTTAATTCTGTTAATAATAATTTCGTTAATGAAAAGTGTGTTTTCTCCTCTATATTTTACTAACTGGTAACGAAAGACAGCTATGAAAGTGGACAAAATTTTCTTAATTAATAACCAGGTTTGAAAATGGAAAAAAAGTCTCCTTTCGTAGCTGGTTATTAAACTTGGTTATGAAACGGACAATTTTATTTCTGTTTTCGAAGCTGGTTATGAAAAAAAGAAAAAAAATCCGTGTTCATAGCTGGTTATGAAAGATCAGTTACAACAGTGGACCAAACCCGATTTTTATGTACTTCCGTATGTCTAAAGTACAATTTGAGGAGATCCATAGTTTTATTGAATGTGCCATTAAAAAAGCATACCCATTTTCAAAATAAGAATAATTTACACAGAATAATATTTATGTAATCGGTACAAAATAAGACGAAAATACTAACACAATGGCTTTTAGTTAGTAAACCAATTGAATAATTCATATGTCGTAAGTCGGTATGGCCCTCAAAATAAAATCAAGGTACCTCTAACCCGATCGGTCCGAAGGAAAAAAGCCGATCTTCTTTAATAAATGACCAACCGCTAATCTTGTACAATTAGAGAGCCACCATCACTCGCCGATCTGGATTTTAACGTTTCGTGTAACGCGCGTGAAGACGCGTGATAGTATGTTCATACAAATTCACGAGCCCAGATATCGTCACGCGCATGTCACGCGTTGCGCGTGTGGTGCGTGCGGGCTAAGTATGTTTCTACCTTAATAATGGTATTTAAACTAATATCAGGCCTATGCCACTCCGCGATCTGTCATGAAATGACAACTGCACGCATTTGCGTGCATGTAGAGTGCGTTTCATCTTTAAATTCCTATGCCGTCATGTTGGTAGCAAAACAAAAAAGTGCAAAATACAAAAAAAATAATGTGCTACCTTGAATTTAGGGCGAATTGTATATAAAGAATGAATAAACGAATCTTCTTGTATTCAAGGTTTAGGGTATAGCACATTCAAGATATTAAGGCAAGACTTTATTGTTTTGCTACCAACATGACGGCATAGGTAATTAAAGATGAAACGCACTATACGCCGATTGTCAAGCTCGCCTCGCCCAGTTCAGTTCAGTTCTTTGTTTATGGCCTTTCTGCCACCATTTATTCAATTTGGGCCAACGCGTGATGCGTTAGATGGTATTTAATTTTTGAATATGGGTAGGCGAGTACAACAAAAATGGTTGTTAATTTTATTGCAACTCCACGTAAACATCTGTTTGTAACGCGATAATTCCGTATTACAAACAGAACTGTTTTTTATTTTCACTACACTCGTTATCTTTCACGAAACTAAATTGATTGTTTTGCCACCAAAACCAGGCCTATGCCACTCCGCGATCTGTCATGAAACGACAACTGCAGTAAGCGAAATGCATGTACGCCGGTTGTCAAGCTCGCCTCGCTAGTGTACCGGAGCTTGCGGGCTGTGTTTCACGTAAATAAAAAAAAATCGTGTGTCACGTTTCTTATGAAAAACCGGTCAAGTGCGAGTTGGACTCGCGCACGAAGGGTTCCGTTTCCGTACCACATGATAATGGTACGAAAAAATTAAAAGTGGTCATTGATACGGAACCCTAAATGAACACTAGACCAACCAATGCATACACGCAACACGAACGTTAAGTCTATCACTCCATCACTAGATGGCGTTAGTGGTAAAAATACATCGCGGTATCGTTACGTTTAATGTCAAAAATCACGTTTGTTGTATGGGACAAATATTTGTTCTTTTTAGTATTTGTTGTTATAGCGCCAACGGAAATACATCATCTTGAAAAATTACAACCGTCTAGCTATTACGGTTTATGAGATATATCCTGATGACCGACGGCCAGACAGGGAAGACTCAGTAATAGGGTCCCGTTTTTACCCTTTGGGTATGGAACCCTACAACATGAGGTCTAAATCATATTTATATCATATCAGTCATATCGTATTCGTATCGCTTACAACATGAGGTCTAAATCATATTTATTTCATATCAGTCATATCGTATCTCTTTTGGTTGCCTAAATAATAGTCATAAGCATCGGAACGTCATATTTTCACGCTGCCAAAAGACATTGAGAGGTAAAAAAAAGGCATTTAACTTACCTATAGCTAATTAGTCGGCAAATTATTAACTAGATTTTCTCAAACATGCATGGAAATAATATCATTATTAGAGATGGACCGACTAGGGGTTCTGCCGACTAGCAGACTAGCCGACTAGTCGGTTCCAAAATTGCCGACTAGTCGGCAATGCGAACCACTATAATTCCGAGATATTTGGGTTAATCTTGATCACTCGGCGATTATTGGTATTTTTGGATAAATTTGCACTTCGAAAGCTGTAGCGAAACTTCCAAAAATGCTTGAAATTAAAATAAAAATAAAAAAAAATTGAATGGAGCTGAGGCATAGTTATGCCATTTTAGATGTATGATGTTTAGATGATGTGTGTAGGCTTTGAAGACGTGTTTTATTATAATAATAATAATAAAATCATTTATTTCAGATAAAAATCCATATTTGACAATTAAAAAATTAAATTAAATTAAATTGGATTAAATTAGCTTAGATTAGATTCGACGAGAAATAAAATTAAAATAAAATTAAAATAACTAAATTAAAATACATTACAAATTAAAGTCCTTACATTAATATTCTACTTATCTATCTTTTAATTATATGTATATTTTCTTTCAAAATCGTCATTCTGTTCATTAGCCGTCATATGTATGCTATTCCAGTGTCTTATTATAGGACAATCTAACCTTTCCAGCATTGTATTCAGAAGACTGCTGGAGCTCTCCTGTAAACGGCGCATCAGTGAGACTATTCTTTTACGTCTTATTGTGTAAAAACAATCCACTTTAGCCTCTGCAAACATTCCTGACGCGCTGCATACCGTCCCTGTTTCTTTGCAGAACCTTCGTAGCCCCAGCAGCATTCTGAAACTATTATTATACTGGACGCGTAAAGCCTTGATGGCTTTTTTAGTGTAGTTCGTCCAAAGGCTGCTAGTGTAGAAGGTTTGACAGTAAGTTTGGAACAACATTAACTTTACTTGTTTGGAACACCGAGCAAATCTTCTTATCACCATATTAGACCGAACCGCCAAAGCTCTACGCTCCCTCTCAATGTCGTCATTATCAGAAAGATCCTCCGTAACCCAATGGCCCAGGTACTTATATTTTGTGACTCTATTAAGTGGTATATCACCAATTTTGACAGGAGGTACATTACTGGGGCTCTTTCTGCCTGCCTTAAAAACAAGTATCTCACTCTTAGTAGTATTGTACCTTAAACCATGAGCCAACGCATACCTCTCACAAATCCCAACAAGTATGTCAAGAGCTCTGACCGACGGGCACAGCAGAACCATGTCGTCAGCATACGTAATATTATTAACCATCTTTCCGTCAATTGAACAACCGACTCCGGCCCTACTGAGCGCCCCGATCAGGCCATCCACGTAAAGGTTAAAGAGACGAGGAGAGCTCAGTCCGCCCTGCCTGACGCCACACTCCAACCCATACCACGACGAATGCGAGCCAGCCCATCTTACCGTATTACTTTGATTATAATACCAGTATTCCAAGAGGTTCACAACTTCACCCGGCGTATTCGTATCTCTCCGGAGCTTATCCCACAGCATATCGTACGACACCAAATCGAATGCCTTCGACAGGTCCAAAAAGCAGGCATACACAGGAGTATTTCTTGTTGTATAGTAATGAACGGTGTGCTTTAACCTCAGTACTGCAGTTTCAGTGGAGTGTCCCGGCCTGAAGCCGAACTGGCATTCATTTAATTCTACATGTTTACTAAGCTGACGGTCAAGCAAACCGTCCAGCACCTTTGCCACTATTGTAGCTAGAGAGATTGGTCTGTAATTGTTCCTGTCGGAGGCATCACCTGTCTTGTTTTTTATTATAGGAACAACGATTGTCTGCATTAGCTCATGAGGTAAATACGAATGGATGATGTAGCGTATGCGGTCGAGCGCGCGGTCGAGTCGTGCGGGGAGTCGCTGTCAAGCAGCGAGCGGAGACAGACGTGCGCCGGCGCCTACTGTACATACCTACCTATTACTATAACATTGTGTTTTTATTTATCAGCGAGACATTATATGTGGCGACGGAGGTAAAGGTTAGTTAAAAACAATTTTTGAAAAAATAGGGAAGATTAATGCACGTAAACTGTATGTTTATTGACGTTTAGGCAGAACAATTCCTTGTGTAAACTGAATTTTGACCTAACGGGTAGGTACTGTAGGTAGCACTAAATTGCGAAGACAATTATGTATAATACTTGGATTCTGCCTAGACTGATGTAAATAACAGTACCTATGCATATAATTCCACGCAAATTTTATATTCACGAGGGCCACGACAAGTACCTAATACCCACAGGTATTTTTAAAAAACAAAGGGCCATGTCAACATTAAATGTGCTGTAGTACGGACTGATATTAGTATATTGACCTTTTGTTTCCGTTTTTTAGAAACATGATTATATTGTAAGAAGAATCCCCTCCTCGGCAACCAACTACCCTCACCTCGCCTATATAAACAAGGCGCTCTGTCTAGGGTGGTCATTTGCGTCTCTGCGTTCGAAGTGATTACTACTTGTCTGAGTGAATCAGTGTCGATTGTTTTAAGGTCACGTAAGCCATTTTTGTTTATCTTTCTGTAATCATTGATTTTAAGGGCGATTTAGTTTGTTTTGTTAGACATAGGTATTTTTTTCCTTTATTTTGAAAATTATTGTGATTTTAGTGATAAGTAAACGGATTTCTTGTTTATCTTGTGTTTTTTTTTAATCAAATTCCACTTCTGAAGCTAAAATCAGAAGTGGGATAAAGGACTTTTAGGCCCACTTTAACGTAAACTCGAAAACATCATTTTGTAGACAAGAAAACCGTTAACTTTCAAACTTTGATATTCTATTTGAACGTTTGTTTGTTATTCTTTTTCTTGCTTGATTTTGCGATAATGGGGCGCTCTAAATCAAGCAAAGAAAAACGCCGAACGCGAGATAGGTCGCGTCATAGTACACGGCGTGATTTACATAGGTCTATTAGTCGCGACAACGTTAGGTCGCCTCACGATTCCGAAGATAGGCGACGTTCTTCGCAGAATGGCTTAAGGGCGCTACTCACACACCTGCCGCAGGGGCAATCTAGGGTGTAGGAGTGGGGATGACCCTTAATTGCATCCTTAATTGTGATGTGTGTAGGCATGCAGGGGCAATTTGGAGGATTGGCCCTGCGGCAGGGCGGCAGGGGCGCGAGACCATCCTTGATCCCTAAGTCGTCCCTGCCGTCGCTGCGTGTGTAGCGCGATTGGGGCAATTTCTCAGTCAGTTTGTCAGTATCTGTCACACGGAGTGCACGTATACATAGCGTACAATCAAAATGGCGGCCGACAACGAACGCGAAGTTTGGACGCGAATTATAGAAGTTTATCAAGACCGACCTCACATGTGGGATAAAAATCATAAACATTATTTTAACCGTGACATGAGGCAGCAAACATTCACACTAATGTTTGAAATTTTTGGGGAACTCAAAACCAACATGGAGCTGCCGGCTTTCAAAAAAAAATTTGAAAATATGCGGACATCCTTTTTTCGGGAGTTAAAAAAGGTACGTATTTTTAATTAAGTAATGATTATTCAAAATTGTGTTTTGAAATTTTTTTTTTGTAGGTATTTGTATTTCATTTCAATGTGTTATCTTTTTTAGGTTAATTCTTCAAAACAAACAGGATCTGGCAGCGATGATGTGTACAAACCATCTCTTTGGTATTATAATCTCTTTACTTTTATTGAAGAGACTACTGAACCATCTCGCACGGGAGTAGATACCATGGACTGTGACGAGGTAATACTTAAAATAAAACAAGAATAAAATCACTTGGCACAATTATATATATATTTATTAGAATTACTTCTAAATATTAGGTATAAGTACTTACTTAAGTATTTCATCAACATTAAAACTATTTTAATGCTCTTATATTACTCGTAACATGTCTTCTTGAAAATCAACACTGCCTTGTCCGTTAAAATACGACATAAATTGACTTCTAACGTAGTTTCCTTCATCGTTGCGCTGTTTTTCATTTCTTTGCGCAAGTGATACTAATTCGAATGATTCTGCCCGCCAACCACCTGGTCGATAAGTTCGATCGTTTGTATTTTCAGAATCTGTACATGAATTTGTCAAATAGATTTTTGATTTTGTTCTTAAAAAATTGTGTAAAGCGCAACATGCTAGAACAATAGCATCGACGTTCTCAACATTTACACTTATTTTTCGGCGAAATATCCTAAAACGTGTTGCCAGTATCCCAAAAGCATTTTCTACTACCCGTCTTGCCCTAGATAACCTATAATTAAATATTCTTTGTTCATGGTTTATATTCTTGAATGGATAGGGCTTCATCACGTGTCTGTTGAGAGAAAATGCACTGTCTCCTACAAATACATAGGGCACTGTAGTATTACTATTTGGTAACGTTGAAGCTGGTGGTAGGTTTAACTGGCTTTTCATTAGTTTTTCATGAAATTTTGTATGTTGTATTACACCACCATCAGAGACGCTTCCATTTATGCCAGTGTGTACATACATAAACTCATAATTTGCATTAACAATGGCAAAAAGTACTACACTAAAAAACTGTTTGTAATTAAAAAAACACGAGCCACTACCAGGGGGCTTTTCTATAGCTACGTGTTTTCCGTCCATTGCTCCAACACAGTGACTGAAATTCCATTTTTCTTCAAACATTTTTGCTGTGTTCTTCCATTCAGTTTCCGATGTGGGCATCTGAAACAAACAGTAATTGAGAAATTTAATATTTCAGGTTTCACAGAGTTTGGAATTGGATGAACCATCTGGTAGTCAATCACTCAACCTAAAACGTCCAAGTAAGCTAGACAAAACAGAAGAAGAACCTGCTCCAAGAAAACCGCGATTAAACTTACAAAAAAAACAAGAGAAACTGTTTGATACTGCTCAAAAACTTCTTACCACTACAGATGAATGGGAAGTCATAGGAATGGGCTATGGTATTCAATTGAAAAATTTAAGTAAACACCAGCAAGTTGTTGCGAAAAAATTAATATCCGAAGTCATTTTCTATGGGCAACTTGGAAAACTAACAGAAGAATCGTCAATCACTTTGAAAAACCAATATCACAATCCGTACATTCATTCAGTACCTATTAATACTCTTACACCATCCCCACAATATCAATCCTACGTATCTGCTCCTACTCCATCCCCACAACATCAATCCTACGCATCTGCTCCTACTCCATCCCCACAACATCAATCGTACGCATCTGCTCATACTCCATCCCCACAACATCAATCCTACGCATCTGCTCCTACTCCATCCCCACAACATCAATCGTACGCATCTGCTCCTACTCCAACCCCACAACATCAATCATACTCATCTGCTCCTACTCCATCCCCACAACATCAATCGTACGCATCTGCTCCTACTCCAACCTCACAACATCAAGCCTATGCATCTGTTCCTACTCCTACACAATCCTCACAACTTTCTGAGGTTCAATATGATGACATTACCATTGATTTCCCTAACACTACTTTTAGTAATAATAATAATTTAGTGGAAGGTAGTTTCACTAAAGTTAAAGATTTTCTTATATTTAAACACAAAAAGTAATTAAAATGATAATGTCTTATCCTTTAAAATTCTCACAATTAACTTAATATTTGGAAACTGGGTACCTATAACTTGTTACCGTATTAATAAAAAATATTTCACCGACTGTGATTGTTTTTTTTGTGGTTGAATCTTGGTTGAGTACTTACAAGAAAAAACAGTTTATCTAGAATTTCGGGAAATTAAATTTCTAACATGCAGGTTTACTTTTTATAATTATACTTTATATAAACTTACCTTTATATAATGTTTCAGACAATTGTAAATCGCCCAACAAGTCTCAGGAATCATTGTTGACATCAATTGTGGTGATATGATACAACTAAATTTCAAATCCTCGTAGGTTTGTCCACTGGCCAAAAACCGAAGCGTAGCAATTAATCGTTCTCTAGCGCTTACGGCATTCCGCATCAATGTATTTTTTTTTTCTATAAATGGTGCCACCATTGCAAGAAGCTCTTCAAAAGAGTCAGAATCCATCCGTAAAAAGTTATTGAAGTCATCTACTTCCAGTTCTTTTATAATATTCATGTGGCATAACTCACTTCTTTTCAGTAGCCATTTCTTCACCCAGTATCTCCTTTTCCTTTTTTTTTGAGGTAGCACCACTGAAAGCGCCAAGGCTACTCCAATCTTTTGATTGGTCGATAATACGGGTGCCATTCTCAATACGTGTGCTCAGCTCAGCTTACTCGGAAACACTGCACGGCAGGCAAGTGTGTAGAGATACTCCCGATATCGCCACAACCGCCATGCACCCTAGATTGCCCCTGCGGCAGGTGTGTGAGTAGCGCCCTTTACGCGATCGAGATCGACGTGATTCTCGCAGTACCGGAGGTCACCGATCGCTTAGTAGGACTAGGCGGGCTTCGCGAAGCCGGGATCGTTCGCGCAGTCGGGATCGTTCGCGTAGTAGCATTCGTCACAGATCTGGATCGCGTTCGCGTACGGCTCAAATACCTAAAGAAACTACGACGACGTCTGCTACTGTCGTACCCCCTACTGCGCAGCGACACGAGTCCATAGATTCAGGTACCCACTTTTCTGAGGCATCCACTCTCGCTAATGCGCTAATGCAGGCAATAAAAACTATGCAACCGGTGAGGTCACAAAATTATTATGTGTCCAACTTTGACCCCACAATCAATAGCATCGAAGCATGGTGCGAGGAAGTGGATCGCGCCAGGGAAGCTAACGGTTGGAGCGATCACGAGTGTCTATCTCGGGTAGCTTCCTGCCTAAAGGGTGACGCTAGGGTTTGGTTAGGCGAATGGGTAACAAACGATAGAACGTGGTCTAGTTTTAAGCGTGAATTTAAACCCCTTTGTCCAAAAAAAACTGGATTACGCAAATATACTGTTTGAAACCATGAATACCTCATCGGATAGATATTCAACTTATGCGGAGTACGCTCGTCGTACCTTGTTGCGTTTGAGGATTGTTCAGGGGCTGAGCGACGATTTAAGGACGCTTATAGTCATACGGGGTATCGATAACCCGCAAGTGCGTGCGGCTGCCGCCAACGCAGACTTGACTCCCGACACTATCGTTTCGTTCTTGTCGATTTATGCCAAGCCCTCCTCAGGGAAACGTGACAGGGTATTCGAGCTTAAAAAACAAGGTCAGGTGAAATCAAACGGCCGACCAGTTCAAAAATGTTTTAATTGTAATCAAAATGGTCATATTAGTCGTAATTGTAAAAAACCACAGTCTAGTGTGAGCAGTGGCAGGACACCAAGCGGAACTTCTGATGCGTCTTTCAATACACAACCCACCTCGAGTAAATCTTGTACATTTTGCAAGAAGCAGGGACATACCGAGGACAAATGCTTTACCAAGGCCAAGTCAGAGCAACGAAACCAACGCAATGTTAATCTTTGCTCTTACCGACCTAGCACAGAGAAAAGTAACGATGTAACTTCCGCAGTAGTGGATGGAATTCCAATCGACGTACTGATTGATAGTGGAGCCCTCGATGTGTCCCTCATTTCTTCTGATGTTCTGAAATATCTCACATGTCAACCGAAGCCGAGGCGTTGTGTATTGAAGGGTCTAAGTGACAAAGAGGTGGTTGCGACGTGTTATGTTACACTCACCTTAGAATTTCACGACATAGCGGTTGAGGTGGATTTAGTAGTGGTTCCATCATCTATCATGAGTACGCCTATCATAATCGGCACGGACGTGTTAAATCGTGATGGAATCACTTACATTCGCACCAAAGATAGACAGTATCTTACGCGTACTGATAATGATCGTGCTAATATTAAGGCTGTTTGTGTGGCCAGTCATGTAACAGTAAATACACCTCTTCAGGGTGGGGAATTGGAGAATCTTATGTCCGTGGTAAACGAATATTCCGATTTCTTGATATCAGGGACTGCTATGACCACTGTTCGAACCGGACAGATGGAGATAAGGCTCACTAGTTCCGCCCCTGTTGTTTACCGCCCGTATAAACTTTCCTACTCTGAAAAACTTAAAGTTCGAGAAATTACGCAAGACCTTTTAGACAAAGGCGTGATTAGGCGATCTAAATCAGAGTATGCAAGTCCGATTATACTTGTAAGAAAGCGAGATGGTTCAGATAGGCTCTGCGTTGATTTTAGGGCACTGAACAGAGTTACGGTAAAAGATCGATACCCTCTCCCCTTAATAGACGATCACATAGATAGGTTGGGTGGCTATAAGTATTTCAGTAGCCTCGATATGGCTACTGGTTTCCACCAAATTCCTCTTAAAGAAGAGTGCATCCATTTGACCGGTTTCGTAACACCCGAAGATCACTTTGAATACGTTAAAATGCCATATGGGTTAGCCAACTCCCCAATAGTTTATCAACGAATCATAAATGACACTTTACGTAGTCATCTTAACGAGGGAAACGTGTTAGTATACGTCGACGACGTTCTTCTCCTCAGTAACTCAGTAGATGACGGAATTAAACTATTGCGTAAGGTTCTTAAAACACTTACTTCAGCTGGGTTCTCGATTAATTTGGGTAAATGCTCATTTCTCGTAACCGAGGTAGAATATTTGGGGAGATTGGTAAGTCAGGGTCAGGTTAGACCGAGCCCACGTAAAGTAGAAGCCCTAGTTGATTCTTCTCCACCTGAAAATGTGAAGCAGGTTCGTCAACTCTTAGGACTCGCGGGCTACTTTAGAAGGTACATAAAAGATTACGCTACGAAAACCGCCCCTATAGCTCATCTTACTCGTAAAGATGTCAAATTTAACTGGACTTCTGACTGTGAAGCTATCCGCATGAGTCTTATTAAAGAGTTGACGAACGCGCCGGTTCTTGTTATTTTTAATCCGAATTGTGCCACTGAGGTTCACACCGACGCCAGCAGTGCTGGGTATGGTGCTGTTCTGTTACAATCTCACTCAGACTCAAAAAGACACGTAGTAGCCTATTTTAGTAGATCCACTCAGGGGGCAGAAGCTAAATATCATTCTTACGAGCTCGAAACTCTGGCTGTGGTAAAAGCACTTCAGAACTTTCGCCACTACCTAGTCGGTCTAAAATTCACAGTGGTTACAGACTGTAACGCTCTTAAGTCAACTGAACGTAAGAAAGACCTTCTCCCCCGAGTAGCTAGGTGGTGGATCTACCTCCAAGACTTTAACTTCTCGATTGAATATCGTAAGGGAGTGATGCTGCCTCATGCAGATTACCTGAGCCGCAACCCAGCTCGCGTCAACCAAATTTCCCGTCCCCGTAATTGGGCTCAGATCGCACAGTCAGCCGATAACGAGACGCAAGACCTTATTCAAAAACTTCACGATGGCAGTTTAGATGCCAATCGTTATCATGTCCAAAATGGAGTTTTATACTACAAGTACGTCCCAGTGGGGCAAGAACCACGGTCTCTTTGCTATATACCAAAAGGCCATCGACTAAGTCTTTTAAGAGTGTTCCACGACGAACACGAACACATTAATGCAGAGAAGACCCTGGATCTTATCCTTCGACACTTCTGGTTCCCAGGCCTCAGACAGTTCGTAGATAAATATGTTTCCCATTGTCTTGTGTGCGTTTCGCAAAAAAGAGTCCCACGAGCCCCATTGCAAACTATCACTTCTTGGGAAAAACCTGACACTCCCTTTCAAACGGTCCATGTTGACGCATTAGGCCCCCTGCCTGTATCAGATGGGTATAGATTTGTTCTTCTTATCGTCGACGGGTTTACCAAGTATACTCTCCTCTACCCAATCTACAGACAAGACGCCACTGAATTAAAACGCGTCATCACGCAAGCTATTTCCTTGTTCGGGGTGCCTAAGCTCATGGTTACGGACAAAGGCCGGATGTTTGAATCAAACGAATTCGTGACTTGGATCAACGAACTCGGCTGCGACCTACACTACATTACGCCGGAGATGCACCACGCAAACGGCCAGGCTGAACGCTACATGCGCACAGTCCTTAATATGTTGCGCATTCAGGCAAATCATAAGAAGTTGTCTTGGTCTGAAACGACGTGGAAACTTCAGCTCGTACTGAATATTACGAAACAAAAGACTACGCAAGTGTCTCCACTGAACCTTCTAATTGGCACGGAATCTACGACCCCAGTAGTTCAAGCGCTCGTACGTGACATAGCGGTTGAAGGCTCAGCTCCCAACAGGGAGGCTCTACGAGAAACTACTAGAAGCCGAGCTCGTATGTTACTACGAAGGAATCAAACTAAACAAGACGAACGAGTGAACCAACACCGACGCACACCTCGCCAATTTCATGTAGATGACTGCGTATTTGTTATTAAATTCTCCCAGTCCACTGGAAAACTAGACTCCGGCATGCGCGGGCCGTATAAGGTGGTGGAAGTACTACCTAATGGACGCTATACCTTGTGTCTGCTTAGCGGTGCCTATGGCAAAACAACACAAGCTGCTGCCCAGCATATGGTACCGTGGCGAGGCGAGTGGTGCCCAGAAACGTGCGCTGCATTTTTTGAGAGTAAGTGAACCTGATAACATGCCTTGCTTGTTCTTGTTTGTTCACAGACGGGATCTAGGTTTCAATCAGGTGGTATTGGAGCAAGGTTTACGGCACCAAGGGTGGTCCTGTCTTTCGTACGTGCCTGATGAGTCACGTGTGCGTGTGTGAGCTTAGTCAATGCAGTTGGCCAGCTCGCGACCCCACGCGTACGAATACGGTCGGCGCGATGGGGACCCTCACACATTCGAATACGGTCTGCGTGCTGAGAAGGACTTGATACGTTCGAATACGGTCTGCGTATCAAGTGGGCTCGATACGTATGAGTACGGTCTGCGTATCGAGTGGGCTCTTACGTTCGAATACGGTCTGCGTAAGAGTCGGCTTGCACGTGTGGATACGGCCCGCGTGTCAAGCAGCTTGCACGTATGAATACGGTCTGCGTGTCAAGCTGGTCTGCGTGTGTCAGACCATGTTACAGGTGCGGTGGCAAACAATGACGGTCACCGAGCGCTGATCGGCGGGCGATCTGCGGGCGTTCGGCACACGGCGTGCAAGTTAGAACCGAAGAGGCCAAGGATTATTAAAGGGAAAATGCCATGGCTGGGTTTAATTGTTACTTTTGAGAATGATGAATGCTAATATCTGATTAAACTAATGAGCCTATGAAACGAATGAGTGACGAATGAATTAGTTAAATGATGACGGATGAAATAATGTGTTAGAGGTACAGGTTAACCCGTTCAGGTTCGGTTTCTGATAGTAGTCGTTCCTCACCAGTTATAATGGTTAGATAATTTTAAACGATTTCCTAATTGCAATTTTGTCTGGTTAGTCAGTATACTGTTGTGGATGGTTCGAAGTATCGGAAACCGACGGTTAGTAGTTGGAATTGCTCCTAACAAAACACTGTTTTCAGATCAAGATGATGACGACCCTGAGCCTGTTCCAATCCCAACAGAGCTTTCTCCTACAGTCGGTCGATCTATGCCCCAGCTGGACGACGGCATGGATGCTGAATCACCATCCTCGCCGGTCGCCGGCCCCAGTGGCACCACTTAAAAATAGTTGTGTCGAGGACTACACATCGTCAGGAGAGGCCGTGTAAGAAGAATCCCCTCCTCGGCAACCAACTACCCTCACCTCGCCTATATAAACAAGGCGCTCTGTCTAGGGTGGTCATTTGCGTCTCTGCGTTCGAAGTGATTACTACTTGTCTGAGTGAATCAGTGTCGATTGTTTTAAGGTCACGTAAGCCATTTTTGTTTATCTTTCTGTAATCATTGATTTTAAGGGCGATTTAGTTTGTTTTGTTAGACATAGGTATTTTTTTCCTTTATTTTGAAAATTATTGTGATTTTAGTGATAAGTAAACGGATTTCTTGTTTATCTTGTGTTTTTTTTTAATCAAATTCCACTTCTGAAGCTAAAAATATTGTAAAATTAATTAGAATAAAACTATCCGTTTACATAACTAAGTAAAATTCAAAGTTTGTTTTAACAACTTTATTAAGTCGTAGGTGATATTTTCAACAAGATGGCTACCCAAAATGTTAATTTTATTTTGTTTAGTTTTAATCCTTTTGCATCACAGCTACTAGACCATTATTTCTGAATTCTTTCGACATAATTGATAATGATAAAGGTTGTACTTACTAAAAACAAACATAGTTTCATTATAATTTTACCAAAATACGATTAGATGAATTTTGATTTTAATCCATGTTTATCTGGAGAATCACTCTATATTTTCACTATATCTTGCCATTAACTATAATAAGCCTTGTTAAATCATTGAAATAAGTTAATATTTCACAACATTGTTAAGGGATATTCGTTTGACGGAAATAACAAGGAATTTCAAAAAAAAATGTAATCCATTTGAATCACAATGCCTGCAGAGTTTTTTATAAAAATGTGAATACTAACAGTTTAGATCAATATTTAACTTTAAAAAAATAACAGTATTTTTACAACAAATGGTCAAATATTATGTCAGTACACATTGCACATAGCTAAGGCCACACATAGAGAGGAACTATGTAATGAGGCCACAGGACCTTATAAATATTAAATAGATACACAAACAATATAGGTCACGCATAAAATAGCTATATGCTCTTATAGGGCACGCAAATAAATAAATAAAAAAAAAAATAAAAAAAAAAAAAAAAAAAAAACTAAAAGGCTACGCAGCCACGCAACGGTTACTAAGTAACTATGCTTATGAATACTCCTAAAAGATACTACCTAAGGGCTACGAAGTCACGTTACTGTTACACGAGTGTAAATAGCCATGCCTATGAGTCTCTTATTCTTTCGCAGGTTGCCCCACAAAAATGACTCACGCAACACCTACAATAGCTGCCTTAGAGCCATTTGATTGTGAGGGCGACTCAACCTCGGTTACTTCTCGATGGGAGAAATGGAAAAGGGCTCTTAGAATCTACCTATCGGCAGCCAATATAGACAAACCTCTTAAAAAGCGAGATACTCTTCTCCACGTTGGGGGTTTAGCACTACAGGAGATTTATTATAATCTACCTGGAGCCGATGTAGAGGATCGAGAAGGCATCGATGTCTATAAAATTGCACTAGAAAAACTTAATGATTACTTCGCTCCTAAGCAAAGTCATATATATGAAAGATATTTGTTTAGACTTATGAAGCAAGAAGAAGACGAAAAATTTGAGAAGTTTTTGTTAAGGTTAAGAAAACAAGCGGAAAAATGCAGTTTTACAGATAAAGAAGAGAACCTAATAGACCAAATTACCGAGAAGTGTAAACAAATGGATTTGAGAAAAAAGATTTTAGAAATCGGCGACACAATAACGTTAGATCAGATCATTTCTAAAGCAAACGCTTTAGAAGTGGTTGCAAGACAACTTCAGCAATTTGAAGCTGTTAACAATAAACAAATTGACATTAAACAAATTGAAATAAACAAAATAGATCAAAAGAAACCATTTAATAAATTTATTAGAAAAAAGACAGATATGAACTGTTCTCGCTGTGGGAGCAGGAACCACGCGGCAAATGATGCTAAATGTCCAGCCAAAAACAAGAGGTGTTTGAAGTGCAACTTCGTAGGCCACTTCAGAGAATGTTGTCTAACAAGGAAACGCAGGCGATTTACTAGCAACACGGGTGATACATCGAGCAAAAAATCTAGACAAAATGACAACATTATAGAAAAAACCGATAAATCCGAAATTGATTATATTTTCCATCTAGATGATGACAGTAGTATCATAAATTGTAAAATAGGCGGAGTAAATTTAGATATGTTAATAGACTCGGGCAGTAAATGCAATGTGATCACAGATAAGACCTGGCTGTTCTTGAAAGCTAACAAAATATGTGTCACTAATCAGATTCGAAAACCAGACAAAATTCTTTTGTCCTATGGTAATAAGAAACCATTAGACGTTATTGGTTGTTTTGACACGGTAATATCGGTGGGTCAAAAAAGTAAAAATGCCACGGTTTACGTCATCAGGAACGGTTCTCGCGATCTATTGGGTAAATCTACCGCAATTGATTTAGGAGTACTTCAAATAGGCCTTCATATTAACACAATCGAAGCCAAGACTCCAGTAGTATTTCCAAAGTTCAAAGGAATAACTGTCCAGATTCCGATAGACAAAACCGTTAAGCCAGTCGTTCAGCCATACAGAAGAGTACCTATTCCGCTAGAAGAAAAAGTTGCAATGAAATTAAAAGAACTTAAAACTGCCGATATAATTGAAGAAGTGAACGAGCCGTCCCCATGGGTTTCTCCTATGGTTCCAGTGCTGAAAGAAAACGGCGAGGTACGTATATGCATTGACATGCGAAGGGCTAATGAAGCGATCATGAGAGAAAACCACCCCCTTCCGACGATGAACGAAATACTTCCGAATTTGCGTCAAGCAAAAATCTTCTCTAGGCTTGACATAAAACAAGCTTTTCATCAATTAGAGATTGCCAAAGATTCTAGGTACATAACTACTTTTAGTACTAGCAAGGGACTATATCGTTATAAAAGATTATTATTTGGTATTTCTTGCGCTCCCGAAATATTCCAAAAAATTGTTGAAAAAATGCTATTAGGATGCGAGGGTACATTTAATTTCATTGACGATATTATTGTGTATGGTGCCACAGACAAAGAGCATGATGAGCGGTTGAGTAAGGTGCAAAGGGTTTTTAAGAATAATGATGTTTTGCTTAATGCAGAGAAATGTATATTAAAAACAAAAAGAATCGAATTTCTGGGCCATGAACTTACAGAAGACGGTATAAAACCCCTTGCAAAATACTTAACTACTATCAAAACAAGTAGAGCACCAAATACCATTGAAGAAGTACAGAGTTTTCTTGGTCTGGTTAATTTTGTGGGGAAGTGGATCCCAAATTTGGCTACTCTTACTGATCCACTTAGAGAGTTGCTAAGATTAGGGCTCGGAAAGTCGGCCAGTATTGAGCGGTTTTGGATGGCAAAACAAAACAATGCATTCGAAAGTCTGAAACATAGTTTGGCCAACATACAATGCCTTGGTTATTACAATCCCAACGACAAAACACAGGTCATTGCTGACGCGTCACCAGTAGGATTAGGTGCCGTCCTGGTTCAAATTGATGAAGGAGGTCCACGGATTATCGCTTATGGGCACAAAGCACTTACAGATTGTGAAAAGAGATATTGTCAAACGGAAAAGGAGGCTTTAGCATTAGTCTGGGCGGTTGAGCATTTTAAAATATATTTGTTTGGTAAAGACTTTGAGCTCATAAGCGATCACAAGCCGTTAGAAATTATTTTTGGACGACATTCAAAACCTTGTGCTAGGATAGAGCGCTGGGTACTTAGACTACAAGCATATAGGTTCAAAGTAATTTATCGCCCTGGTAAATCTAACATTGCCGACCCTATTTCTAGACTCTGTCAAATGACCTCCACTAAACCATTTGATAGTGAAAACTATATTAACCAAATCGTTACGTATTCTGTACCTGTCGCTGTTTCTCTTAGCGAAATTGAAACGTTTTCATCGACAGATGAAGAAATTTCGAAAGTAAAAAATGGTATCTTCAGTAATGATTGGCACGAATCCGTTAACCATTTTAAACTTATTCAAAATGAACTTTGTTTTCACGGAGAAATCTTACTTCGAGGTACTAGATTAGTCATACCAAAACATCTTCGCCAACGGATACTGGAAGCGGCTCATGAGGGACACCCTGGCATTGTCGCAATGAAGGGTCGTCTTAGAACAAAAGTGTGGTGGCCTAGGATCGATAAAGACGCTGAGCGTATGGTAAAGGATTGCCGGGGATGTACTCTTGTATCCGCTCCTAATCCACCACACCCGATGAAAAGACGTACGTTACCAGAAGAGCCATGGGTAGATGTGGCCGTTGACTTTCTGGGGCCTCTTCCTAGTCGAGACTATTTATTAATTCTGGTAGACTATTACAGTAGATATAAAGAAATTAAGGTCATGAGAAGTATTACAGCACTCGATACAGTTAAAATCTTAAAAGAAATTTTTTCAAGGCTAGGTTATCCTGCAACCATAACCTGCGATAATGGGAATCAATTTACAAGCGATGCATTTAAAGCTTTTTGCAAAGAATGTGGTATTGCCATTCTTAATACTGTTCCATACTGGCCACAAATGAACGGAGAAGTTGAAAGACAAAATAGGGACGTTTTAAAGAGATTGAAAATTAGCCAAGCCCTAAATAAAGACTGGAAAGAGGACATTTTGGTTTATTTGATGATGTATAATAGCACTCCTCACTCTGTTACAGGAAAATCACCCTCACAATTATTTTTTAAGCGGCACTTCCGAGACAAGGTACCCTTTGTTACAGATATAGAACACAAATCGATAGACACTGATGTCAGAGATAGGGACGTGATAATGAAAGAAAAAGGAAAAGAGTATGGGAATAGAAAAAGAAGAGCTACGGATTCTAATTTAGACATTGGTGATAAAGTATTAGTCAAGAACATAATCAAGGAAAACAAGTTAACTCCAACGTTTAACCCTATCTCTCACACAGTGACGCGAGTTGCTGAAGGTGACATCAATATACGGAATGATGATACAGGAAAAGAATACCGTCGTAACGCAGCTCACTTAAAGAAAATAATTAGAAGAATAAATGATTCTGATTCGTGGCAGGTGGTGGATAATAATGATGATAATGATACCAGTCCAGAAATATCAGATTAAGTTAAGCAATCTAATTACTAGTTATTTACATAATTTCAATCAGTTATTAGTTAAAGTCAGTTAGGTATACAGTAATTAAATTTGGTTATTGTTTTGTACTCCACTTATTGAGTGTGTAGTTTAAGTTTATACAAAATCATTGTATTATGATTTGTCATTAAAAAATAAAGAAGGGATGTAGCGTATGCGGTCGAGCGCGCGGTCGAGTCGTGCGGGGAGTCGCTGTCAAGCAGCGAGCGGAGACAGACGTGCGCCGGCGCCTACTGTACATACCTACCTATTACTATAACATTGTGTTTTTATTTATCAGCGAGACATTATAGATGATACAAACATTATATAATAATGCCAATACTCTGGGCAAATGAACCCCTGCATGTTACAGATGCTCAATACTGAGACTATCGTGTCCTGGTGATTTACCACGCTTCATGTTCCTAATTACATAAGCTACATCTTTACCTGTAAATGTTATTAAATTACAACTAGAGTCGATCTCAGTATCGGGCGTCCGCAACACGGGTCCAAGTGAAGACTGAACCCTGAAATGATCTTTAAATAGTTCGGCAATCCTGGCCGGCTCACACTCACCCTCAACACTCGCCGGAAGACACGACCCACCTGCCAACTTTTTCGTGTGTTTCCAAAAACTCTTGAAATCTTCACCCTCGTGGTGTGACGCTAGTATATCCATTTGAATTTGCGTTTCGTTATCATGACACCACTTGAGCTTAGACTTAAAAATCCTTCTAGACCCTCTCATTCTATTATAAACCTCCCCCGTTGTAGGTTTACCCAGAGCTACCCATTCTTGGAAGTTAAGTCGTGCCGCCCGGTGAGCCTCACTGACGTACTTGTTCCAGCCTAAAACCTTTTTTCTCCTTCTACCATTCGATTTATTACTACTATAATAAGAAGCCTCTCTCAAACAAGAAATTATATCAGAGTACAACTTATCGATAATTTCTCTATGGTTTACATCTTTACAAAAACCATGAGCACAAGTCTGAAACTGTACTGGAAAATCAATATTTTTTAATCCATTTTCACAAAAATACTTATATTCATTTACTTGCTCTTTATCTCTATCCCTCCATGTCACTTTATTATTAAAATTATTTATGTATCTAACTCTATATGGCAAACTATTGATTTTAAATAAAACTTCTAACGGAAAATGGTCTGACCAAAATACATCATATCTAACCCTAACATCAGTCACACACTGCCAAGCTGTGTCTGTGGTCAGACAGTGATCAAGCCAACTTTTAGAGTTGTCATGACTATCACTTATGAAGGTGTATGTGTCTGATGATAGCCTCAAATACGAAGCACAGAGCCAACTCCGCTCGTCACAAAACTGACGCATTTCGTCAAAAAATAACTCACTAGGATCCGCATTAAAGTCACCGAGCATTATCACCGATTCAATGGCGCAACCCTCAATCACTGCATCGATCTCACCAAGAACATTTGTAAAGTCATTTAAATTTTTCTGACTATTCGTAGGCATGTGAACAGAAAAAATTAGGGTCTCATTATCTTGAGTAGACACCCTAATGGCTGACAATCTGACGCTACTGCACGGCACGACGGACACCGAAGAGAAAACTCCTTTCTTCCACATTAACGCAACGCCACCGTACGGTCGCCCACGTAGAATGCCCGCCGATGAGTCGACCGCCGATTTACTCGTGTACTCAAAACTGTCATCAATAGAGGCAATGAAATTCAGATCGTGATGTAAGAGCCACGTTTCTTGAAGAGCTATGACGTGTGCTCCTTTACACAGCTCTCGCACGCCCTCTATTGCACTCTTCAAGCCCTTACAATTATAGCTGACCAGCTTAATGCTTTCTTCACTATTTATATCCATTACTGTTTTACATAAGCACCTCTAGCCTCTTTGTTCGGACTTCTTGCTCGTTTTTCGTTAAAGTCTATAAACCGACGGAACGAAATACCTTCAGGCCACATTTGCTCATCCAAAAACGTACTTATTTTGTGGCCCGGCACGAAAACCTTATACGCCCGATATTCCTTCTCTTGCTTCATTTTTATCTCAACAAGTTGTACATTAATTTTAGTTTTACTATATATGTATTCAGTAACATCTCTTTGAGTTGTATTTTTATCCACGTTATTAATAAACAATGGAACTTTTATATCAGCTGCCTTGAATTTTCCGGCCGGGTCCTTAGACTGTCCCTGAATCGTGATGAATCTATTTCTATATCGTTTTCTTTGTACTTCAATCCACTCATCATTTTTGCTATTTACAACGGCATGTTCTTTACTCGTTACATTAGAATACAATGCCGCCGACTCCAAACGATTGTTATCTACACGCCGTTCCGTCCTCTCAGCGCGCCTATCAACAGATGCCGGTGAGGCCGTAGGTAATGCCAATGACGAACCGGTTACAATCGTAGGCATCGCGTTCGAAACCACGGTAGATGCCTCCACGCGTCGCAGCGCTGCATCTGTCGCTTCTAGTACAGCTGCACTCGAACGGTCAGTGTGCGAGAAGGACGGCAACACCTGCGTCTCAGTGCGCTCACGTACCCCTGACGACAGCCGCAGCGCTCGCTCCAAGGTCATTGATCCCCGATCAGCTGTTGAATCTACCTTCTGTTTATTTTCTTGTGCTATATCCATAATTCCAATAGGCCCACTATTTGTTTCACAGATATCGAACTGCTGCATCCGTCTATTGGATCCTCTATTAATATTAACATAATTTAGCGGTTCTATCGTATTGTTATTTACTAACGACGATTGTCTCAAGTTAACGAACTCGTTTTTTAAGGAATCTAACTGCTCCGTTGTTGCATATCTTTGCTTAATATCCTTTACTTGGTCTTGCACAATTAATATATCCTTTAGTAATCTCGATACGTCGATATGGTCGAAAGTTACCGGCGGCAACTTACGAAGTTCTCGAGCAACAAAAATAGGGAAGTTCTCAGCAGGCGTACATTTTATGAGGGCTATGATATCCTCTAGATCCCTCCATCGCAACTGGACGGATTCGCAACTGGACAGATTCTCAGCTGGACAGATTCTCAGCTGGACAGATTATCAACTGGACAGATTCTCAACTGGACAGTTTAGCAACTGGACAGAATGTGTACAGTCCATGACATAATTAAAGTTAATTTTTATTGGTCTGAATTTGATGGAGACCATAACATACAAACAAAATGAATACTGTACATAATACTATACTAGCTGTGTTCCGCGGGTTTAACCGTGTAGTTCCCTAAAACTATATGTTAGTCCACAATATAAACTACCCGCATGCCAAATTTCGGCAAAATCCGTTCAGCCGTTTGAGCGTGAACAAACACACAAACTTTGCATTTATAATATTAGTGTGATGTGATTGAAGGAGTATTCGCTTTTTATTAACCATTCAAAAATTGTGTTGTGAAAAGGAAATGTACCTGAATGCAATCTATTTATCTGCGTAATGCAAACTGTTTCATAACAACAAATTATATGATTAATAAATTGATGGCTTTGACATTGAATGTCATCAATAGCATACATACATAGTTGCATCATTTTATTTTGTAACAAAGCGTTTAATTAATAAATTAATTAATTACTTGGTAAAATGTAGATTGCTGGTCCGAGTCGGACAAAACCTGAGCTAGTCTTTGTAGATGGACAAAGAAAAAGAGGGAAAGACCCGCTACATGGAACTGTTTTGTTACATGCTGGGCATCGGTATAATTTCGCAAAGCGGAATAAATCGAACTGTACCAATTGGAGATGCAGCAAGAAACGTGAGTGTAGTACGTCTATTACATTAAATACAGACAATGATATAATAAAAGAAGGCAAACACTCGTGTGCTCCAAACTTTGAGCGGAATAGAAACGAGAAACTTTTAAATGAATGTAAAAAGGAAGTATGTAATAATATGGAGCCAATACAAAGAATATTTGAAAAACATTTTTTAGAAAAAAATGATTCTGATTCACTAAATTTATCAGATCACTCATTACCATCATTTAATACCAAAAAGGATACATTATACAGATGTCGCAATAAATTTCTTTGTGTAGAAAAGTGCAAAAGCGACAAGCTCGAAGATGTTAAAATACCTGAATGTCTAGTCAAAGACTTCTTTTTATACGATGATGGTCAAACAGACAAAATAATTGTGTTTGGCAGCCAAGCAGCAAGAGATTTAATAAAAAATACAGACATATATTATGGGGACGGTACATTTAAAATTGCACCAAAACCCTTTTACCAGCTTTTCTCACTACATGTCGACATAACCAAGGGTGGCGATTGTGTTAACTTTGTGCCAGTACTGTTCATTCTTTTACCAAATAAGTGTCAGGAAACGTATACAAGAATGTTTAGAATTTTGAAAGAGCAATTGTCTGTTAATATTACGCAGTTCAAGTGCGACTATGAACTAGCAATCGCACAAGCTTTACAATGTGTCTATCCAGATGTCACTGTCAAAGGCTGCTTTTATCATTTTCAGAATGCAGTGTGGAAAAAATCTAAAGAATTAAAATTTACATCTACTGCAAATGGTCGGAAATTGACACAATTGTGTACGCAATTAGCACTTTTGCCAATTACTTTAATACCTGAAGGCTTTTTGGCAATAAATGAAATGGGTACAGATGATGGAGAATGTAAAGCGTTTTTCAATTATTTCACAAATTATTGGATGATGAAAATTACGAATGAACAATTATCCTGTTACGGAGAAAGATTTAGGACCACTAACGCAATAGAGGGTTGGCATCGGCGAATTAATGCCAAGATACCGAAAAAACCATCCCTTTTTTTGTTCCTGCAGTTATTAAAAAAGGAATCGAAAATCAGTGATAACAAAATCAATAGAAGTTACTTTCACTGTGAGGAAACAAAACGTCGGCCAAAACAAATTTTGATTGATACGCAGATACAAAATATTATATCGGACTGCATTAATGAAAAAATTCCTGTCAGAACATGCTTGGAACGGCTACGGTCGCTAAAATTATCTAGCTAAATTAGTAGCTTTTGCGTGAAAGAGGAATAAACTTCCATCCATCGGCTTATTCCCAGTCGCCCTCACCGCCAAATGCACTGGAGTCAACTGGGAAATCATTGACTTTGCATTTCGTTTGATTCTAAGTATAGAAATGATAGATCTCATCGAGATCTACATTTCGGATGTCAGCTATCGAACTTAAACTTTATGCATCTTCGAAAATATTGGTCCAAGAGTAAAGTTTCTTCACAGAAGTGATAGAAGCAAAAACTTCGTTTCTGAGATATTTCAAGTTTGACAGCTGTCATCCGAAATGTAGATCTTAATGAAATCTATCACTTCTGTAAAGGAACTGGTACTCTAGGATCAATAATCTCTTAGATATAGTCATTTTAAGTTTGACAGCTGTCATTTGAAATACAGATCAAGTGGGGGAGCTGGAACGTTTCAAAATTTAAAAATTATGCTCCCAGTTGGCCCTTCAAAAGGGGGCAACTGGTATATATTTTATTACGAATTCCCAGTAACTCCCAGTGGGGGCGATGCCAGTGGGGGCGACTGGGAATAACCGCATCCATCCATTCATCTATCCCATCAAACATTGACATTAACAATTAAACTATTTGTAAAATATTCGTCTTATTCTATTGTGGTGCCTTTGTGTTATATTGTTACAGTTTTCTTGAATAAACACTAAAAATTTAATCCCTATGTTTTTAGTTTATATTATTTTTTTCCAGACTGTACTCTGTCCAGTTGCTAAACTGTCCAGTTGAGAATCTGTCCAGTTGATAATCTGTCCAGCTGAGAATCTGTCCAGCTGAGAATCTGTCCAGTTGCGAATCCGTCCAGTTGCGATGGAGGGCTCTAGATCTTTCTGTATTTTCACCTCAACTTTTCCCTTCCTCTTCACTTTACTATCCTTCGCCTGCGCCGAATCATAAAGTAAATCCTTAGCAGTTTCAATTTCCTTTGACGTGAAAGTAGTCGCACATAATCTAATAATACTATCTTCATTCATAACATCCACTTGATTTTGAATAAATGCTAATATTTCACTAATTACTAAGTTACAATTCACACACTTTACAAAACTCATGTTTGGTAACTATTTATTTATTCTCGCATCACAATTAGGACGTGCGATGTGCGCGGATGCACGCGAAAGACGCTTTTCTTATTAACGTTTTTCTCACTAGCAAACCAACTAACTGTACTACTAATTCAATAAATATTGGTTTTATTGCATGATTGTTAGTTGCCGACTAGTCGGCTCAACTGCCGACTAGTCGGCTTTCCCTAATCATCACTAATCATTATGTCAAAAGAACACGCGAATTATCAATTTTATGACCTACATGATGCTAGCCCACTAATATGGGCCAGCATGTGGAGACTGTATTGGTGTCGGCTTATGGTGTGCGGGATGGATGTGATAGGGGAAGTACCTAATAGTTTTTAGAATAAAAACTATTTCCACATCATAAATTTTATTCTTCAAAATCATACCCTCCTTTTTGCCGTATTCGGGTAAAAAACTTTAAATAGACAACCCTATCGCGAAATCTGAATTGCGCTTTATTGTGTCTTGGTAAGGATCACTATTATTTAAATGACGTTCAACAGTGTAGCTTCTGTACTTGTACTATTTGTGTATTCTGTGGTAATATGCAAAGGTGGAAAACAATTAAAATTCATCGTTCCTATTAAACCTGCTGACGAGATCTGTCCGTTATCAGGCAGGGCAGATCTCGTCGGGCTTTAACCAGTAAAATGCATCCTAAAAAGCATCAAGTTACCTGGCCTTCCTTTTTTACTGGTTTAGCTCGACTATCGGCAACGTGTGAATGGATTATATTTATATTATGCATTTATTATACTGTGCGGTTAAGAAATAGACGCATTATCATGAGATAATTATGTTTAAACTGTTTCAGGAGCCTCAATATACAACAAAAACAAATATTAAAAAAGGGATCTGACGGAATCGAAGTTATTGTCAGAAATGCTGAAAGCGCTCAGCCCACAGGCTCAGCCTTTACTATTGTTTATTACAGGTGGAGCTGGCAGTGGTAAATCAATTCTCCTTAAGTTAATCGTTGAGCACATTAGACGTTGCTACAGCTACGCTCCAACGGTGGGCTCCCTTTAAAACCAGCGTTTGTCGAAGTAGCTGCTTTAACAGGAGTGGTTGCGCGACAAATTTCAGGCTAGCCTCTTCATACAGTTTTTTCGTTGCATATAGAGAAAGGTTATTTGATGAGTTATCGCAAGATGAGCGGGCAATGGATGAAGGCCAACCAACTAAACCAACCAACTTAGATAATCCAACTAAGGTTGCAAGAATTAAAAAAAATGATTTGCTATTCGGTGTCATTGTCATTTATTCGGTGACATAATGAAATTATACTTTTGCAATAACTACAGTGTTCCCAGGTCCTTTTGCACTTAGTTATGACTTACAAAAATAATTATAATATGAATAAAATCGCCAACTAGTCACGATATATGTAGATATTTCTCCTATCATGATTGGCGATTTTATAAATATAACAATAATTGTAAGTCCGGTAAATTGATGGTCGCCGCACTTTCCCCACAACCACACTTCCCTCTAGTGACCTTATTGTAAATGATTCCACCAAATATAATTAATTACATAGTCTCGAACTTAGAGCGTCATTCCGCGAAAGAGGTTAAGGGCATCATCATCAATCCACTTATCTCCAATAAATATGAAAAGGTAAGGCCGAGCAAATATAATAGCGCCTCAGAGTCTCCAACGAGAATAACATGAAACGATACTGTACGAGGAACACCTAGGAGATAGGAGGTCTCAATTCCTCCGCCGAGCCACCTCAAAGACGACGTTGGGAAGAAGCTTTCCGACGACTTTCTAAGGACCGTCTGGATCAGCCGTCTATTACAGGGTTTCCAATTGGCGCTCATCAGGCAGCCACCCAAGGAATCTTTTGACGTTCTTGCGTACTTAGCCGATAGGACATACGACTTCACTACGATAACCCCCCGCGTGGCCGAGGCTACATTTTCTGATCACAGTTCTTCCGTCGTCAGGGAGTCCCCGAGCTACGTAAGCAAATGCACGAGTTATTGATTTAACAAAAACAATATTTCATACACCAATTATTTATTGTCTGCACCCAAATGAAACACAAAAGACGTACCAATCATTATTTCATACGAATTAGCGCCTGTGAAAGCTGTAAAATCGGTTTATTCGGGCATAGAAATAAAACGGTGCGAGAGTTAAAAATAGATACTTAGCAACATGTGCGGGTCTTGCGCGTTTACCGAAAGAACATATAAAAGCAGTATATTATAGAAAAGAGTCTGCCAGGCGAAAATGTGGAATAATTCAACAAATATTTCATAACACAGTAGCAAAAACAAAATTTGCAAATATTTTCTATTGTTCTGAAGAAAACAATTAGAACCACGAATAACTTTGAGGACTGGCTTAGTCGGTTCAAAGGTTTTAGTTGACCAAAAGAATCCTACTGTAGCCCATCTCCACGATATTCTGATTAAAGAATCCAAATCATTTAATACAAAAAAGACAAAAATTATCCGTTAATTACCAGGAGATCGAGACTGAGGTCAATCAATCGATTTTGGATTTGAACAAAAGTAAATAATAGGACTGAAAGCCCCCTTGGATCGGTCTTTAAAATAGTTGTCTAGTGGACATATATAAAAAACCGGGCAAGTGCGACACTCGCGCACGAAGGGTTCCGTACCACTATGACATTTGGGTCCTGGTAGCCTGGTGACAGACGGACGAACGGACGGACGGACGGACGGACGGACGGACGGACGGACGGACGGACGGACGGACGGACGGACGGACGGACGGACGGACGGACGGACGGACGGACGGACGAACGGACGGACGGACGGACGGACAGACAGACAGACAGACAGACAGACAGACAGACAGACAGACAGACAGACAGACAGACAGCGAAGTCTCAGTAATAGGGTCCCGTTTTTACCCTTTGGGTACGGAACCCTAAAAATGCAGCATCAGAATATACGTGAAGTAATTATTTTGGGAGTTTTATAGCGTCTGCAAAGCAATACGGCCGACGGAAAGTATCTGGGCGTATTGCCGACTTATTTTTATTAAGTATATTACCTAATATAGGTACGTAAAATCTGCTTGGAGAATTCACGTGAGGTAAGTATTTTTTAAATACCTTGTTGACCGGATATCTTAGAACTGGCCGTCGCAGCAGGCTAGCAAGTAGCCTAGTATAGCCTAGCAAGTAGTAGTAAATCATCCACATTTCGTTCGTCAGAAAATACGTGACGTCTGGCGGCCCTGAGATCTTGGACTACAACAAAATAGGCGCGTCACGCTAAATTTGCTTCCAAAATATATTCTGTGACAGACACTGGTTGCGAATCAAAAACAGTCGATCTGTTGTTAAGAAACTGGTTTCGTACGAAGAGTATTATTTCTTCTTCAGTAACTGGTTACGAACCTTCAGCTAGGACTAAGTAAGAAATATCTCACCTTGCTATTATAATATGAGTTTTAAGGCCAGACCTGGTTTAAACCATGATTTAGGCGTAGTAAATCATGGTTTAAAAACCAGGTTTGGCACTTAAAACTAATTTTATAATAGCAAGGTCAATGACTAAAAATTATTTTTGCTTTGCAAAACAGGTAGTGGCTAAATAACTTCATTTCTGCTTGAGATAACTGTTTAATGTTTTATAATGTGACAATTTAAACATAAATACATACAGATACATAAATAAAATTGTGTAATAATTAAGATAAAACTAGAAAAGAGGTTTTTCTACTAATTGATTAGTGATTACACTCAATTACGTTCAATAAACATGCTCGTAGTAATTAATTACTATTGTAGAGAACTAGAAAAGGAATCGATTTCCTTGAATTTCATATTGAGACTATAAAAAGTACTTATTCTACTTCGTTTTAAATAGTGGACTACGGTTTGATACATCTTCCTAAGGAAAAAATGTCTATGTGTACAACATTACAAAAAAAAACAATTTTAAATTATATTTATAGCAGCCGCAAGTACGGCGTGAATTGTCATTTACTATCGTATAGACACCTAAGCGCGTATTACAAAAGGTAACTTAAGCAGAGATCTCGACTTGAGGCTAGATTTATACAACGTCTGTTGTCGCCGGCAAACGATTACCATAGTAACACTGCTAGTGCGTGTTGTTACTGCGGATGCGCACAAAAGAAAGAAAAAATAAAACAAGCGTTGTCGAACTATCGATAGTTTTACATTTGATAGCTAATGTCAAAAATCAGTATAATATCGATAGGACTATCGATAGCTAAGTTCAGTACAATAGTATCGAAAACTACAATACCATCGATACAATTAATCGAAATTACGCTATCGCTAGGGCAAAACTGTCGATAAGTTTTGCCCAGGCGATAGCGTAATTTCGATTTGGCTACTGTAACAACAATCGATAGTATCGATAGTGTCGATAGTTTTACGCTATTAATATGGCAAAACTATGGACAGGACTATCGATACTGTTGATTTGCCACAACTATCGATACCCTACCGATAGGCAATCGAACGGCAACACTAAATGAAACCCATTTCTTATTAACCTCCCACGGAAAAATAGGGTTGTTATAAGTTTTATGTGGCTATGTATCTCTGTGTGGCTTCGGAGTTCCTAACAGATAAAGCGATGGGGATATAGTTTTTTTTATTTTCATTATGAAGCCATGCTGTTCGGCCACCTTTTCGTTTTGAAGATTTTGATTTATAAATTAACCTATTTCTTACAAACAGCTGCATAAACTATGTATCGTTTGTCTTTTACAGTGACATGAAGTTTCTAAGTTCACAGACAGAGACAAACTTTACATAAACTTAGTCATTGTTTAAAAGAGATTTCTGTTGTTAACCAAAGTTATTAGACGTAATATATCTGTTCAAGTTGGCAAAGTTTTTCCTATTTTATAGGTCGTCTTTGTTAATTAAATTGTTTTGCATTTTTGTCGGCAAACTATCAATTTTCGAGATCAAGTCGAGATTTCTGCGTGACCCACATTCTATAAAACAGACCCCAATATAATTAGACATCTACACTTCTACTAATATTATAAAGAGGAAAGATTTGTAATTTTGTGTGTGTGTGTGTGGGTGTGCGTCTGTATGTTTGTTATGAATAAACTCAAAAACTACTGTGCCGATTTTAAAAATTCTTTCACCATTAGAAAGCTACATTCACCCTGAGTATCAAAGGCTACTTTTGATCCCGATATTCCCACGGGATCGGGACTTATGCGGGTGAAACCGCAGGACTCTGCTAGTATATAATAAAACACAACAACTACCCTTTACCCTCCCCTGTAAGGTTCCGGTGCCATTGACCTGAGGAATATCCTCAAGAGGCTGTCCATAGCTGTCGATGCTCCCCAAGACTTGTAGTATTCATTTGTATCGATGGTTTCTCCCTGATTAGGGTAAGGATTGTGTGAGACACTACGTTCCACTGAAGGGACAGCCTGGAATAAATAATGTTTTTTGTCAAATATGCATGGAAATAAAGAACAACCGAAGTATCGAGTTTTGCGGACAAAGAAAATCAAATCTATTGTTGGAGCGTTTTTTGAATTTGGAAAATTACAACGCTCCATCTATGTTGTATGAAAATCCATTTCTGGAGCGTTTTTGGAATTTGGAAAATTACAACGCTCCAGTAATGTTGTATGCAAATCCATTGCTGGAGCGTTTTCATATTTGCAAAATTACGACGCTCCTGCAATGTTGTATGCAAATCTATTTCTGGAGCGTTTTTAAATTTGTAAAATTACAACGCTCCAGCAATGTTGTATTCAAATCCATTGCTGGGGCGTTTTCATATTTGCAAAATTACAACGCTCCTGCAATGTTGTATGCAAATCTTTTGCTGGAGCGTTTTTAAATTTGTAAAATTACAACGCTCCAGCAATGTTGTATTCAAATCCATTGCTGGAGCGTTTTCATATTTGCAAAATTACAACGCTCCTGCAATTTTGTATGCAAATCTATTGCTGGAGCGTTTTTAAATTTGTAAAATTACAACGCTCCAGCAATGTTGTATTCAAATCCATTGCTGGGGCGTTTTCATATTTGCAAAATTACAACGCTCCTGCAATGTTGTATGCAAATCTATTGCTGGAGCGTTTTTAAATTTGTAAAATTACAACGCTCCAGCAATGTTGTATTCAAATCCATTGCTGGGGCGTTTTCATATTTGCTAAATTACAACGCTCCTGCAATGTTGTATGCAAATCTATTGCTGGAGCGTTTTTAAATTTGTAAAATTACAACGCTCCAGCAATGTTGTATTCAAATCCATTGCTGAAGCGTTTTTTTATTATAACATTACAACGCTCCAGCAATGTTGTATGAAACGTGCTGGGGTTATTTAATACTCTTTTATAATTCTTGGCATACCAAGGTCGTCTCTTTTTGCTTAGTACAAATTGCATTAACATGGCGCTGAATATGACATTATTTTTTACATTTCTAAAAGTGATATTATTTGTTTTAAATTGAATATGTAATTCTTGGCTAACCTTATTTTATTTTTAAGCTGCCATGCTAGATTGATTAGAAAATCAGTTACAATTGATGTTAGAAATATATGTATTTTTTCAAATCGTCCTTCATCGACAAACCCGAAGAAATATGTATAATAATAGTATTTAACTTTCGTTTGTAATATAATCAAATGCGGCTTGTAGAATCGTAGGTACTCACCCCATCAACTAGCAGTTGAGACATCGGTGTTATTGTATTCAAATGTCGTTTTATTTCCAACGGATAGGTCCTGAACAATTGTGCACGTATATTGGCAAATTCGTCGCCGCGTACCTGTAACCGAAAAAACTTGATAAATATTACAATTCGTCATAGGAGTGATAGGTCGTAGGTTGCGGAAGATGACAGGTGACCCTCGCTCCGGCTCGTACCTGGTGCAAAGGTTAGTTATGGCTTTTTTGTGGATTTTTTGGAGTGGATTACCACTAAAAAAGGTTAAAAGTTGGATCCCGCCGGGCGCAAGTATTTATGCTTAAAAGTAAATATTTGTTTCTGGTCTGAGTGTTTTCTATGTATCATATTATGTATATTTACATCACAAAAAAAGTATTATATGTAGTATATCCTTTGTCTAGCACCCATAGTACAAGCCTAGTGTTTAGTTTGGGGTCAGATTGCGCTGTGTGCAACGAGTTGCAATTTTTTTTATAATAAAAAGGACATAATTACCTGAATAGTAGCATCGTCTTTGTAGGAATGTGCTATCGCGGAAGCATTCTTCGTGAACCATTTCCATACATTTGGTTCACGCCATCTTGGCCATGTAAACTTCGCATACAAAAATATCAACGCCTTCATTTCGGCAGATGTCCTACAATTATAATAATATTTAAAAAAATAATTACTTTAAAAAACATGCAGCACTCCACAATTAGAGGAGAATAGACTAGAAATGGCTTCTGCGTATGGAGGTAAATACCAATATTTGAATTGAAATGTGACCTAATAACGGGACTTCCGCGAGAGAAACCGCGGGCGATGCTATCTCTACACCAGGATCCATTAATCACACTTGTCAGTGGTTTTCAACGTCTGCCAAAATGTGACAGATTTTACTTAACCAGAGTAATTACTCGATTCGTCGTGTGAGTAAACACTTTTAGAACTAATGTTTAGAACTGTCAAATAGACATACTTATTGTCTACTACGCGGTTTCACCCGCGTAAGTCCCGATATCGAATGAATATCGGGATCAAAAGTAGTCTACGGAACTCCCTGATAATGTAGTTTTCTATTGGTAAAGGAACTTCTGCAATCGGTTTGGTTTTGGAGATTTCTCCCAATATATATACATACTAGCTGACCCGGCGAACTTCGTACCGCCTTTCTGAGTCTTTCTGAGAGATTTTCTTAATATTTTTTTTAAAGAACCTTCTCCTGACAATAATAATAATAAATAATAATAATTAATTCTGTGAACAACACACAGCGCCATCTAGCCCCGTGGTAAGCGACTAAGCTTGTGTTACGGTGACTAGACAACGGATATAATACTTATATTTATTTTTCTTTTGTAAATACATACATATTATACATAGAGGGACACCCAGACCAGACACAAATATTTATTCTATAAGCATAAATACTTGCACCCGGCGGGAATCGAACCCGCAACCTCCTGCATTGCAGTCGCGCTTTCGCACGACGCGCCACAGAGGTCGTCATAAAAAATAGCAAACACAACAAAAAAAGAATTATCGAAATCGGTCCAGCCGTTCACGCGTGATGTCGTGACAACGGAACGGGTTTCATTTTTATATATATAGATAGATAAACGTACATAATATGTTACCAACGTTATCTCCTTATAATATTGGTATAGATTAGTATAGATTTGACAGTGAATAGTGAAATATTTACTTACGTGTTGTTAGCTTTTTGGAATAGTTCGCTATTGGAAACGTCTTCGTTCTTTTGACTCGAACAATCTAATATCTTCACTACTGTCAATGGAAATTCTAACATAGCATTCTGTAACTCCGTGTCTGCTTCGTATATTTTATCTAGAACAATAATAACATATGCATTTCTTAAGGGTAAAGCATAACTACTCTCTATTCTATACAAACTTAACAAACGTAGTCGACTGTTTCCTTCCTGGATTAGAGAGACATTAGGGAAAAAATGTTTATGTCATAAAACCTGGAAATATAGGCTGACATCAGCCATGCCCATTAGATTTTATTACCGAGCTCCTCCGTCGTCCTTTGGAAGGCATGTTAAGCAGTTGATCCCGGTTGTTATCTCAGATAGCAATCGTTAGGTCAAGTTAGAGGACTGCGGGCGATGTGAAAACTCTAACACTAGACCACATCACTATACGAAAAGAAGAGTAGGAAATAAAGTTACCTTCGTCATGATTTTTCGTTGCCACATGGAAAAGCGACATAGCGTAAGAAAACCGCGAGTGAAACAAGTGTTTCGCTCCACGCTCGTGTTCCCAATGCTTGTACAGTTCTACGAACCATTGATGTTCCCTAGCTCGCAACGCCAAAGTATCGATGATAAGTATCACCGCTAAGGGGTCCGAAGGGTCTAGGTTTAACAGGAACTTAGCAATCTCGAGCGCTGTCCGATGGCACGCTTTATTTGTCAACAGGTGAATGTATTTTAATAGACCCACGTGAAACATACGATTCTCCACGTATTTGTACTCTAAACGAACGTTTTCCTGGAAAATAATGGTTTATTCTATTTTATTTTTTATAATACTTAATAAAAATAGTTTACTACAAATATAATTAAATAACGGGGTATATTAACCATGTTTTCCGTGAAAAACAAAATAAAACATGGTGAATACCCCGTTATTTAATAATATTTAGTGATGCGCCGAGTACCAGTTTTACCGAGTAACCGAGTACCGAGTATTACTCGGTTCAAAATTTACCGAGTCGAGTACTCTGCCGAGTTACTCGGTTTATTAAATAACCGCGAAAACAAGTTGCAACGCGCTCCAGACGACGCGCGACAGGCGAGGCGACTCGAAGCAAGCAGGTTTTCTTCTTTACTACCTGCGCCCGTGGTTCATCATCATCATCATCATCCGAGCGATGTTCCTGATGGGAACATCTCATCATCAACACTCTCGGGAGCCTACTTTTACGTCTCTACTTCGCACGATCTTTTCTCGTGTAGTGAGGCCATTTGCATATCTGCTCTCTCGGGGTGTACTCCTGAACTTCGAAAGTTGTTTACTTCGACACGCTCCTTACTTCGAAATCGACGAGACATTGTTTCGACTGTACATAGTTCGACGAGTTTTAGTTCGATACAGCATACTTCGACAACATAAACCTTCGAAGATCATTAATTTGACATGTTTGAGTTCGACAAAGCATACTTCGATAACACAAACCTTCGAAGATCAATAATTCGACAGATCTTACTTCGACATCCACTTGTTCGATAGATAATTATTTCGACAGAACATACCTTCAACATAATACTGCTCTGAAATACATCTTCGCCATCCACTATCGTACAAAAGGTCTAGTGATCGTTTTATACAATTGTTCGTCTTAGTTCAACCGGTATTTTGGGGTCGCAGACGATACCAGTTGCCTCTCAACACTTAACCCAAGCTGCCGAAACACGAGACTTGACGTAGCAACCGATGTCGCCGGACGCAGGAAGCACAAATCCCAAGTACTTAAACTGGTCTGTCCGTTTGACCATATAACCGTCTACACAGGTGTGCTATCTACATGCACAAAATGGCCATAGCCAATTAGCCAACTAGCGTTTGAGGACACGATCTGTTTAAAACAGATCCCTGACGATTGCTCTTGGGAGTAACCTGACGGTACAGCAACCCCTTATCAGGCGTAATCAGTGGCAGAAGTCCTTGATTCGGAAGGAGTTCCGGTGTCTGCACCTCTTTATACTGCTTATTTAGCAGCTCGTGGGAATATGAGCGCCATCTGTCCCTCACCACGAGGTCCTCGTATAGCAGGTTGCCATTGGGATTTTTAACACTGCGGCACATGGATATATCCTGCGCCGCTTTGATCCCAGAACATGTCTACTTATAAATAAGCTTCTGCCCCTCAGACGTTTCCAACTTATCGTACAATGGCTGTCAGTGGTGCTGTCTGTCTCTGGTTACTGCTCTTTTAGTGGCACGTTTCGCGGACCTGTACACGTCGCGATCTTCAGGAGAGTTGACGCTTGCCACTTTACCAGCTTATATGTC
Organism: Idaea biselata; assembly: GCA_958496205.1. Classification (NCBI taxonomy): domain Eukaryota; kingdom Metazoa; phylum Arthropoda; class Insecta; order Lepidoptera; family Geometridae; genus Idaea; species Idaea biselata. The sequence goes on along the minus strand of OY292394.1, from coordinate 25,766,273 downwards.
GATATAAAGTTCTTTAGCTCTGTACCTTTGTGTTAAATTTCATCTAAATTGGTCGACCCGTTTGAGCGTGAAGGAGGAACAAACAAATACACACACTTTCACACTTAGTTAAGAAGCCAAAGCAGTACACAGATGGAATCCTACACAGATATATATATCTATATATATCCGAGTTACTCGGCTCATGAACCGAGTACCGAGGCCGAGTACGAGTAGTAAAAAACTGCCGAGTACCCGAGTAACGAGTACTCGGCAGAGTACTCGGCGCATCTCTAATAATATTTGTAGTGAAAACAACCATGTAAGTTTAAAATCGTATATTAAAAATAGTTTAATTTTTTTTCATGCGTTTAATTCTTTTGTAATTTTATTTTGGTACAATAAAGCGATATCTAATCTAAAAAAAATCTTTATAACTGAACCCCATCTTCGATTTGAGAGATAACCATGTACAAAGCATTTATAGATATCTATAAATGCTTTGTCCTGAGTGACTGACTGACTGATCAACACACAACCTAAACTGATAGGTAGTAGAGAGCTGAAATTTGTAGAGTGCTCTTTATATGATCCGATAAGAAAGATTTTTTTTTAATTCCAAAGGGATTATTACTACGTTACTCTTCGATAATGTAGCTTTGTATTAGTGTAAGGATTTTTGAAATCGGTCGAAAAAGTAGTTTCCGAGGCTATTCGTTACAAAGAAACAAATTAAAATAAAATAGATATATTATAATAAATACTTACATCAATGAAGCTGAATTTAGGATGAAATGTTCCTTGTAGGAAAAATATCATTTCCTCAATCGAAGGGCGGCCCACACCCAGAGCCTCCATTGCGTAGAAAATGTCATTATTCTGAAATGTTTTAAATAAAGAATTAGGTACCGAAATTGGACATCATATTCAATACGGCGTACGGCGGCGTACGGAGTACGGCGGGCGTGAACATAACCAATTATCAACATACATACATACATACAAACAATATACGGGCCGAATTGAGAACCTCCTCCTTGTTTGAAGTCACTTAAACAGTTAGGAAATATAGACCGGATCCACGTATAATACTAGCGTTTATACGAGCCCCAATGCAAAAGAGTCCGTCTAGTCATATATTGCAAAGGTTGTCTGTTTTCAACTTCACTAATTTTTTATAAAAAAAGGCCTATGAAAAAAAAATGTATGGGGTAAAATTCTCCATCATATTGTTGTTCATCAGACAATTTTAAATAAAAACATTTTTACGTAAATTATGTATAACTTGCCTCGTCTGAGTCAAAATAGTTTCTGATTCTTAATCGATGCAAAATAGTACGTCTATGTCTCAATACTATCCGTTTTAATTCAAAAATAAGTTAAACTGGCATTGAAAATAGAAATCATCCGTCACATGATGCATCACTGTAATTTTCAAATATATCAAAACGGTATTTTATATAATTTTATCATCATTTTCAAACAAAATGGTTCGCGGGAAACCTGTAGCCGACGAAGTACGAAAAATAATTATTTGTAGCAACAATAATGGCAAATCTGCTTACCAAATAGCCAAGAACTTATCCCTACCAAGATCGGCAGTTCAGATCATAACAAACATTACAGGAAAAATAGCATGGTTAAATGTTTGAAGAAACCTGCAGGGCTATTCAGAGTTCAGAGAGCTTCGGACCGCAACCGATGTCGGATAAAGTTAAAATAAAACACGATCCACAGAGTATAGTGACACGAACTGCGATTCACAAAACCGATATTCGGGTCGGTTGAACGAATTTGACAGCTATTGATTCGGAATCTTACCGATAGGATTTAGCCATCGGAAAGCCTACCGAAGTTCGGTTTATATTGTTGTCGCCAATACCACCTGTATTGGGATAACTAGTATTGCCTGGGTTGCTTTCTAAGCGTGATATTGATGACTAGAGAAATATCTTGAACTCTATCATTTAGATCATATCGTCTATCGGTGTGTGTGAGCTATAACTGATGTCTTACTGCATCACTAATGTTTTGGGGTAACCCCAAAAATGGTCTCCTCCTCCCCTGCTAACCATCCGTTCCTCACCTGATCTGAACACTGATACTGTGTAAGCCCGCAGGCTGCTAATATGTTCTACATTGACTGAATCCGACCTACAGGCACCTTAGTCCTGTAGGAGCTTGATACGCCTCGCAAGCGTCACTGATTGTATGCGGTTTAATCTGACCTACAGGCGCTTTCGTCCTGCTTGAATCGCCTCGCAAGCGTCACTGATTGTATGCGGTCTAATCTGACTTACAGGCGCTTTCGTCCTGCTTGAATCGCCTCGCAAGCGCCACTGATTGTCTACCGTACCAACAGCCCTGAATGACACAACCCCGCAGGCACTTGTATCGACTGGTGGCGCGGGTAGACACATAACAAACAACACCCTACCAGCAGCCCTGAATGACACAGCCCCGCAGGCACTTGTCGACTGCTGGCGCGGGTACACACATAATAAACACACACGCAGATAGACGACACAAATCATGATTATCTTTACTGATAATATATTATTCTGACTTACTGCATATAGGTTTACCAAACCTTTTCACTGTGCACAAACTAGAACTGTTACCACGTCACACTCCCGCCATTCTCGTACTGGGCGAATGAATGAATTGCCACGACGTTCCCGCCAAAAGGGATCAGTCGTGCAACCAGCCAGTTCCTACTTATACCATAGAGTAATACTACTTTACTCTTAGGTTCAAATCTGCTTCTCATCCGCGACACTAAGGAAAGGAAAAAAATAATAATAATCAAACAAATAGTATAAATGTGAAATTATTTTATTGAGTAAGCATCATAAAAAATCTAATTAATTAAACTTACAGAAACTTAAACCTATTCAAATAAGAAAATGTAATTAATTAAAAATAATGGAGCTTAAACCTATTCAAATAATTGAACCAATAGTTGGGCTGTCCAGTTTCTAATTTTTTCTCTACATTTACAGCAGAGCTTCTGGACGGTCGCCTTAAATTTCCTGAATATGGCTCTATCTCTGTGTCACTGTTCAGGGGCATATCTGTTTGAGAGATCCCGTGGCCCTCATTGGTCGCAGGTAGATATCTATACACAGAGAAAAAACAACTTGTAATTGTTAAAATAACACATCACTTGGATAATACAACTTCATTAACTAGTCGGTACCTCGGTTTGGATAACCTCCTGAATTGGGTGATGAAACGGGGCTGATGCTGCTGATTCGGGTTCTGTGTTAGTTAAGTCATTTTGTGGTGTTAAAGGTACTGTTAACTGTTCATCATCTATTTCGATGGGAAAGAGATGGCCTATAGATCAAGTAAATAGCTCGCCACTCGGCAATTTAACTTTTGCCACTCTAAAATGTCCATCCGAACCCTTAATTAAGTCTGTTATTTTCTCTGTCCTCCAGTGCACTCGGCTGCCATCTGATTTTAATTGAACTGCTTGGTTTAATTGAAAATCTTGGGTACCCTGTTAACTGACACCTTAGGTTGTCGTTGTCTATCACTTCGTTCACGAAGGCTGGTCAAATATTGATTGTTAAACATCTTGGAAAATTCTGATAAAATAATTTGGCCACGTTTCCATCCATCAATAAGATTGGTTTTAGTTACAGTTGCTGACTCCAGAAGGTCACGTCTGATGTTTTGAGTTGTAATTGGCCCTCCTATGCGTAAAGTCTGCAGGTTTCAATACATGTTCTAACTCCGCACCCACAGTTGTCAGTGGTCTGGAATTAAAGACTGCTTCAATTTCTTTAATAACGGTGCATAATTGATTGTCTCAGCAAGTGCTTGTCGATTGTTCTTTTGAGACAGTGCTTGGCTAATCCAATAAGGCGTTCGTAGAAACCACCCAACCAGGGAGCTAATTCTGGAATGAATTTCCATCGTATGTTATTCTGTATGCAATAATCAGATGTCATAACTTCAGCTGTGAGTTTGAACTGTGTTGCGTTATCAGTTATAATGAGTTGTGGTAGACCTCTTACTGAAATAAATCTTCTTATTCCTAGTAAACATTCTTCCGCTGACAGGTCCATGATCACTTCCATGTGAATCGCCCTAATGGCAAGACATGTAAAAAGACACACCCAACGTTTTTCTCTTGTGGCTTCATCTACTATTAAGGGGCCAAAATAGTCCATTCCAACGAAAGTGAAAGGCAAGCTAAAACGTACTCTCTCCGGTGGTAGATCAGGAAACGCTGGTAATTTAAATGGCCCTCCTCCATACTTTACACAGCTTGGACACTTTCTGACAACTCTTTGTACAGTTGCTCTTCCATGTGGGATCCAATAATACTGTCTCAGTAAGGCTAGCGTGTGTGAAACACCAACATGATAGTTTTTTATGTGAAGGTTCATTATTATATCATTAGTAAAATCAGAATTTTTAGGAAGAAGTATTGGTTCTTTCTGGTTTGCTGTCAGAGTTGTATGATGGAATCTGCCTTTGCACCTAAGTATATTATTTTGGTCCTTAAACAATCGAAGTGTTCGTGCTAAATCAGTAGTAAAACCCTGAGATTCTTTTCGAAAGTATTTGGACTGAATTTCTAAGATACTTTTTATCTCTGTATCTAAAAGCTCTTGATCAATTATTTGAGTTTCTATCTCTGTATCTGTTAATGTTGTATAACTATTCGTCAGACCCTGCCCGGCCAGGAAGTTTTTAGTCGGTGTAAAATTTACTTGATCCGAAGAAAAATTAGTCACAGGCCACTGAGCTGAATCATCTAATAGAAAATCAGGACCCTAGAGCCAATCGTTGAAAAGACCTGCACTCTCTGGTCTAGTCCCTATGTCAGCTGGATTGAGTTTTGTTGGTACATGCCTAATTTGTAAGCACTTGTTTTGTCCATCATTAATATTAGACACGGGTCTAGATCGCGTTAAAAATAATCATTGTTTTTAATTACCTCGACGTTTCGGCAAACGGGTATTACCGGCCGTGGTCCCGTGGTTGAGTCTAATCGGGACCACGGCCGGTATAACCCGTTTGCCGAAACGTCGAGGTAATTAAAAACAATGATTATTTTTAACGCGATCTAGGACCCGTGTCTAATATTAATGATGGACGGAAATCGTGTAAGTTTAAAAAGTGTGTACTTGTTTTGTTTTATTTCGTTAAGTCTACGGGAATTTTTAGATTTATACCAGCTTAAAACAATTTAACTATCTGTCCACAGATATTGTGCATTAATTTTCAGACCAAGAAACTTTTGTACATAGTTCAACAATCTATTTCCTATAAGTATCCCTAACAACTCTAGTCTTGGAATTTGTAAGTTATTTTATCCTTTAAAGTAGTTTAAAGGTACTAATCTCGACTTGCCAATAACAAAATTTATGGTGTTATTAGTACCTAAAGAACAGCATAGATACACTACCGCTGTATATGCTTCCATAGACGCATCTGTAAAACAATGTAACTGACATTGAATTCCATTATAAGTATTATTGTTTATGATATAGCTGTGTGTTGTTGACACAATTTATTTATTTAATTATTTATATCTCGAGCATAATATCGTTTGACGCTAATTTCCTTTAAGTAAGAAAAAAGAGATTCAGTTTTTCCATTCAACTAGTAAATCTTCTTTTAATTTAGTATCCCATTTAATATTTTCTTTCAATAGTTTTTGAATAAAGAGTTTTGCAGGGAGAAGCACTGGTACTGCAAACCCACAGGGATCATATAGGTACAGAGGATACTACTTTTAATGATTTGTGAGCAAATGGTCACTTTCGCAATTCGTCACATGAGATGTTTGCTACATTATAGTTAGGTCATTTTCATAATTTGACACATTATCTCCTAGCCGCATAATACATAGGTCACATTATGAATTTGACAAGTTAGTATTAATTTGTTGAAGGTATCAAATTAATTACATTCGTCAAGTATAAAGTACTCCATATAAAACCTTTTCAGAGGATATGAAACCTCTTCAGACGATTATTGATATAGATTGTACTAATGTGGCTAAGAGTATTTGTCTCTTTGCAACGTCACATTTACGTTAGTTTGACGTTGTCTTGTAATATATTCCAAAAGTTTTGTATTTAACATTAAATAATGAATTTGGATACTGACCCTTTAATAATAGAAAGTGAAAAAGGCAAACCCATGCTACTGCACGCTGGGTATGTTTATAATCTTCGCTGTAAGGACGAAAAAACGGGAAATACTAAATGTGTAAATAGGAATGAATGCAATGTTTCTACAACTCTAGACCGGTCTGACAAAATATTGCGAAAGGGTAAGCATGCTGATACACCTGATAACCCGCGTATTGAATTACTAAAAACTGATTTTAATTGTAAAAAAGAAGTATGTAATTCTATGCAACCTATACCAATGATTTTTGAAGCAAACACTTCGTCGCTAAAGGAAAAGGCTATGGAAGAAGGGTTCTTAGGCAGAGTTCCAGAAATTTCTTCAAAAAAAGACTCTGTACAGGATTCGCAAAAAGTTTTTACAAAGCAGTGCCACTACATTTAAAACTATGAAAGATGTGAAAATTCCCAAGGCACTCGCCCAAAAATTTCTAGTGCATTTAGATGGAGATTCCATTGATGAAAAAATTGTTATTTTTGCTACAGAATTAGCACAAAAAACTATTAAGAACATTAATAACTACTATGGCGACGGCACGTTTAAGGTAGCACCTACTCCATTTTACCAATTATATTCATTACATGCTAATTTAGAGAATGGTGTTGACACTACAAATTTTGTACCACTCCTGTTTGCTCTCCTACCAAATAAGACAGAAGAGACTTATAAAAGACTATTTTTCATATTGAGGGAAATGCTGGGTGTTACAATAAAATTCTATAAATGCGACTTTGAATTAGCAGTAATAAATGCTGTCAAAGCAACATACCCAGATGTCATAATTAGTGGTTGCTATTTTCACTATCTTAAAGCAATATATAAAAAATCCGAAGATTTAAATTTATCTTCAACTCATCAAGGTAAACGCTTCATTAAACAATGCTCAAAATTGCCGTTATTGCCAGCATCAGATATACCTGAAGCCTATTTAACTTTGACGGAACAACTACCAGACACTGACCAATTCAACGAATTCCAAACGTATTATAATAACTTTTGGATGACGAAGATTACTTCTCCCGTTATATCTTGTTACAATGAGTCTAGTCGTACAACAAATGCGGTAGAGGGGTGGCACCACCGCCTTAATGTGCGAATTGGGAGAAAACCATCGTTATATTTATCCATAAATCTCTTGAAGAAAGAGGCGACATTTCAAGAAATTAAAATAGTAAAGCAAGTGCCTAAAAAGAAACGTTTAAATGACATTAAAAAAGACAAATTAATTTAAAAAATTATTAACGATTATGTAGAAAATAAAATCACAGTAATGGACTGCCTGGATTATTTGGTGAATTTATCAAAAGATGGAAAATAATCGTTAGGATGTGACAAATTGCAGTTTGTCCACGGCCGAGGTCGTCATACTTGCTTATAAGTTACTGTACGCGTTCTACCTAACGCGTATACAATAAGTAAGAAGAGACGTGTGTTTTTATACAAAAAAGCAAAGGTTTTAATTTCTAATTTCATTTATTTCAGACAACAGGTTCCAAGTTTAAGTTTAAGATTGAAAGTTTATGTCATAAATATAAGTTTGCCTTTATGAAAATGCGTTTCACTTTAGTTTTAGGGTACCCGGCCGATCTTATTATTATCAGTGCTGCCTACTATGACTAATCCGACTAAACTATGCCTAAATTATTAATGTAAATGAGAACTTATATTAAGATGATTATAAGAGCTGAAAAAGAGTTGACATTAAAGTCTATTTATTCAGACTTGTCCAACAATGTAAACAATCTTGGTAAGTAGGGCATGAATCCCAGGATCCCGGGATATCGTAATCCCGGGATCTCGGACGCAAAAGTTCGATATTATAATCCCGGGATTGAGTGATCCGATATCGAGATTTGAGCAATTTACTATTTGGGTATAAATTAAGGTTTTTAGCTATATTTTTCCTCATGGAATGATTGAATGGAACTACTAAAATTAAACCCAAATTAGTCTACCCCTGAGGAAGAGATCTGTAAAGATTTAGAAGCGTAGGGAAGTGGTAAAATGTTTAAAACAATGAAAGTAACGTGATTCATTGCAATTTTTCAGACAAGTATTTTTTATACAAGCTCACATGCAAAAATTTTCTGCTAACATCATTTTAGTGGTGCGCCTAGAATTTGGCGCGAAAGTTTAGACACTTTCGGGTTTAGGCAATTTGTCCGCCATATTTCCAAAATGATGGGGTGGACGGCCCTCGGGGTAACTTATTTACGAAATGAAACCACTAGAGTCTTAAATATATTAAATATTTTATATTTAACACATTTTTATTGTAATAAATTCGCCTTTTTAACTATATCTAAAATCTCAGTCTCAATAACAATAACAATACAATATTTATTTATTATTATGAAACTTATTAAACATTTCCCAAATTACATTATAAATCAGTTCCACACTAAGCACAGCTTGTATCGCAGTAACCGAGATACCAATATAAAAATGAAGATGACATTTAATAATTTTTCATATAAATATATACCTTATAGACTAACATACATACAGATAATATAAACTAAAATTAGAGTTTAGGGTTTTCTAAAATCGGACGCGCTTCCCTAAAGCGGCGGTATACAATGCCAGCCGGCCAGAAGTCGGCAGAAAACAAAACATCTTTCACCGACGCTGGGAACCGGAGCACGAAGGATTTAAAGTTGGTTTTCCTTTGCGATTCCAGTACTTCTAGCTCAAAAACACCCGAGACCGGAGCAAGCTTGTTGTTGGTCTTGATATAATCTTGAACATCCTTGCTAGATGTGTTCTTGCAGAACCGCGACAGATACATCGATATCACTAGTCTCAATCCCGGGATCCCGGGATTGGGCTCTTAATATCGATATCGCCCCGGGATTGAAAACCTTCCGATATTGCATGCCCTATTGGTAAGTCTTTCCTGAAATTAAGCCTTTAATAATCAAATTTTGTTAGTGTTCTTCAGACAGTGATGGATATTGCGATCATTCGCTGTAGTTCCATTACGCAGTTCCATGATGGAACTAGTGCGACTACTTTTTCGCACTAGTTCCAGTTACATAACGTAAATGAGTTGGCTATAATAATGTGTGTGTGACCTATGTATTATGCGGCTAGGAGATAATGTGTCAAATTATGAAAGTGACCTAAGTATAATGTAGCAAACATCTCATGTGACGAATTGCGAAAGTGACCATGTGCTCACAAATCCTTTTAATACCTCGCGCTTTGACTGAACAGAAAATAATGTTTTCTCGTTAAAATTATAGTTTAAACAGAACTTGTCACTTTGTGCGTTCCAAACTAAACCCAATACCTTTTGCCATATTTTCTATGCGAGATTCTAAGGGTATGTTTGAAACAAGGGTTGCACTTTAGAATCCTACGTCACGAATTTAGGGTGGGAGGGGTGGGGGGGAAGGGGGTGGTCTGTACTACCCCCTAACACCATTCCCCCTTGAGCAGATGCGTATTTAAAAGAAAATAAAAAATTGAGGTAATAATTTCGCAAAAAAATTGAATCTGCGTGGGCTCCGTCGCGGCGGGAAGGGCAGCCCCTGCCCGCTGTGAAGAAGCGCAGCACCAGGCACGAGCCGTAGCGGCTGAGGCTACGGCTCCAAAAAGCCGAAGCTGCGAAGGTGAGTGTGTGAAGGGCTGAGGGGCTGCCCTTCCCTTTGCGCCTCCGCGGGTTATAAAAACACTCTAGGGGTGTGGCAGATCAATAACAAGTGGAATTGGGGTGGGCAGCTTTGGATCTGGGGTTGAAAGTGACCTAATCTATGATATTCAGGGTGGACAGCTTCGGATCTGGGACTGAAAGTGACCTAATCAATGATATTCGGGGTGTTAGGAAGTAAAAAAATAAATTTAAAATACTTTTATCTACTATATAAAAACTAGTACTTTATAAACATTCTGAAAATTTTTTAATAACTCATCGAATGGGTCTAAATTATTTTTGTCTATTGCCCTCCTCCATAGGTACTCACTCAACACATTGGTCTGCAAAGGAATCTGGGTGATTATAATTATCTTTTGTGAAAAACCTCTTCACCACCCTCCAATTTGACTCAATATGTTGAGTGTGGGTCCCATCCCCAGCCACAAATGGATTGTTTGGGTCACTATGGTTAACCTTCTTGTGAATATAACCATGGTCACCCAGACAATCATAAGCGCTCCAGCAATCCGTGTGTATAATTGTTCCTATCTCCACATGTTTTTTAATTAGAGGAACGAGGACTTCAGCGGATCGGATATTCTCAGGGCACACTTCCAGTCTAAGGTCGTCTGAACCGTCCTCAATGAGGCCCAAGACCCAGTGGCCCTCAATTCGTCTTCCTAAAAACAAAACCATTATTTAAAATATTATGTTTTATATTAAAACATGACATAATAAATGTTCAGTTTTGTCAACTTTGTTGTATTTCCTTTTACCAAATTTGCTTTCGTCTATCTGCACAATCTTACCGGGTCCACCAATTTTGCCTTTAACATCTTCATTTTCTTATTGGTATAGTACCACAACCTCCCTACAGTAACTATACCAATCAGATATTGTTGCTGACGACAGGCATTGACTGGTGACGTCATGCTGGAAGTCCTCCCACATCACCTTTTAAATATATAAGTGCACTAATGTTAACACATAATTTCTAACTTCATGATTTTTAAATATAATTATGAATTAAGAATAAGAAAATACTTAAATAGGTACCTCCTTATGTGACTAGCGACGAGAAAAGCTGTACATGAGGAAAAAAATGTGAGGGAGGCTCAGCTTCGAATCAGCAAACCAAGTGCCGGTTGCCCGACTAAATCGTTTGCCCCGGCATCTCACATAAAAGACCCCACAATAGTATTATGGGTGTAAACAACAGTCATTGGTTTTTTGTGCAGTGAGCAGATTTTTTTTTTTAAAAGTAGGCCATGGGATTCGGCGAACTCCACACACTTCTCATGGGTGCCTAGAATTTCTATAACTTTGGCCAAGTTCCAGCGTCCCAAAATTTCGGCAATAAGAGGACACCCGCGCCGAATTTTAGCTGCGGGTTCTAGCTCTTGCGAGCTTGCCACCGAACTCTTACTACTCGGCCTATCAATTGCATCCATTTTTCGTCAATAAAATTACAAAATACCAAAACTGAAACAGTTGTGAAAAACTTTCAAAACTTTTTCACATCTGACAGAAGTTTCAAAATTTTCGCGCAAAAGTTAACGTAACCGTCAATGTCACCTTCAAAAAGCCGCCAAATATGTTCAATACGTCAAAATTAAGTTCAAATGTGTCAAAATTGTGTTAGTTTTCTGTCAAAAACCTGTCAAATACATCAAATTACTTTTCGTTTCACATTACGTTGTATGAAATTTAGTGATGTGCCGAGTCGCTGTTTTTGTGACTCGAGTCGACTCTAGTCGGTTTATACGGACTCGAGTCCGGGCTCGAATCCCAGACTCGAGTCCGGACTCGAATCCCGGACTCGAATCCCAGACTCGAATCCCAGACTCGAATTCCGGACTCGCATCACCAATGTGTGTCAAGCGACTGTAGACCTTATTCCTTAATTCCCAAGATTTATTATTGTTTTACAACATGTATGGTTTTATTCAAAGTTTAACTGAATTGAACTGCCACAAACAATAATATTGATTGATTGGACTACCACAGACAATATTATTCTTGAATAAAAATTCGTACGAACGGATAGTCGAAGTTTGACGGTTCGGTGGGAACCATTTTTTTTCGAGTAAATTTATGTAAGTACCTATGGAAAACGAAACTTTGCGTGGAGTGAGGGAAACAGAGATGGAGAACGCGCGTGTCAACTAACTCGAGTCAGTTGGAATCGCATAATAGAATCCAGTAAGCGAGTGCGGAATCGATTCTTCCTGACTCGAGTACCGGAATCGAGTCCAGAGTACCGGAATCGAGTCCAGTACTCGAGTACCGGAATCGAGTCCAGTACTCGGGTACGCCGGACTCGAGTACCGGAATCGAGTCCGGCGTACTCGAATCCAAATAAATTGGGACTCGAGTAAGCGAGTCCACCGGAAGAATCGAGTCTGACTCGAGTCAAGCCGTACTCGGCACATCACTAATGAAATTTCGTTCTGTTTCATGTAATTATAAACTTAATTATAAAGTGTTGCTCAACATATAACTAGGGTTAATGGATAGCCCTCTTTCTCCTCTATCTCCTACAAGTCTTTTTTTATACAAATTCGTGACGTAGATAAGATAAAGATAAGTTTATTGTTTCTTAGGATTCTAAAACCCGAAACAAGTTCTTTTGAATTAGAACACCAATCATGCTGACTCATGGAAAGACATTCAAACGTATTAGTAATGGTCTTATATAAATTAAATGCATCTTTTACAGTTTGCACCCCTGTAACTATATTATCTACATAAATGTCTTCCGCAATTTGTTTTAATAAATTATTGTCTGAGGAACCCTCGTAAACCTTAAGTGTAAAACATTGTCTGAATCAGCTTTACAATTTATATTTTTTACCCAAAGACATCTTGTTACATCTTTATCAGAATCCTGTAGGAAAAAGGCCTTCTCTACGTCTGTAACAATGCCTATAGGGTGTCGTCTAAATTTTATTATTTAACCCACTAAGTCTTCTAACATTTGTGGACCACAATATAAACATTCGTTCAAACTTCGGGTTTCCTGATTAATTTTAGCTGAGGCGTTGTATACAATACGGAGTTTATTCGGATCATCTCGTTTAGTTACGCAATGATGAGGCAGATAATGTATTGGGTGAGATTGTACAGCAGTGGGATTTGATACAACTTCAATAATTCCATTTGCTAGCTGATCTTGAATTACTTGATCATATGCTTTGATATGGGAGTTACTTTAGTCGTTTCAATAAACTATTGAGACGACCCCAAGCCATGCCCAGGTTGTTAGGAAAATTTGCAGAATAGTCTGCCCATGGCCATTTGACATAGTACCTATTGTCTTTGTATTTGATGGTTTTATTAAAATGATTTATTGCCTCATCGTCACACATAGATTTTGGAGAATCGGTTATGCCTATGGCCTCAAGGTCCCATAATTGTTTGGTTCTATCTGCCCTTAGTGGAAGATCGGGATCACAAAATTTATTATCAAATCCTGTATCTAATTGAAAGTAGGTCAGTACTGATAATGCATCTGAACTGTCAATAACTTCAATAAATTATTTTATTAAATTTTTTTCTTCTAACATAAACGATTGATTGATCAATGCCCAATAAAATGTTTATCCTATCTCCACAGGAACCATCATCGGCCATAACTAATTTTCTTTCTAAAATATTGTTCCATTTGGTAGTCAAACTTATTAAGTGTTGGTGTACTTATACTATGTGTTATGCATGGTACTACATTGGCATGAATAGAACGTCTGATTCGCGTACGTGTTGTAATTTCGAAATTAACTACCGAACTTTCAATCTGGTTTGGTGATTTGGATCCAAATGTGATGGCCATTTGACATAGTACCTATTGTCTTTGTATTTGATGGTTTTATTAAAATGATTTATTGCCTCATCGTCACACGTAGATTTTGGAGAATCGGTTATGCCTATGGCCTCAAGGTCCCATAATTGTTTGGTTCTATCTGCCCTTAGTGGAAGATCGGGATCTCAAAATTTATTATCAAATCCTGTATCTAATTGAAAGTAGGTCAGTACTGATAATGCATCTGAACTGTCAATAACTTCAATAAATTATTTTATTAAAAAATTTTCTTCTAACATAAACGATTGATAATAATCAATGCCCAATAAAATGTCTATCCTATCTCCACAGGAACCATCATCGGCCATAACTAATTTTGTTTCTAAAATATTGTTCCATTTGGTAGTCAAATTTATTAAGTGTTGGTGTACTTATACTATGTGTTATACATGGTACTACATTGGCATGAATAGAACGTCTGATTCGCGTACGTGCTGTAATTTCGAAATTAACAACCGAACTTTCAATCTGGTTTGGTGATTTGGATCCAAATGTGAATATGCACAAATTAGTTTTCTCTACTATGGATAAGTTTAAAGGCTTGGCAAGGGTTTCAGTTATATGTATATGAACGCTGACTACCACAATCAAGCAGAAATCTGCATGGTATGTATGATTGCTCTAATATAGAATTAACTTTAGCTTTTGCAACGCTAGTTTGAAGTAATGTAGTATTTGACTCTGACTTAACATGTAAGGATTCTGTTTTGTTTGACTTCACTAGGTTAAATTTCAGAGGGCATAGAGCACGGTTGTGTACACCAAATTTATTGCAGTATTTACATAATCTTTTAAAACGGCATTTTTGTGCTCTATGTCCTTGTGAAAAACAATTAAAACATTTTATTCCTTAACTGTTGTTTCCTAGTTTGTATTGTTTTGAAACTAACACACTTATCATTAAAATGTTCTTGTTGGCAAAATATTCATAATCGAAATTTCTTTATAGGTGGTCCAACCGGGTGTTTCATTTGGTCTTTTGTAAGTAAATTGTTTAGGTTTGAGAAGTTGTTTATTATTATTATTAGACTTGAATTTGTTTTTTGAGAATGTTGCGAGTCTGTTGTAAGGATTCCTATTATTTTATTTAGTTTTGATATAATGTAACGAGCTTAAAGTGAAATTATCTGATTTTATTTCCTTAGTAATTAAAGCCAAATCTCTTTGCCCATCAATCTGTTTCTTGAATATGTTAGAAGTTTCTCTAGCCGTTATAATTTATGCTAATTGTTTCCTAATACTGCAGATAGAATCATCCTTTTTAGTTTTCATTCTAACTTCATATACGAGATCTTCAGGAAACTTCTCCATTATCATAACTCTTAGGTGGTTATGGTTGACGTCTTCTCCTAACGGTTAAAGTACCCAAAGATGCCTTTCAATCTCATTGAGTACATTTCTACACTGCCTGATTTGATTTGTCGCAACTGGTTTTATTCGGTATAGAGCGACATAATGTGCGTCTATTATCGCCGCTGGGTTTCCATACCTTTTCTTTAAAGTGTCTACAGCTATCTGGTAGGTTTTATTTGTAGTGTCCAAGCCTTCTATACATTGTTTTGCATTCCCTTGTAATGTTGATTCAGATATAGCAATTTATCAACATTTTCAATGTCTCTATTGTGGACATTGGAAGCGAACTGATCCCAATACTGATACCACTTGAGTACATCTCCGTCAAATTTCCTCAGTTCCATTGTTGGAAGTTTTCTGATCATGTTAGTAGTACTACCATTGTTGACAGATCTCGCATCCCTGTTTTGATGGTGTCTTTGTTTAACCTTAAATAGCAATTCGGTTATTGTATCTTCTGCCCTAATTTGAGTTATGGTAAAGTGTTCAACCTGTTCAGTGTCTGGGTTGTTTGTTGGTACACAATAATTTTTAATTTCACCAAGAAACCTCGTTATTGCAGCCTGAAGTTTTGCACGTACTAATTCTAATTCAACTGTGTCGGCCTTATCATCTGACAGATTGCCAAGAAGACATTGAGCTAATTCGATATATGACAGGGCAGATTGGTGCACAAGTTGCAACCGGGTTCGGTGTGCTCGTTCCATCTCTCTCCTATACAGTACCCACACAAAAGACTTAACCAACCTTCAATGCAGATTGTGTGAAAATCTATAACAAATTATACTACAATGAAAATTGACACATAAGGTACTTGCGGGTAACAAGAGCCGCTGTCTAATACGAGCCACTATTTGAAAAACACACTTCTAACAGTTTTAATAGATTCCTCTCACGCACACATTTGAAGGACCAATAGGAGAGCTAACATGCGCGCTCGCACCGTCGCGCGGTCCGCCATCTTGTCAGTCGCAACGATTCAATCGAACGACTCGGACGGCGTCACTCGGAATTAAAAATAATATGTGCTAAAACGCTTAAATTGTGCCTAAAATATATTGCTTTTCGAATATCTCATAAACAAAACGTTTAATGTGTACATTTCTGTTTACTAATCAAGGTAAGTGTAGTGATTTTATTAATAACTGACAGTTTTAAGTTGAAATCTTTAAAATTAACATTAAGGTCTAACAAAGGCCACATTTGAGGCGGGTAAAAAGAGCCGGCCCTTTGACTTAGACTTTAGACTTATGAATAGTTTTTTGTTTCTGTCAAAAACAAATTTCTTGTTTTTACCCGACTGTCAAGGAAGGGTTATGTTTTTCGCGCTTATCTTGTATGTTGCTAGCTTGTAAATTTCTTAATTACCTCGTATCTTCCAAATTTCTGGATGGATTATGAAACTTGAAATATCATTTTTTACAGACATTACAAAAAACTTTAAAATAGACGAGTATTTCTAGTTGTCTCAGTTCTATTTTTTATATTTATTTACGCGTTTCACGTTTTCAAGATTAAAAAATGGAACGTCGTGCCCTTTGGTCACTGCAACAGTTAGAAGCTGCAATGACTGATGTTAATAAAGGAGTCTTGTCACAGCGTGCTGCAGCCACTTTATAGTGCCATAGAATAGCTACATATAATTGTTTTGTCATTTATTAATAACCTGAATAATCTTTTCTACCTGTGTGTATCTTTTACCTCTCAGCTATATAATTAATTATAACGCGCTAAGTTAGCATATTTCACAAAAAACCTTGTCTTGTAGGGAATCTCATATGTGACATCCTTTCATAAGTCTAACAAGAGCCAACTTGTTTTTTTTTTTGGAATTTTATTGTTTAATAATGTTATTGCTGTTTCAGATTTATATAATGTTGCGTATACTTATTTAATAAATGTCATTATTTAGTGGGTATAGTACTGAAAAAAGCTGTTTAAAACATATTTTTGTAAGGACAGTTTAATAAGGTCCAGTGTCTGTTTTATCTTTAACTACTTACAGTAAAATCGTTATTTATGACTAAATAGTAGTATAAGCTAATGTAAACTAAAAAAATATCTATTTCGTGTTGATTGTTATTAAAATCTTTAACTATTTGAGATGGTCCTTATTAGAACACTATGGTTTAATAAGAGCCACAGAGAGGTTTTTAAAAAGCTTAAATTTGATGACAATAGTGCAACAAAACAATTAATTGTATTGTTTTTTCAGATTGTCAATAAAGCAAGTACGTTATGTAATAACTTGTTTTAGTGGTTTCCTCTATTTGTACTAAATATTTAAGTTTAATTTAAGGTGGCCCTTGTTTACCGCAAGTACCTTACCTAGTTAGTTACTGGCTTAATAATGATCACTGTCACTAAAACTTCTGTATATTGAATTTACAAATAAATACAAACGCCACGCATAATATTACAAGACCGTATTTGTACCTATCGACCATGGTTTTGTCGCAAATCAACAAGATTTTATTTCATTGTACACTCACCAAACTAAATAACAGGTAGAACTCTCTTCATAAAGTAACTCTGAGTAAGGCAATGCCTGTTTGCTCATATCCTTGCACTGTTCTGTTCAGTCATGGAAGAAACTACCTCTACTCTATGTATAATGGCGCCAACTCACAGCCTAACACTACACCAGACACACAGGTTTGTTTGTTTCTAATATCTATATAGCTTACCGTTTTGCATATTATAACGGTTATATCCCAAAAAGATCCTCTAGGAACCGCACCGCAAAACAGAAACACAAAGGGAAATCAAAATTTAAACACCGGCACTTCGAAAGAAAACAATTCAATAAAAAAAAAAGTGTTGCTGCATTTTAAATAAAAATGTTGACTTTTTTCAAAAAGGGTTTTAAAATAACAATCATTCAATTATAGACTTCAATATACGAAACGAATATCATTATTTCATATCAAAATAATTGATATGAAATACTTTACTTACGCTACTTTACACCTGCGCTAAACAAAAAACCGATATTTAATATTTTTAAACGAAAAAACCGTAGAAATACAAGTCCTTCGACGTTTAGCCGATTTCTGTGTTACTTTACTTTATTTATTTATTTTTCACATACATATGTATTCTTTTGGGCCAATAACTGCAATAAATAAATTATTAGATAAAGTATAACAAATAAGTTCATGAAGTTCCAAAACAAATATACCATTTTGTAATTTGTAACTATTATTATAAAATGGCAACATTATAAAATATGACTGTTGGTTCACTTTTTACTTCCGGCATACATAGGAAGTAAACAGACAATCATGTTAATTACCTTTTATGTTTTCGTAATACATATACCTACTTGTGATAAGAAGAAAATAGTTTTGCATTATTAAAATAACACAATTTTCTGTAAATGTTCTATACTGTATTATCAACACCGACCAAGATCGAATCCATCCATTATAATTAGTGTTCCAGTTGACCAAAACGCCCCAGTACTTTTGCAATGCAAAACCCGTCGCCACTAGTAACGAAACGAATGCAAACAATTTATTGTTCTCTTGTAAATTGTAACAATAATGTAAATAATCTCGTGTTCCAACCAGCATCTTTCACCATGTCGCCAATACCACCTGTATTGGGATAACTAGTATTGCCTGGGTTCCTTACTTAGCGTAATATTGACGACTAGAGAAATATCTTGAACTCTATCATTTAGATCATATTATCGTCTATCGGTGTGTGTGAGCTATAACTGATGTCTTACTGCATCACTAATGTTTTGGGGTAACCCCAAAAATGGTCTCCTCCGCCCCTGCTAACCATCCGTTCCTCACCTCCTCATAATTATTTGTAGCAACAATAATGGCAAATCTGCTTACCAAATAGCCAAGAACTTATCCCTACCAAGATCGGCAGTTCAGATCATAACAGTTCAGTTCCTCACCTGATCTGAACACTGATACTGTGTAAGCCCGCAGGCTGCTAATATGTTCTACATTGACTGAATCCGACCTACAGGCACCTTAGTCCTGTAGGAGCTTGATACGCCTCGCAAGCGTCACTGATTGTATGCGGTCTAATCTCACCTACAGGCGCTTTCGTCCTGCTTGAATCGCCTCGCAAGCGTCACTGATTGTATGCAGTCTAATCTGACCTACAGGCGCTTTCGTCCTGCTTGAATCGCCTCGCAAGCGTCACTGATTGTCTACCGTACCAACAGCCCTGAATGCCACAACCCCGCAGGCACTTGTATCGACTGGTGGCGCGGGTAGACACATAGTAAACACCCTACCAGCAGCCCTGAATGACACAGCCCCGCAGGCACTTGTCGACTGCTGGCGCGGGTCGGGTACACACATAATAAACACACACACAGATAGACGGCACAAATCATGATTATCTTTACTGATAATATATTATTTTGACTTACTGCATATAGGTTTACCAAACCTTTTCACTGTGCACAAACTAGAACTGTTACCACGTCACACTCCCGCCATTCTCGTACTGGGCGAATGAATAAATTGCCACGACGTTCCCGCCAAAAGGCATCAGTCGTGCAACCAGTCAGTTCCTACTTATACCATAGAGTATACTACTTTACTCTTAGGTTTAAATCTGCTTCGCCATGGGGTGGGGTGCCACACGCAAAGCTGTAAGTAGATGGCGCTGGCATCAGATGATCTTTTTTTTTTTCGATGATGGTCCTCCACCAATGGAAACGCCGAGTTTTTTTTTTATTCTTTACTTTAAAAGGACTTAGGAACTTTTAAAAACGTTACTTTTTATTACGAAACAAGAAGATGAAAAGATATTTTGTGCTGTTTCAATATACTATGTCATCAGTACCTATGCAAATATTTATGTAGGCATTATTCCAATAAATGTAACTACAAATTAATTTCATGCTGTTAGGCGCACAAAAAGGATTCCATGCTACCATGAAAATTGATGCAATAAATAATAATAAAATGACGAGAAAAAGTAATCAATTAGAATCGGTACTAGGATATGGCCAATTTGGCGCCGAGAGTTGTAAAAAACACCTGTTTGACAGTTCTTAATTCAAACCTAAGATTAGTCGACAAACGCCCTCTGCCGGGATAAAAAGTTAGTGTTCCTCCTCATTGTTGTTTAAGTTTGAAAAGAATAATATATGGTATTTTTTCTATAATTAAATATATAAATATTGCAGGACGTTACCTAAATCGTCATCTAGCCCCAAACTAAGCAACTAGGCTTGCTCTGTGGGTACTAGACTACGGAAGTTTCAAAACAGCAAAACTTTGACCGCGTATTGTCAGTGATACCATTACCAATTTTTAAATTTCGTCAATGTCCATTAAAATTCCGCCAGAAGTTACATTTTTAAACAGGTACTAAAGGTAAAGTCTCAAACAAATTCCATGTTCTTTTTATGCGGATACCGTCGGATTCGGATCGGTGGGAGTGAATAGCCCTGCTGGGCGGCCGCGAATCACGAGTGAAGCTGAAAATCGAGTTTTAAAGAAAATCATAAAAATAAACCGTCGCGTGCCCGCGCAGGAGGACTGACCTTGAAGTGGAGAGAGATGATTCACAAAGATAATCTGACGATACCTGCAAGAGGGTCGTAAAACGAATGGGTTATGGATTTTATACTGCGAAAAAAAACCTTTACTTACGTGTCTCCCGAAAAATAAGGCTGAAATTCGCTTAAGATCATGAAAATTGAACTGCAGACCAGTGGCGTGAAATAATATGGACGATCGGTGATGTACGGAAAAAAGTTACCTATCAGAAATAAAGATGATGCATGACATACCAATTGTATCAAAAGAAAAGTGAAGTTTCCTGGATCGGTAATGATATGGGGCTGCAAGTCAGCACATGGTCTGGGTCATCTACATTTTGTAGAAAGAACTGTTAATGCAGTAGAGTACCAAAACATTCTGATAACAAGTCTCTTGCCCTCGATTCCGATGTTGAAACATCATAATGCCTACACCTTTCAACAAGATGGTGCATCCTGTC
Organism: Idaea biselata; assembly: GCA_958496205.1. NCBI lineage: Eukaryota > Metazoa > Arthropoda > Insecta > Lepidoptera > Geometridae > Idaea > Idaea biselata. Next base: position 25,745,307 of record OY292394.1, on the reverse strand, counting down.
ACGCTGCGAGGACAACGAAAGCTTGGTTTAACCGGAATCAGATCCCTACATTGGAGTGGCCGTCCAGTACTCCAGATTTATTACCAATTGGGACCCTGTGGTGGAAAATGAAGAAAATGCTGCGCAAGTATCCACCAGTCTAAAAGTGATCTAAAAGGGAAAAATAAATCTGTCTGGCATTTAATAACTCCACAAGAATGTGAAGAATTGGTGTAGCGATGCCACTATGAATTAAGACCGTGATCGATGCTAAAGGTGACACCACTTAGTGATAGTATGACTATTTTGCACCGTTGAATGCGATGGACGTAGTTTAACTCTTTCAGGCACAAATTCATATGGATGACAATATAAATAAAACAACTGAATAGATAGCGTCATAAGGGTTTATTTAATGAGAAAATAACATAAAAAAAACATTACCGCATAAGGCTCTCAAGGTATGAGGTGGTTAATATACTAACCACTATGACGACCTGATACAAATTATTATGACAAAATGTAAAGCTAACCTGTTCAAGAAATTGACTTTTTTTGTTAGGATATTATTTTTTATGGAAATCCAGAAAACAGGTTTTGTCTTTACGTATGCAGAGAGGAACTTTGCAGGCACGGCACTGCCATACAGTACGTGCGGGCTTCTTTTTAGTGCTACATTTAGCACATCTCCTACACGTTGTTCTTTCAGGCTGATGCAGGTTGTTTTGCAGCCGTAACTCAGTGGGAACATATGGTTTATTCCGCTTTATTTGAAGCGACGGTAATGGGGAAGATGGTCCAGTACTACTGCGTTTGGAGCCATTCCTCTTTTGTGCTTGAGCTGGGGCAAGTATTCCTTGATAAATACTCCTACGAAAATCTTTCGTGATTAGGTCTTCAATATCAGGGCGCTGTTCTTTTCTAAGTTCTTTATAAACTAAGAACGAATTGATGACAGCACAGTCCAAGAAATGGAAAAAAATGCGGTGCCACCATTTGTGAGATTTCCTATCAATAGCATAAGTACCTTTCAATTGATCGAATTTATCCACGAAACTCATATTCTTGTTGTATTCTATCACCGCTTCCGGACAAGTTACTTCAGTCCTTTCTCCATTCCGTTCCCTGCGAGTAACAACACCTGCATTTCTAGGATCTATGTAGTTGGTAAGAATATATACAGACCTCTTGTCTTTCCACTTCATCACTGCGACATTTGTGTCACTGACACGATAATCATGTTGGCCTCGTCTGAGTGCTCTGTCTTCCTTTAGCTGTGGCAAAAATTTGCGGTTCGAGTTGACAGTGCCACAAGCCAATAAATTGTCTTTGTGCAGATCTACTTGTAATTGGTAGCTGTTGAAGTAGTTATCAAAATACACTTTATGGTATTTGGTCTTTAGATTGGAGCAAAATTGTCGGCCAACCTTACCTCCGAGATCAGTTTGAACAGTATCGCCTTCTTTTGAAGCTTTTTTTCCATCTTGGTTCTCGGACTACAACTTCCGCAGAAAGAGGTAAAGTCGTGGTTGGTACGTTACCAGCTGAAGACGTACTGGCGAAGTTAGACAAGGGTGTATCATCTTCGGTATCAAACTCTTCATCTGAGCCCACCTGAAGCTCCGGTGGAAAATCACCCAAAAGCAACTCCGTTTGCTCCTCGTTATTTGACTCCAGGCTGCAGAGACTCTCGTCATCGGAAGATATAACTTTGAAGTACATCTTCGATGATATTGTCACGGAGAGCGTGAGACATCCTGAAAAGTAACAATAATTAATAACCCAGTACTGTCACGGTGGTCGGTAAAATAACCACCTTATTTATTGAGTCTTGTAAACAAAACTAGATAATGTAGCGTTCAGTTTTTATATATAATCGATAAAGTATATCCTAAATAACAAATACACACAACAATTATAACGAAATAATCACTCTTACCTTTTTTACACAATTTTATAACTTTTCGTTGAGAAAACAGCACAGCACAAACTTTTAAATTTGAATTATCTGACAAACGGTCACACCTCAGCGCCAAAGTTGCATACCGTACGATCAAACATAATATTAACCACCCTAATAATTCAGCTATTAAGCATTAGATGGCGTGGGTATAAAAAAAAATATACTAGAAAATGGTGGTTAGTTAACCAACCACCGAACCTGAAAGAGTTAATGCGTAGATGGTTCCCGGAGAATTAATTATATTTTTTTGAAATAGAAGAATATTATGTTACTTTTTTTACTCAGAAATAAACTTAATTAAGTGTTTAAAACCAGTGTATATTTATTTAACTAATAAAGTTAAATTTAATAACCTAAATTTTAGTTTACTATTAGGCACTTGTAATGTTTGATACTAGACGAACTTTTTTGCATTGGGGCTCGTATGTATGTGAATGCTAATTTATCACTAGTAATTAAACAAATAAAAATAATAAATAAGCAAAAGTTGCAACTAAAATGTCACTCTAATCGTATTGTAATCGAATCGGTTTGTAACTATCTAGCTAGCTAGACGAATTGACCCACAGAACTAGTTTTAATCAACACACTTGGTTAACAATAAGTTATAACTGGCCCCTGTTTCTTAGAGCTGACAATTCGACTTTTATGTCAAGAACTGACTTATTTGTCAAATTGTCACGCTTAGGCTGTTTCATAAAAGTGACAATTTTATTTAAAAGCGACAGGTGAAACCTTGACATATTTTCAATTGTCGGACGCGTTTCATAAACGCGACATATGCCAAGAAAAAGGCGACAATTGTCGCCGACATATGTCGGATTACCGTGACATATATTATGTCAAGAAACCGCGACAATTGTCAACTTTCAAGATATTTGCAAATAGTCCTATTCTACTTCCTATTCCTACTTCCTACTTATATTATAAACGCGAAATATTGTATGTATGTACTTATGTCTATATGTGACTTTGTTACTCCTTCACGCAAAAACTCAACCGATGGCGAATATAGATAGGCTAGAATAACACATAGGCTACTTTTTATCTCGAAATTCTTGCGGGATCAGGACTTACGCGGGTAAAACCGCGGGACGCAGCTAGTATAGTTGATTATAAAAGTATTTCAGAAAAAAATAAAAACCGACTTTAAAAAAGGAAAAATAATAATTGCACCTACATACCTACTTAATTAAGTTGTGCAGTTTTGTGTTTTATAGTTTGGCTGTCCGACTTATTATGTACTAGCTGCGTCCTACAGTTTCACCCGCGTAAGTCCCGATTCCATGGGAATATCGGTGTTCAAGCCTACTACGATGCACGCCCGGAGCGCGTGACCAACGCGAGCCCTCCGCACCTCACACCGCAGCCGGAGGACCGAGCACCAGTCCGTCTCGCGGCGTCCCTCGCACTCGCATCTATACCTCACTATGAGAAGCACCTTTTGTTATCTTTATCTTATTTGTAAACGTATCAAATAAAAAATACTTATTAAAACTAACAGAATAAAAAGTACTCATTGAAGCACCCATAGACGACCATAGGCAGGAAACCCAAGAATAGGAAAACTAGGAGGCTTCACCTAAACCCCAACATTTGGTCCTACGAAGCCGGAAGCAGAGAACGACAGCGCATCCAGGTCAGGCCACTACTCCTTTCTTATCCCAATCCTGTGCGATTTGTGCTAATATTTGTACTGTGTTAATTTCCAGTGACCTTGTCGACCGCGGCAAGGGCAAGTTCAGTGCAGCCCCTGCCCACACGTGCGCATAGAACTTTCTAGACGTGAGTACTTTTCCCCTTTCTCATACCACCAAAATGACTAAAAAGAGGCAATCTAACGTAGACTTCGATGATATTTTACATAGTGTCGTAAAAGAATTAGTTAAAAAACGTGGCATTATAAAATCAAAATTCACATTATTTGTTAAATTTATCGATTCATTAGAAAATAAAGTCACAACTCCAGCTCAAATAACTGAGCTGCGAGCTCGCATTAAAAAATCCGAGCTATTGTTAAACGAATTTACTGAAGTTCAAGATGAAATCGATCTTAAAATTTCTGAGACTGATGAAGCTGACGAGTTAAAAGAACGAGAGGACTTTGAGAATCGGTTTTATTCGACTATGGCCAGTGCTGAATGTATCCTTAAATCAGACAAATCAGAATCTGAGTCAAAATCGACTAATTCATTTAGTGCTAGGAATATTAAACTACCAACTATTTCTTTGCCCTCATTCGACGGTTCATACGATCATTGGATTCAATTTAAAAATACTTATTTATCGCTTATTCATAATTCTAATGAAATTGATAATATTGGAAAGTTTCACTATTTACGATCCGCTCTTGTAGGTAGTGCTTTACAAGTAATAAGTTCCTTAGAGTTCACATCTGAAAACTATAGTATTGCCTGGAGTTTGCTTGAAAATAGGTACAATAATAGACGTTTGCTTGTCCATAATCATGTGAAGGCGTTATTTTCTATTCAAGCATTACGTGGAGAATGTTCTGCTCAGATACGAAAGTTAATTGATTTAGTTTTGAAAAACCTTCGATCATTAAATATCTTAGGTGAACCTACTGAATCATGGGATACTTTAATAGTTTACATGATAGTTTCGAAATTAGATTCCACAACTGAGAGAGAATGGGAGAATTACAAGGGTAGGACAATTTATGGGGATTCCGACGATATTTCCAATTCTAACAGTAAAATTAAGTTAAATGATTTACTTAAATTTCTTCAAAATCGTGCTGATTCACTGGAAACAATTAAAGCCTCTCACTCTAAACCATCAGATAACACACACAATACTAGACGATGTACATTACCGACCAACACACAAACACACAGTTACATTACAACACAAAATAATAAAATACCTAAAAACATTAATAAGACGCGTACTCGTAAGTGCAGTCTGTGCAACGGCGAACACGCGCTTTATTGTTGTAGTAAGTTCATTGAAATGCCCATAAAAGATAAAATCAATTTTCTACATAATAAGTCCCTGTGCACGAACTGTTTACGATACGGGCATAACGTTTCTGAATGTTGGTTCGGTTCATGTAAAATGTGTAACGTCAAACACAACAGCCTACTTCATTGTAATAATAACAAAAAGGAAGCGTCGACCTCATCAATGGTCGCTCATAGTACTATGGTAGCCCAGGAGGGGTTCGCCCCCGGCCACTCGCAAGTCACATCTTTACACACCTCATCTAAAACCCCATGCGACTTTCAAACCGGAATTAATAACTTTAATTTACTAACTCCGGTTTTATTATCCACAGCTTTAGTGGAAGTCGCAGATCAAAAAGGCCATTACCACACTTGTCGCGCATTACTCGACAGTGGGAGCCAACATAGCTTTATAACAGAATTACTCTGTAATAAATTACACATTAAAGTCATACAGTCCACAGTCAAAATTACAGGTGTAGGTTGCTCATTAACACAATCTACACAATCATGTCAAATAACATTACGTGCTAAAACTAGTAACTTCCATAAACGCCTTAATTGTTTAGTTTTACCTCGCATTACTGCAAAAATGCCGTCATTTAATATAAATAACATTAACTTTAATTTCCCTGATAATATACGTTTAGCCGATCCACACTTTAATTCGCCTGATCAAGTGGATATTCTAATCGGCGCAGATTTATTCTGGGAATTATTAAATGAAGGTTTAATTCGTTTACCTACTGGTCCTTACCTACAAAATACTAAACTAGGATGGATCATGTCAGGTTCAATAAACTTAAATAACTTGCGCATTAATCAAGTTCAATGTAATTTATCACAATCGCTTGATATTCAGCTTAAAAAATTTTGGGAATTGGAGGAGATTTCCAATGTTACTCTTAATAACAAATACACTAAACAGGAACAATTCTGTGAACAATTATTTTTAAATACAACTATGCGTGAATCGGATGGTCGATTTTCGGTGCGCATTCCATTACTCGAATCAGCTGACGCGCTCGGTGATACCTATACATTAGCAGAAAACAGGTTTCGATCCCTTGAACGTAAATTAAATAACGAACCTAGTTATAAGAAACTATATTGCGATTTTATGACAGAATATTTAAATTTAGGTCATATGTCACGTATTAGTAATTATTCTAAACCGTATTATTTTTTACCGCATCACGGTGTTTTGAGAGAAAGTAGTACAACGACTAAATTACGCGTTGTCTTTAACGCGAGTGCTAAGTCGACATCAGGTCAGTCATTAAATGATATACAACACCCTGGCCCGATGTTACAAAATGACATATTTTCAATTTTATTACGATTTAGGCAATATAAGTACATAGCATGCGCCGATATTGAAAAATTTTTTAGACAAACGAAAATACAACACGACCAACGCAATTTACAATGCATAGTGTGGCGGTCGGACCCATCAGAAGAGTTAGGTATTTATCACTTGAATACGGTGACGTACGGCACGGCGTCCGCTCCTTATCTCAGTATGCGATGTCTTAAGCAGTTAGTTCACGAGTTTAAAGGTAAAGTTAGTAATGACGTCACTAGTAGAATAGACGAAGACCTATATGTAGATGATTTGATTACCGGTCATGACAATAGGGAACGTTTAATTGAAATCTGCAATGACATTAGTGAAATTTTAAAAACAGGTTGTTTTTACTTGAGAAAATGGGTTTATAATTATGATATTCCGTTAAATAATATCACTTCAAAGGAATTATCATTAGGTGAAAACTGTCTAAACAAAACATTAGGACTAGGATGGTATTACGATACTGATGAGTTACATTTCACGACAAAATTTGATAACAATATTGACAATCACGATATTACAAAAAGACACATTTTATCGATAATTTCACAAATATACGACCCGTTAGGTTTATTGTCTCCAGTGATTATTTTAGCTAAAATTATTCTGCAAAGGTTATGGTTAAACAAATTAGGCTGGGACGATATCGTTCCAAAACACATTTTATTATTATGGAAACAATTTACTAACACGCTTACTTATTTACCTAAACTACGCGTACCGCGTCATGTCACTAGCGGGACCGATACTTATGATAAGAGTTTCGAATTGCATATTTTTTGTGACGCTGCTGCCCAGGGAGGATATGGTGCTTGCTCGTATATACGTTCATATAACAATAGTACATTTGATTCTTTAACTGTTCGTTTATTGTGTGCTAAGAGTAAAGTTGTGCCAGTCAAGCCGGTAAGCATACCGCGTCTTGAACTTTGCGCGGCCCTCGTAGGGGCTAAGTTATACAATAAAATTATTAAATCGCTTAAAATCAAGTTTAATTACGTTTATCTGTGGTCAGACTCGACCATAGTACTAGGATGGCTAAATATGGCCCCTAGTTCATTAAAATTATTCGTTCAAAATAGATGTGCAGAAATAAATGAACTTACTAACGGCTGTCTATGGTTACATATCGATGGTAAAAATAATCCAGCTGATTTGCTAACCCGCGGAACCACTGTCGACGCACTTCAATCATGCGACCTGTGGTGGATGGGACCCAGTTTCCTTAATGAACCTAACTCAGCCTGGTTAACTAATCGTAAACTAATTTACAATTCTATTAATTACAATGACTTACCTGAGCTGAAACCTAAAACAATTCTATTGAATTGCGTAACAGATTTAACTTTAGATATATTTGAGAGATATTCGTCATTTATTCGTATGAAACGAGTTTTTGCCTACGTACTACGATTTATTTATAATATTAAACATAAAAATAGTAAATGCCATGGTTCACTTTCTTTAGATGAATTAAACAAATCGTTAATGATGTTAACGAAAATATCTCAAATACAATCCTTCCCACTGGATTACGATAATTTAATAAATGATAAAAAATCTAGTAAAAATTTACTTAGTCTTAATTTATTTATAGATGAACATAGTTTAATTAGAGTAGGAGGTAGGTTAGTCAATTCCGATCAATTTTCATACAATAAAAAACATCCTATATTGTTGTCCTGCAAGCATAATTTTACTCGTTTATTGTTTGAATATGAACATAAACATTTGTTACATGCAGGCCCTCAATCACTTTTATATAATATTAGAGAAAATTGGTGGCCGCTAGGTGGTCGCAATTTATCAAAAAGAATAGTTCGTAGTTGCATTATTTGTACTCGCCTTAAGGGTAAAACTATAGTTACTCAGATGGGAAACTTACCTTTAGAAAGATTAGAATCTAATTTTCCTTTTAATCGGTGTGGCGTTGATTACGCCGGACCATTGCTTGTGCTAAACCGATCAGGAAGAGGCGCAAAGTTAAGCAAATGCTATGTATGCTTGTTCATTTGTTTCGCAACTAAATCGATACATTTAGAGCTGGTTTCAAGTCTGACGACCGACTCGTACCTACTCGCTTTAAAAAGATTTATATCTAGACGCGGTAAACCCGCTCAGATATTTTCCGATAACGGAAAAAATTTTGTAGGTGCACATAAAGAATTTAAACATTTTTTAAGTAGCAGTTCTCAATCTATCATTGATTATGCAGCTAATGAAAGTATTAAATTTTCATTTATTCCGCCGTACACGCCTCATTTTGGTGGTCTATGGGAATCAGGGATAAAGTCCTGTAAATATCATTTACGTCGTGTGATGGGGAACGCACACCTCACTTTTGAAGAGCTCAGTACATTGTTAGCATTAATCGAGTCTATCCTTAACTCTCGTCCAATATCCCCATTATCCTCAGATCCGTCCGACCCGCTCCCGCTCACCCCCGCTCATTTCCTCATTGGCAGACCTCTCACCGCTGCTGCAGCTACTGATCTCAACGACGTCCCACCCCTGCGGCTGTCGAGATACGCACGCGTCGAACAAATACGACAGCATTTTTGGAGTAGATGGATGAAGGAATATATATCCGAGCTACAAGTGCGAACTAAGTGGAAGACTAAGAAAGATGATCTCACTCCCGACACACTCGTCGTTATTAAAGAAGACAATCTTCCACCTCTCAAATGGCGTCTCGGAAGAGTCATTAACACTGTTACCGGGACAGATGGCGTTAGCAGAGTCGCTGACATACAAACAGCGACGGGAGTCATTCGGCGAGGCTATCCTAAAATATGCCCGTTATTCTACATGGAGGAGCGTTCCTGAGCACCTACCAAGTTCCAGTTTCCGGCCCTAAAGCTTCATTGGAAGTACCTTCCAAGGCGGGGAATTATGTTCAAGCCTACTACGATGCACGCCCGGAGCGCGTGACCAACGCGAGCCCTCCGCACCTCACACCGCAGCCGGAGGACCGAGCACCAGTCCGTCTCGCGGCGTCCCTCGCACTCGCATCTATACCTCACTATGAGAAGCACCTTTTGTTATCTTTATCTTATTTGTAAACGTATCAAATAAAAAATACTTATTAAAACTAACAGAATAAAAAGTACTCATTGAAGCACCCATAGACGACCATAGGCAGGAAACCCAAGAATAGGAAAACTAGGAGGCTTCACCTAAACCCCAACAATCGGGATCAAAAGTAGCCTGTTTTACTCAGGGCGAATGTAGCTTTCTACTCTTTTAAATAATTTTTGAAATCGGTTCAGTAGCTTTTAAGTTTATTCATAACAAACATACAGACGCACACACACACGAATACAAATTTTCCGCTTTATAATATTGGTATAGATAGAGTATAGATATAGGTGCAATTTTTAAGCTCATTTTAGGGTTTCGTACTTTATTGTGATAGTGGTACGGAACCCTTCGTGCGCGAGTGTCGCACTACACTGCGCTACTCTCGCTGCTCGATGTAAGAACCATTTTTGTAATAAAAATGATGAAAAAATCAAAAAATAAAAACCTCAATACGGAACAGAACAGAAAATTCAAAATTCAAAATACGATTTTCGAGACAGAAGGGTAAGTGCCTGTCGCAAATGTCGAACAATTTTACAAATATGTCAATATGTCACGACAATTTTGTGTTTCATAAAACAAAATTGTCAAGTTTTTCCCGACAAATTGTCACCTGTCACCTCTCGCACAAAAAGTTTTATGAAACAGAAAAATGTCAAATTGTCGTGACAATTTGACAAATTTGTAAATTTTCCACTATGACAATTTTGTTGCCTGTCGGCTTTATGAAACAGAAAAAATGTCAAATTGTCGGTTCTCGACATATGTCGCGCCTGTCGGATTGTCAGCTTTATGAAACAGGGGCCTGGTTTTTTTAAGTCAATACCAGTTTTGACCGCTTTCGAGTTGTGACTGCAACATATCAATCTTTAATCTTTTATTATTTACTTACCTCAAGAACAGCTTCTATGGTATCAGTCGTGAAGACGTGAGGCTCATGTAATTCAACAGTGTTATATTTCTTTTCTAAAATTTTCATTGTACTCTTCATATTCTTCACATATTCATGACTATGTTCAAACTTAAAATACTTGACTCCATCGAATATTGTTATTAAACTCATTTTGAGACCTAAAAACGTTTAAGAAGTTTGTGAAAATAAATCGAATGAACAAACGATTACAATACAAGCATCCATACCCTTAGTAAGAAAATATGCTAGAAATATCATTTTGATATCGGGGTATACATACAGGGGGATATCCTATACAATAAGAGATAGCGAACCACATAGGAACAAACATACAAACAAACAAACATACATACATAGCCTGATAAACACATAACCCTTCTTTGCGTCGTGCAGTCGAGTAAAAATGTTAAAAGACCGTTTCTACCGATTTATCACACTTTCCTTCCAGGATTTGATCTTTACCAGCAACACTATCGATCGCTATAATAATATAGGATGTTTCTTTTTGTTTGCAAAAATACAAGATACGATTTTTAGCTATGGTAATACATCTTTCAAAATTCCAAATTTTTATTTTTATTCTAATCGGGGACGCACCTCCTTTCAGCATTTTTCGCTATCTGTTATAGTTTAGGATATCCCGCTGAAGGCCGGTTTAAATTATTCATCTTGTATTACTGATGTACTACTTATGTGTTGATAATAAATCAGGCAATGATGCTGGCTTTGAGTTATTCATATTATAATGTATTATGTACTTCACAAATAACACCAGAGACTACAATACATGTCATGTCTCTAGTTTTTGGCTGGTGTCTCATAGTTTAGGCTATGTGTCGATAATAATAAACTAGGCAATGATTCTGGCTTTGAGTTTTTCATATAATGTACCTTTCACTGTGAAGACGAATTCGTCATTAGGTTGTACAATAACCCTCCTCAACACCCGTGGTCTTTGACGTCGATTCCTGTAAAAATTACGTTAAAATTGTAAACTGTGCATTGCAATTTAACTTTGTGTATAACTTTTAGAAGAATAGATCAATAAACTTTATGACATGCTAACTGTGTGCCGCGGTTTCACCTGCGTAAGTCCTGATCCCGTGGGAATTTCGAAAAACCCTTCTTATTGGATGCCTCCATCATATAACACACTGTCAGCTCTGTACACCGGTACAGGGATCAATCAGTCAGCATATTATAGATTTAGATTGCTTATCTAATATAGCAGCTCCCCGCGGTTTCACCAGCATAAGTCCCGATTCCGTGGGAATATCGGGATCAAAAATAGCCTATAGCCTTCCTCAATAAATGGACTATCCAACACCGAAAGAATTTTTCAAATCGGACCAGTGGTTCCTGAGATTAGCGCGTTCAAACAAACAAAAAAACAAACAAACTCTTCCGCTTTATAATAGTAATAGATAGATATAAAATTTCCATGTCACAGTGTTAGTTACCGTACTCCTCCGAAACGGCTTGACCGATTTTTATGAAATTTTGTATACGTATTCAGTAGGTCTGAGAATCGGCTACTATCTATAATTTATAAGTCAAAACAACTAGAGATGGGCCGACTAGTCGCCGACTAGTCGGGAAAGCCAACTAGTCGGCAGTTCAACCGACTAGTCGGCAGGTGCCGACTAGTCGTCAACTAATAATTATGCAATAAAACCAATATTTAATTGAATTAATAGTACAGTATGAAGGTGGATAGTCAGAAAAACGTAAACAAAACAAGTCATAGCCTACATACATCATCTTAACATTAAACATCTAAAATGTCACAACTATGCCTCAGCTCCATGAATTTTTTTTTCCGATTCTTATTTCAACATTTTTTGGAAGTTTAGTTACAGCTTTCGAAGTGCAAATTTATCCAAAAATACCAACAATCGCCGAGTGGTCATGATTAACCCAAATATCTGGGAATTATAATGATCTGCATTGCCGACTAGTCGGCTAGTCTGCTAGTCGGCAGAACCCCTAGTCGGCCCATCTCTAAAAACAACGTTTGCCGGGTCAGCTAGTTATACTATAAGCATATTATAAGCAATGTCAATAGAATAATTTATATACTAAATAAAATAATTTTTAATAAATACAGATTTGATTAAGACAAAACACAACATCAATAAATTTTCAAAACAAATGGTAAAATAACCTGCGCTCTTCATCTTCATTGGGGCCGAAAAGACGCAATAACTCGTATTCAACATTAATATGCTTAGCTATAACTCTCAGCGGATTGTAAGTTTCTTTCTTATCTTCTGAAATGTCGTTTGACGCAGCTTGTTCCGGTTCACCGAGAAGCATGTTCACCTCAGCCACCACTTGGTCTATTTCATCGTACTGCAAAATGTAAAGAATTGATACAGATTTATTTGAGCGAAGTCAGCTCTTGGTTTAACCTTCTCGAGGATTTCTTTTTAAACCACCCAAAAAGTTTACCGGTAAAAGGCAATAAAAGCTGGTAATACCTATGAGGTAGCTCATAGGCCGGCTATGAACCAATCACAATAAGAGTTGGTCTGTACACCAAAATCAAGCCAATCAGAGTTAAGGAGAAAATAAATATTATAGCCAATATCTAATAATCCGCGTTCTTGCGAAGTTTCTAGGATTTTCGCAAATTATCTGTTTATCAAAATCATCCTATGACATATACAAATTTATAAAATCTTTAGTAATCAAATTGTAAAGTTATGTGTTAAATAAAGAATTATAAAATCAATCAAAAACCCGTGAACAAGAAACCCTAAATCTGCATGATAGGTTGGTTAAACTTGTAATCTGTCTTATAAATAACTAGCTGCGGTCCAGCGGTTTCACCCACGTAAGACCTGATCCCGTGGGAATATCGGGATCAAAAGTAGCCAATGTTACTCTCTGATAATGTTGGTAACAGAATTTTTGAAATCGGTCCAGTAGTTTCAGAGATTACCCCCAATATACATACATACAACCAATGTTACCTCTTTATAATCTTATATATAAAATTTCCATGTCACAATGTTAGTTACCGTACTCCTCCGAAACGGCGCGACCGATTTTTACCAAATTTTATAATGCGTATTCAGTAGGTCTGAGAATCGGCTACTATCTACTATAATTTATGAGGCAAAACAACGTTTGCCGGGTCAGCTAGTTTTAGTATAGATTTAAAATTAATAAACAATTTACTACCATACCTCCATTTTTTGTGATTGTGACACATCCACACCAATATTCTGTTTATTTTTTTTATGTTTATTTTTCTTCCTCTTTTTTTGTTTTCCAGTTTTAGCAACAACAGCTTCATGTTCACTTGAAGAATTACCAGAAGGTTTATCAGCATGTGTATCCTCATTTTCAGAGTCCGAATTTACGAGTAACTGTATAAATGAACAATATGTTAACTGTCAACTAAGTATCAGGTATATGAAAGTTAATGAATATATTGCACCCAAATACTTTTATTAAATATAAATAAATTACATTAAACATTACACGACGTTACACACAGCGCAATCGACAGGTGCCAGGCAAAGAATATAATACTACAAATTTTTACTACCTATATATTTTTTGTGAATACATAGGTACATTATGTATATAAAATTATGTATATAGATAACACCCAGACCAGAAACAAATATTATTTTTAAGCATAAATACTTGCACCCGGCGGGAATCGAACCCGCAGTTATCTGCATTGCAGTCAGGCCTTCGCCTGAAGCGCCACCAAGGCCGTCTTATTAGCCATTTAGTTAATTGATCACTATTTTCCTACTCTGCACTCGTATTATCTATCTATAAGTTAGCTATTAGATAACTCAGTTTCATAGGCAGTTTGCAATAAATTGCTGCTTTGTGGTAATCACCAGTGGTCGGAATAGGTATATTGATTTTTTGTAGTTGGACCATGTAGTCATAATATGGATATGCCTTTCGTTGTTAGGAAATTTTTGAGATTGTTGTGATTAAATAAGAAGAGCAAATGAAAATAAAAAAATTAAATTACTTTAAAACGGGTACATTTTTTTTATAAATTTAAATAAAAACCGTCCAAGTGCGAGTCGGACTCGCGAACAAGGTGTTCCGTACCGCCGAACCGTACCGTACGTACATATCTATACAACAGATTTTGTTTGGAAAGGTAAATTGTGGTTTACGATTTATGACGTTTAAAAAAAACTACTTCATAGATATCGTTCAAACCAATTTTCGTTGGAAGTTTGTATAGTAATGTACATAATATATAATTTTTACATTTATCATTCCATTATTTTAGAAGTTACAGGGGGGGGGGGACAAACATTTTACCACTTTGGGAGCGTCTCTCGCGCAAACTATTCAGTTTAGAAAAAAATGATATTAGAAACTTCAATATAATTTTTAAAGACCTATTCTTAGATACCCCACATGAATAGGTTTAATGAAAAAAAAAATTGAGTTTCAGTTCTAAGTATCCCCAAATATTTGGTACTTTTTTATATTTTTGTGTAAAAATCTTAATGCGGTTCACCGAATACATCTACTTACCAAGTTTAAACACTATAGCTTACATAGTTTCGGAAAAAAGTGGCTGTGACATACGGACGGACGGACAGACGGACAGACGGACAGACGGAGAGACAGACATGACGAATCTATAAGGGTTCCGTTTTTTGCCATTTGGCTACGAAACCCTAAAAACAGAATAATCGTACAAATCAACATATAGTTTAGTAACAAATATTAACGACTATTACATTAACGACACCCACAGAATATAATAATTCCTTTTACGAAACTGGTCACATAGCTCTGGTTTCGGCTGAAGGGATTTTGAAATTTGATTTTTATTGCTCTAGGCGTTTTTACTAGAAATATGTTAACTATAAAGTTGATCATTCGCATAGGCAAATCACTGGATAGTGCTTCCTGTAGATGCGTTTAATCGAGCCTAAGTCGAAAAAAGTATACAGAGAAACATACATTTTCTTAAATTCGCCGCTCTGAGTGGGAACTCGCCTGGTCTACTTCCTTATGACGCTGACGTCAGTACTTCACCTGCCTGAGGCGCGAATTAAAACGCAAGTTATTGTGTTGAGAAGATTTTGGAAACCGTTGCATAAGCCAAGTTACATACGACAAAACGCAATAAAACACTAGCAAACGAGCGCACTCTACAAACTGATGCAAGAGAGTGAGCTTATAAAGCTAATTTTAATGCGTGCATGCATGACGCCATTTGCTTGTAAACAAATATGTCGGCTCCCATTGGGTGACAAAAATGGCTTGCTAACCATATTATAACAGTCTGGTTTTAACATTTTTTATGATCTCTTGGAGTTTTCTTCATATACACATAGCTTTCGATTTTTTTTGACGAATAAAACATATCATTCGTTGGCTTTTTTTTTATCTATTTAAATGAAAAATAAAAAGAAATAATAAAAATGGTGAAATTTACTAAATTTTCAAATTGACGTCATGTCTTCCGAGGCATGTTCATGTTAACATATACATTTGAAGTACTTGTCTCCATTTCAATATACCTTTCCCGACCACTGGTAATCACTGATGATTACCACGTTACGTAAAAGCAACAATGCAGTGTCTATGATACTGAGTTATCCACTAGATAGATAATATGGATGCTGGTCGTACGTTTTATTTAATATATTGAACAACAGAGACACAGACACAATGTCAAAGCCATAAGAGAAGGATAGAAACTTATTATAATGATGTAATGATTGTGCAATTTATAAAGAACAGTGGCACTAAATCTCAACACACAATTCAATTTTAAAAATTACTAATTAAAAATTGGAAGTTGGTTATAATAAACCAATACTGATAAGTAAGGCTTAAAGCTAATGAATATAGACTGACCGGACAAGTATATTGAATGCAAAAGGCACATGGAAATAGGTTTGCACAAACTAGCCAGATGATCATTACAATTTATAATATGAAGTGGCAGTTTATACACATATTTAAGCAACTTTAAAGAATTCTTTTACCTCAAAATTTCAAGTTCAAACAATTGTGTTTTCAAGTTAAGTGAATATCATCACTACATCCTACTAATCTATATGTACAAATATTATAGAGAGAAAGATTTGTTAGTTTGGAACAAATAGGCTCCGAAACAACTCAACCTATTTCAAAGATTCTTTTACCAATAAAATGCTACATTATCAATCTATGATAAGGACTAACGCAGGTGAAATCGCGAGATGCAGCTAGTATTATTCAATGTTTATGTTTGTGACAATAACAATATTAATTTATTACTTATATATACAAAGATTTCAATAGTTATGATAAACACTTAAAACGTAGACTTGGGGAATGCAGCAGGACTTCTCGATTAATGCATAGGCTACTTTTTTAACTAATTCGCTGTATCAGGACTTAGGTGTGCTAACAGCATCTAGTGTAGTTTAAAAATAATGCACAGCTAGTCTTAGGTTTAATCACAAGGTGAGGTAACTTTCATATTGGCTATTTAATTGACATGTTACATTATGGTATCAATCAAAGATGTGTATTGTTTTGTTTTTGGATGACTATTTGTGTGTTATTTATTTTTCATACAATTTCGCTCGGCTAACAGAATATAGTAATAAACCATACCCCACCAAATCCAGATTGCATTTTTGTAGTAAAACCAGGCTCGAAATCTTCCAGTGATACATCAGAATCGTCATTTTTCTTCAGTTTCTCCCTCATTTTACGAATGTTTCTGGTTGACATCTTTTCAGCTCAACTGTAAAATAGTTCAAATTTTCTAAAGTTGTAGAACAGAAGTTGGAGCTACAACTTTTGTTCTACAACTAATCTTGATTTGAGAGCACTTCACATTAGTACTACACCACAAATTATGAACAAAAACCTGTGGGAGGGAGAAGGGATAGGGAGAGCGAAAGCTATCTATTTAATGCTAGTTTTATGTCTGGCAAAATTAGCTTTTTTCGGTTTGGAGTAATTAAAATAATAAGTAAAAACAACTCGGAAAACTTTTCTGTCACAGAAACAACATTAGGTAATAGGTGTGAGTAGGATGAAGTGAGAAAGCAAATCAAGCCCTTGGTTAAACTTTCTCAAAGATCATTTTGTTATTAAAAACGCCAATAAAATTGAGGCGTCTGCTGTGCAGGGGTTGCAATGGTCTTGTACAACCCTCCCTCACACCCCCACCCCTTCCCTCCCCCAAAATGGTGGCCTATTGTAAAGTTTTACAATCTCTTCTTGCACGTTGAAACCGATGCCTTCCATCAATAATTGATGTAAGGCTGTATTTCTTGACACATTGATCTATGGCTCAGATGGTCACCATAAAAATCGAAGGAATTCATAAAGTTGATTCAGATCCAAGAGGCAGTTTATCTCGGGAGATTCTAGAAAGTTATCAGTTTCAGGCTTCAATTAACATGATTGCGAAGAACATAAAGATTTCACGTAGTTACATTCAATGAGACCTTATTTCGATTTGACAAAACATTATGAAATGAAAAAACACTTTTACACTTACTTGGCAAGGCCGAAGATAAAATTCACTGGTTTGCTTTAATTAGCGACAGGAAGTCGTTAACGAGAACTAACGACGAAAGAACGAATTAATTTTTCCATTTGCCAAACAAGCATGAAAAAATATTTTTCACAATGTCAAAAAAGTTGTGAAAAAGAGCATAGATAATGTAGAGATAACCTTTTTTCCACAGACTATTATTTCTACAATGAAGTTGCCTTGCCTGCCATTACATAATGTTTTTTTTTTATATCTTGATTTACCGAGTCTCTGACTCTGAGACCGAGGCCAAAATAGAAGAAAAAAGTCTGTTGACGTTGAAGGAAATCTAACTCAATCCATTCTCTCGGAGTCTATGCTCGGCACCGATGCTCGGAGTGGATGATCTTTTGTGAGATATCAAAACAACTTTAGGAAAACTTTTCAAATGATTCAACTATTAACATTATTCGGTGATTGTTTGTAGAAGATAAAAGAACCACTAGCTGGATCTCAAGATTACTATGTATCTCATTGCCAGCCTCTTGTATTTACGCCGCTCATAACGTCACTCTACTTCATCGTGCTCATTGGATGGGGTTCTGCTACGTGTATACGAATTACTACCTATCCTACGTATCTCGCATCACTTTTCTAGAGCTCAATCAACTTATTTGCAGTTCCTACTCAGTTCAGTTCCGATCTCTGCGCGGTGTAGTTCGTGCGCGTTCAACAAAACCTTTTTAAAACGAAAGGTTTGACTTGCATACTAAAAAGAGAGCTCTTGAAACTGTGATAACAAGTGCCTACTCGACTCGAGTAATTTACGAATCGTCGGGAACCATCTACAGCAATGTTTCTGTGGCTGTTATTTGCTTTGAGTATAAGTTTGAGTGTAGCTTCGGGCGCAGTAATACCGGACGATGGTGAAATTGAGGAACAAGGATTGTATAGTAAGTCCGATCTCGCTACCATACTAAGCAATAGTAACTTTGAAAAAAAACTTTATGGGCAAGACCATGCATGGGTAATACAGTTCTACAACAGCTACTGTGGACATTGCAGAGCATTTGCACCTAAATACAAAGTTGCTGCGACAGAAGTTGTAATATGGAAAAAGGTTATTAGATTAGGAGTAATAGACTGTTCAGTTGATGAAAATAATGAGATCTGTAGGCAGTTTGAAATAATGGCTTATCCAACACTACGCTATTTCCATGAAAACTATCGAAAAGGCAATGGCAATATTGGTGAGAAAATTGCCAACACTGAGACAACTGAAAAACTTATTGAAGTGATAATACATAAGATGCAAAGTGAACAGATCGCTGGCCGTCTCCGAACAGCACCTTCCTTCAACATTGCTTCCTACACATCATATTCTAATGCCTTGAATGATGTACCTTCTTCCAACTTATACACATGTTTAATTTTTGAAGATCAAAATTCCACAGTGGGTTCAAATATTGCATTAGATTTAATTGAATACAAGGGTGTCACCGTGAAGAGAGTATATGACACAAGTAAATTGGCTGAAGTGGGTGGATTCAAAAGATTCCCTGCAATTGTGGTTGCAAGATCAGCATCCGATGTAAGCAATATTACGCCTGAAGATAATAACAAAAATAATATATTGAAAGTTATTAATTCATTTCTGGTAAATAATAACTATGTCTTGCCAGAAAAATTGCCCGATGATAATGATATGAAAAATCAAGATGACAGAATCAAACCTATAATTTCAAGTGCTGACATTGTTTATTACAATGACTTAGAAAAAGCGTTAAAAGCTAGCTTGCATACAGAAATAACAAAATTTAAGACATTGGAAGGAGAACCTTTGCAAGCCTTGTTGAATTATTTGGATGTAATTATAGGATCATTCCCTTTTAGAGGCAATCTCAAGGAGTACATTGTAGCCCTGCGTTCAACTTTGGCAGCAAGAGATGTCTGGAGCGGTGTTGACATATATGATACTGTTAAAACATTAGAAAATTCTTATGCTCCAGTATACACTTCAAATCTTGATGATTATATTGGCTGTAGAGGCAGTCTTCCGAAATACAGAGGTTACACATGTGGATTGTGGACACTATTTCATACTCTAACTGTAAATGCAGCTAGAAAGCAAGGCAATGAGGGCCCTAAAGTTTTGAGGGCTATGCATGGATATATTAAAAACTTCTTTGGCTGTACTACATGTCAGGAACATTTTAAAGCAATGGCAGAAAGAAACAGAATATTCGATGTGAAAGAGAATGACAAAGCTGTACTGTGGTTGTGGATATCACATAATGAGGTGAATCTTAGACTTGCTGGTGATCTTACAGATGATCCAGAACATCCCAAGATACAGTTTCCAAGCATAGCTAAATGTCCCCAGTGTAGACAAGCAAGAGGCGCTTGGAATTTGCCAGCTGTCTACCAATACTTACAAGGAATGTATGGCGCTGAAAATATTCAAGATTACAGAAGAATACAGTCAGCAGCTGCGGCACCGAGTCCATTCTCAAACCTGGACATTGGAATGCTAAGTCTCCTGTACATATTATCTCTTATCATACTTATTCTAGTCATAAAATATTTCTTAACCAAACGTCTTTACAGAAAAAGACCCTACAAGCATGGAAGGGGTAAAGTATAACATTGCTTTAATTTTTATAGAAAAAAAAAACATTAATTATCTTTTTAGTAGTTAACCACAGTAGTAAAATCAGGGTGTGTTTGTGTTTGAGTAGTATCTCGGGTTAATAGTATGATTAAGTATTATTTTTATCATTGTTATACGTAATTTATATTATACATAAAATAGTAAGTATGTATTAAATAACTGTTTTTTTTTGAGAAGTAGGTAAATGGGATAATAATTATAAGAAATCCATACTAACAGTGAAGTACCTAGTACCGATTCTAATTGATAACTTTTTCTCGTCATTTTATTATTATTTATTGCATCAATTTTCATGGTAGCATGGAATCCTTTTTGTGCGCCTAACAGCATGAAATTAATGTGTAGTTACATTTATTGGAATAATGCCTACATAAATATTTGCATAGGTACTGATGACATAGTATATTGAAACAGCACAAAATATCTTTTCATCTTCTTGTTTCGTAATAAAAAGTAACGTTTTTAAAAGTTCCTAAGTCCTTTTAAAGTAAAGATATCCCAATAAGAAAATCATATAATAAACTTTCATCCCTTCCCCAGCTTAAAGTCGAGTTTTCCATTAAATGTCTTCTCAGTGGGAACCTCAGTGATCATGAAATTAAGTATCTTACTAAAGCTGCATTTCCATTGTGCAATTCAAAGCAAATGCGACGTCATAAGTTGAGGTAATAAGGTAGAAATGAAAGAGGTGATTTTAGGCCTCTGTAGTAGGCCAGAACTGACGGACGGTTCTCGGACGGTTAACTATAAAATTTATTTAAAACATCAGTTTTGAAAACAATGCTTATTAAAGTTGAGAATATTTTTACTAGGTCCTGTATGTTGTGAAAAGATGATTACAGATTTTTTTCTCGATAGAATAAAATCACGAACTTCCCTCTAACTAAATTAGTCTAAATTTTACAAAAAAAAACTAGCTGACCCGGCAAACGTTGTTTTGCCTTATAAATTATAGATAGTAGCCGATTCTCAGACCTACTGAATACGTATACAAAATCTCATAAAAATCGGTCAAGCCGTTTCGGAGGAGTACGGTAACTAACACTGTGACATGTAAATTTTATATATTAGAAGATAGAATGTGTCAGTCAAATTTATTATACTAATAAAAGTTTGTAGATGAACTGATCTTAGTTCAATGCAGGGTATCTATGATTTGAAATTCAAAATTTATGTTTTGTTATCGTGTATTTACCAATTGTTCGATTTTACGCTCAAATTTTTTTGCATACTAGCATCTTACGTCCATCATTAAACATCTGAAATTCGCTAGCGCTATCCCTTTCACGCAATTGAGGTTATAATGGACCCGTTAAGGACGCTACACACGATTTCTCTATACGATTTATCGTTGCGATAAAACTGCACAGTTATATCTAACGCCCCTAGTGCCTACACACGTTCAGTTTTATCAGTTGCGATTTCTTTTCGCTTGAAGTAACACGTATTATGACTTGATCGAATGAATAATTTTAATATTAATATTGATAATATTCCACAAGCTGTTCTTAGGAGCCGATTCTATTGATAGAAGCCCAAAAAATGAGTAATTTATTACATTCTGGGATGCTATTCTGCTCATCATTTCCAAGGTTCTCCTAAGATCTTCACCGAGATTTTACTCGGGACTCTCAGCTTCCAAATAAAAAAAGAATTATCGAAATCGGACTTCATATGTAGTGTATGAGTACGGCGTGAAACAATCCCCGAAGTATCAACTACTAGGTAAACTGTGGCAAAAACTGATAGCTGCTCAGTTTTATCTATGCGATTTCGATTTGATCGTCAGTTGAACTGTACAGTTCTCAGTTTTGCCTACACACGTACGATTTGTCGTAAAGATTTCTCGCATGCGATTTATCTGTAAGATAAATCTAAACGTGTGTAGGGCACTTAACATTTCTGTGCAAGTTGCTTGTAAGACTTCTACAAATCACCTGATTGTACCTCCTCTATGTTTGACTCTGTTTTATATTTTCGGCTATCCTGATAATTTAGGTAATTATTTACTACCTAGCTACCCACTAATTACGTTTACATAATCGACTATTATGATTAATGATGATACGTGGGGAGCTTATTTTATTTATGTCGCTGTACGCTATTCCGATGAATAATAAAAACCGGCCAAGTGCGAGTGGGACGAAAGGTTCCGTACATTTTTGAATTTAATTAAAGGAAAATTGCGATTTACGGGTTATGACGTATTAAAAAAACTACTAGCTAGATCTCGTTCAAACCAATTTTCGTTGGAAGTTTGCATGGTAATGTACATCATATTTTTTTTTTTAGTTTTATTATTCTCTTATTATAGAAGTTACAGGGGAGGGACATACATTTTACCACTTTGGAAGTGTCTCTCGGCCAAACTATTCGGATTAGAAAAAAATGATATTAGAAACCCCAACATCATTTTTTAAGACCTATCCATAGATAACCCACACGTATAGGTTTGACAATCTTTTTATAGTTTCAGTTCTAAGTATGGGGAAACCCAAAAAAATATTGTTTTTTTTTTCTATTTTTGTGTGAATGCGGTTCACCGAATACATCTACTTACCAAGTTTCAACAGTATAGCTCTTATAGTTTCGGAAAAAAAGTGGCTGTGACATACAGACGGACAGACAGACATGACGAATCTATAAGGGTTCCGTTTTTTTGCCATTTGGCTACGGAACCCTAAAAAGCAAGCCCTTATATTATCCAGTGTCAATTAATATAAATAATATTAAATTTAATTTTTAAAATAGTAATTATTTATAAAAAACGTCACAATGTCCCTCACATTGTGACGTGATGAGCCATGAATTTCCGTCTATTTTGTTACCGTGCTTTAAATAAAAGTAAATTCAACGTATTTTACTATGTACTTGAAACCATTTATTCGAAAAACAACAGTCTTTTTACATTTATTTAACAACAAACAATAGAAACATTTTAAAATACAAAATGATCTCGGGTTTGTTACTATAGATACCAAATCGACCTTGCTAATAATGTAAAATGGACATTATCATAAAATCAGAATCAGAACATGATCAGAAGATGTTGGATGATCAAAAGTTGCACCAATATCCAAAATGTTTAAAAAAAAATAGGATTTTAATTATATTATATAATAACAAGATGGGAACCCGAAACCCGTCGGGCTTCGGATAGTTCCGATTCCACTCGGTTCCGTGGTTTACAGTATCCAATATTACATTTTAAAAAAAATTGAAAAAAAAAAACAAATCGGATAAGGAAATTAAAACCTATGTCGTAGTCGAAAATGTAAAAAGAATCCGGATCGTAATTCAAAACCGATCCAAACTCAGTCTCAAAATCACTAAAATCGATTTAAACAAAAAGTAGCTCCGATCCTTCCTCCCACCCTACGACCGAACCACACAAAATAAAATTTAAAAAAAAAAACTCTGGCCACGAAGAAAATCTGAAACATAGTACTGAAACGTAGTAACTCCTTGGTTAGTGAAGGCAACCTAGTATTTGTCAAACAACTCTTGACAGGGCCGCCATTTTGATTCCATGACCTACTGGATTTCACTTCGACCAATCAGAGAGCCCCGTACTTACCCCCGAAAACAGTAAAAGAAAAATCCCATAGAAACTTTCATCCCCAATTAAACACTCTTAGGGGTTGAATTTTGGAAAAATAACTTTTAGAGATTCACTTACTACCCCATATCAATATCTATGTCAAATTTCAAGTTTCTATGTCAAGCCGTTACGAAGTTGCATACAAACGTTTTTCCCCATTTTTACCCCCTTAGGGGTAGAATTTCCAAAAACCAGTTCTTAGTGCTCACTTTCAACCCCTATAGAACCTATGTTCCAAATTTCAAGTCTCTACACCCAGCCGTTTAGCCTGTACGTTGTCCATCATTCAGTCAGTCAGTCAGTCAGTCAGTCAGTCATTCAGTGAGTTAGTTACACTTGCGTTTTATTAAGTATGATTATATTATAAACTCTGAATAGGAGATGGAAAACTATCTGTAAAACATAAAAAATTCATTAGGTAATTTTGCAAATAATTTCTGCTCAAAGCTTTCTATAAACAAAGCAGTT
Organism: Idaea biselata; assembly: GCA_958496205.1. Classification (NCBI taxonomy): domain Eukaryota; kingdom Metazoa; phylum Arthropoda; class Insecta; order Lepidoptera; family Geometridae; genus Idaea; species Idaea biselata. The sequence continues at coordinate 25,720,831 of OY292394.1, read as the reverse complement.
ACGACATTATGGTTTGACACGGCTCTAGATCGCGTTATAGATAATCATTGTTATGAATTACTTCGACGTTTCGGCAAGGTCACACCGGGCGTGGTCGCGAGAAGACCCGTGACCCGTGTCTAACAAAAATGATGGGTCGGGAGAAATCGTGTATGTTTAAAAGTGTGCAGTTACGTTATGTTATGTTACCGTATTTGGAGTACCTAACGAAAAGAAAAGTAACATAGTAGCTTAGCATTCAAAAATTATATACCCATACTTACTTTCATTTATCCAGGTATTTCGACGAGGTTATAAAGGCCAGTAGATATATCTGGGTTAAGAATACAATTACCGTAGTACTTAAGAAATCTTTAGAATATTAGTTACAATACAATGGACATAACAAAAACGAACGTGGAAGTGCTAAACTTCGAGGATGAACATATTTCGTTAATTTTTCATAAAAACATAAATAATTTTAAGCTCTGAGAACTAGGTAGGTCGTAAGACAAAATAAAATATTATTCGTATTATGACAAAATAAAACATATTTTTGTATGCTTATTTGTAAAGCTGCACTTCAATATTAATTTTATTGTCTTTTTAGTATTTGTTGTTATAGCGGCTACGGAAATAGATAACACTAGACAATCTGTGAAAATTTCAACTGTCTAGCTATCACGGTTCAGTAGACAGATGGACAGGAAACCCATTCCTCCAACCTATGCATATATGTTATAGCGTCCCCAGCTATGACCAGCAAGGGTATGAAGAGAAGGGTCCGCTGTACCGTCAGGCCACCCCGGAGGGGCAACCGTCATGGATCAGTTATAGACAGATCGTGTCCCCAAACGCTAGTTTCGGTTATCTTAAAAGTGAGCTGGAACGAGTGGTGAGCGGCTTCATTGCTCTGGTACCAGTCTGGACAATCTGGTAGTACCATTTTGGTAGACAGATGGACAGCAGCAACCCGTTCCAAGACTTCTACGCATATATGTTATAGCGTCCCAAGCTATAACCAGCTAGGGTATGAAGAGATGGGTCCGCTGTTCCGTCCGGCCACCCCGGAGGGCAACCGTGCGGGATCAGTTATAGACAGATCGTGTCCCCAAAACGCTAGTTTCGGTTCTCTGATAAGGGAGAGCTTCCCCGTACCCAAAACGGCACTACCAGATTGTCCAGACTGGTACCGGAGCAATGAAGCCGCTCACCACTCGTTCCTCGGAAGAGGACAGACAGATAGACAGATGGACAGTGGAGTCTTAGTAAAAGGGTCCCGTTTTTACCCTTTGGGTACGGGACCCTAATAAAAGAAACATTGCTTTTCAATCGTGTGTCGCTGTCAATTTGAAATTCTATTAGATACTATTTTTAGGATTTCGTAGTCAACAAGAAACCCTTTTATTTTTTTTAAATCTCCGTGTATTTTAAGATCTTGCGCAACGAAATGTCTTGTCGTAGGTATATAAGTACGTTTTTTTTTATTTTATTTATAAGGCGTTTTAAATGTTTTGCGATGGGAAGCAGCATGTTAGGTTTTAAGTAAATTAGGTACGAAGGTAATGCCAATATTTTAAGAGTAACATAGGTACCTATTGGTTGTCACAAATTAATATAATAAGCGGTATGAATATAGGTAATATATTAAATAACACCGAATACAAGATAATATTGAATAGAGGGTTATTTAGGTAATGTAGGTAATTCGGGAATTTCATGTTTCGTGAGAAAACCCTTTTATTTTAAACTTTCAATCAGCCAAAACTATATTCTATATCTAAAATGTGTCAATTATACAAGTGCAAATAGTTTATTAATACAAACTTTGTCATACATAAATTAATGGTTTGTTTTTGGTTGCATTCAATTTTAAGGGCACTATTCTGAAAAACTGAAAATCCATGTCGGGCGCATCGAAAATTGTTGATTATTTCATGACAGAATGTCGTCGAACTTTTTTTTGTGTACAGATTGTAGGCGACATTGTTTCCGATATTTTAGTGCAGTTTTCATACAAATATGTCTAAACGTATTGAAGCCTATCGACATTTTAGCCAAATCAGACATTTTTTGTCTAAAATTTGGATAGGCTTTGCACCAATAGGAGGTTCTTGTCTTAAAACTACACCAAAATGTAGGAAACAATGTCACCTACAATCTGTGCACAAATAAAGTTCTACGACATTCCGTCATGAAATAATCAACAATTTTCGATGAGCCCGACAGGGATTTTCAGTTTCAAGGTCGTTGGCGTATATACTCCTCTTAATAACCTAAGAGTAATATGAAATATGTCAGTAAGGTTAGGTTAGCTAAGTCATTTATGTGGTCTTACAAGCGTGCAAAATAAATACCTTAGAAGTGCCTCATGTAATGTTTAGAACAGAGACCTTACCACCCATCGTACTGTGCGTCGGTCTCACACATATCACAGTATCGGATACTTACGGAACATACTTTATGTTCGTTTTGGGATTTACAATAGCTTAGTAAGCTTTTTTATACTGAAGTCGCGAGTGCCGGAGGGGTAGCAGGCGAGCAATATAAAACACTAGCAGTTCCCCGCGGTTTCACCCGCATAAGTCCCGATCCCGTGGGAATATCGGGATCAAAAGCCTATAGCCTTCCTCAATAAATGGACTATCCAACACCGAAAGAATTTTTAAAATCGGACCAGTGGTTCCTGAGATTAGCGCGTTCAAACAAACAAACAAACTCTTCCGCTTTATAATAGTAATAGATATTATGCAATTATGTACTGTTCCTGTCGGTGTTCGCACCGAACGTGAACTAGCGCGGGTCTCGCGATTTTAAACATTTTCTGCTTGTTCATGTAGAACGCGCGGCTGCGGGTGTCGAATCGCAAAATTGAATGACAAATCGCAAGTTCCGCCGCTAGTGTCTGTTCGCAGTATAAACACACACACAACTTTATAGATATAAAACTTTCATCGTGTACAAGTACTGCGTTTCATATACCCGTATACTTTTTAAATCTAGATAGGTCAAATCAATTAAGTAAGTCTTCATAAATATAATAAATACATTCCCGTATAAATCAGTTAATTTCCATAGGTAGTTAGGAAAATGGTAGAAAATCTAATTATCTCTCGTAATTATAGTCTTAATCGTGTAGTATTACTTATTTTCTTACCTCGACGTTTCAACTACGTCACTTGTCCGACTGGGATCAAGGGTAGTGTCCTCGCGACCAAGACTATTGTAACATAGTTGAAACGTCGAAGTACCTAATTAAATAAATAATAATTGTATTGTACATTATGTTGCTATTCAAGAACTGTTCTTTAAGTACCTTAATAAAACATATGTCCTCCAATTAATAATAATAGGTAATATATAATAATATATAAGTATCCTTGTACCCCGAAAATCTTGGATGGACGAAATAAACTTGTTGAATTTTGATTACAAATTTTATAATAAGAATATGTCCAATGCGATGGCTTAGCTAGTGTAGAAGTTACCATGATGGTTTTAAAAATGAGTTTTTTAAATATTCTCAAAGTACAATTCGGTATGCAACTACTTAGGTGTGTAGGTTCTTTTAATTTAACATATTAGGTTGTAAGTGTAAGTAATTAAAATTATATATTTTACAATGTTTTTTACCTACATGTTTAAAAATAAGTCGTTCTAAGTAAAATAATTTTTAATATTCCAGTTATTTCTTAAGTTTTTATTATAGATATACTGTTATAAATTGGTTCGTTGTTTTAATTTTTTGTAACGGCCCATAAAATTGTAATTTTGTTTTGTATCCAGTGTATTGCTCCGAGCCTGGGTGCAAGGACTTGATGGCTAAGGTCAGTAGGATATCATTGCAAAGGTGGTGGGTACAGCTAAATATTGTATTCGTAGGGTCAATAGATGCTTGTAAAATATCTTACCAAAGTAGGTAGGTCGGTCTTGGTGGTACAATAGGGTGAGAGTAGTATTTGTTTTAGAATAACAAATAGTAATAGAATCCCGTAATGTAATCAATCAGTAATCCTAGGTCGTGTTTGGTTGTACTTTTAGCTAGGAGAGGGGTCATTTAGACCTATCACCCTAGGAGATTGTAGTGGTATGTGCAAACAGTGCCTACCTTCCCTTGGAAAATGGGCAAGAGAAGGACACAAAAAAATCGTTGTATTTTTAGTTTAAATAGGCCACCTAATCAGGATATAGTTATTTTTATAAATTAATAACATAATTCGTTATTAAAACTAAGCTGATTTATTGTTATAAAAAATGCTTATAAGCTTAGCATTCCCCCATAATGCTTTATTTAACAATCCCATGCTCATCAAGGAAATAACTACTAATTGTCTTTATAATATTTAACAGCAGGGCCGCTTGGTTTTACCACAGTTTACCTAGTAGTTGGCGCCTCGGCGCATCTGCTTTACCTAATTACTTACACCTACTCACTACTTGGTGAAATAACAGTTTTACATGAAGTAGTATGTATTGTATGAAGTTCCATTAAAATAGGTTCAGTAGTTCTGGAGATTTCTTTTAATATTTATTTCTATAAGATATTAGTTAAAATTAGGCTGATTAAAACACAAGGTAAACAGTAGTCTTTACGTGTAGGTTGGTACCTATTCTTCATTTTTTAATTGTAGACTATGATTTGACACATCTACCTGAAGAAAAAACGTTAAATACTTACAAAGAACCAAAACGTCTGATCGTAGTCTGTAATTAAAAAACAAAGTAATTATATAAGCGCGCGAACTTCTAGGTAAACTGTAGTACAAGTTCCTATCAATGTACTTAGCGAATCGGCTTATCTTTTAGTTAATTAGGAAAATGTCTAAGTACCTACTGTGTGTAAGTTCTGGTTTAAGGTCAGGGCACGTATTCTATAACTAAATCGTCTTAACATCGCCTATGCATCGTTAGATTTTGCTCGAAAACAGCACAACATTTTTTGGAAATTTCGCGGCTTTTGCAGTGTTAGTACAAATTGTAGAACTGTTTCCGAGAATTATCTAAATACGCTAAGGCGATCTGTTGAGACGATTTAGTTAAGAATATGTGCCCAGGCCCCTGATTACGTAACTATGTTGCTAACAAATTTCGATTGAAACAATAGAAATTGTTGATTACACGTCATTCAATCGCTGACAATTGTCATTACAATTAAAACTTGCGACTGTAGCTGTCAAATTGTATAACGCAAAAATCAACAATGGGGTTAAAAACTAAAAGGTCAAAACAACCGGCGCTACTTTGGCGTGATCCGAAGTTTCTGACAACTTCATAGTTTTTTCGTAAACAAAATAAGTAATTTTTAGATAATTTTACAAAATGACGCTTTGAATAGCTGTGGATTGCAAAAATATAACAAATTATGTATTCCCTAAAGATGCTAAAAGGAAAAAACAGTGGATAAAAGCTGTGAGGAGTAAAAAATGGCTAGTTTGGCGACCTAGCTAACTATTCGAGGTTATGTACTGCCCATTTTAAACCTGAATATTATTATCAGAGAAATTCCAACACAGGTAAGACGTTTCCCTTCTTAAAACTACAAGTAAACTACTAAACCTAAGAGAATAGATATTCATACACAGATTTTCAGTTTACAATGGTACACTATTAATTCCTTAGATCAAAGGTAGGTACACTGTTTTTTTCATTTAGCATCTTTGGGGAATACATAATTTGTTATGTTTTTGCAATCCACAGCTATACAAAGCTTCATTTTGTAAAATTATCTCAAAATAACTTAGTTTGTTTACGAAAAAACTATGAAGTTTTCAAATAGTAGGAATCGTGGAACAGTAGCGCCATCTGAAGTGAGCAAATGGCAGTTTTCAACCTCATTACAATTGTTTCAATCGGGATTTGTTAGTAACAAAGTTACAAATGCATCGACACAGCAAGCAGGTCAATGTCAAAATGTGCTTAACTTGTTTGGCACACATTTTGATATTTTGTCTACCGGAAGCCCATCATGCTTAGTTTTGATTTAAGAGGAGTCTTAGTATAGGTTATATGGTGCCTAGTTACTATGCTATGTAACTTCTTGTGTAATTTATTTAGATCATTTCGAACTGCTTTTTAACACATCTCACCTAATTAAACAACTAACAAATAGATATCTTATCTACTTACTATATTTTAACGGATTGTTTTAGTAATACTCGGTTTTCCTTACAGGTACATGAACTAACTACCAAGCTGAAGACTTGAGTAGACAATATCAATGGGTTCTTGCTGTGTTGTCTTCCATTTATGGGTATTCTACAAAGGCATTTAGATTACGTATCGTAGAATAGAGATAACAAAAGGTTTCCTAAAATTTTATTGATTTTACCCTTTCTACGTACTTTAAGTCTATGCCACACAAGGTTTAAGTTATTATTAAGCCCGAAATATGTTAAATTAAAGTTATAAACACGTCATTCAAATCATGTAGCAATAAAAAATACACGCTTAGACCTCACTGAACTATATATATATACGAGTACGCTGGAATAAATTGCTATACCTACCTACTCGTACCATACAAATTACATTAGATCTTTGTGCCTATTTGATACGCGCCATGTTGCGCTATTTCCTACTGATAGTCGTGGTGACCGTCCACGGAACTATTCTATGTCCAGCGTACTTGTATAATGGAAGTCAGTGCTTGGACTTACAGGCGTCTGTACCGCGCAAGTTCAAGCTAACGTCTCGCCGACACGGGACGCGGTGTCAAGAAATCGGCCGCAGCAGTGGAATGATTTGCGCGCGAGATTTTTGACAATTAACAGCCATAGCCACTGAACTCTTATAGGTACAACTACTGTATTATGGAGGTCAGTGCTTGAAGCCTGACCTCCATAATACAGATTGCTAGATTTGTGAACGTGCGGTCAAAATGTCATTTAAACCAACAGCTCAAGAGACGCCTGTTTCAATTACAGTTTAAATCGACGGCGTCGGCTTAAAATGCATGCAAATCAACGCCGTTGTTTGCACCGCGCAAGTTATTCCTTTGCGCGGAGCGGATTTTTTAACACCACAAGTCGATGTCGTCGGTTTGATTAAACTTGCGCGGTAAGCCTGCTGAAACTGTTGGAAACAGACGCCCGCGCGCTTCCATTGAAAAGTGCTCCGTCCGCATTAGATTCTTCAGCTACACAAAGAGAGTGTTCAAATTTCAAACTGGCGTTTTTTCGCGTCTTTAATACGTACCTACCTGCCAACACACACACTTCGTTTCACGTGTCCTCTTTATTCTACCTACTGCAATGTTAAACTTTTCTTCAAATTACATTCATTGTGTTGGTAATATTACTAAAACAAAAGTTGTTACGGCATCATTATTTTTTAAGAACTGTTTGAGAGGTACCTACCTTGTGAGTTTGAAATTGTTTATATGGAATACCTACCTCAATTTGGTACCTAACATTAGTAATCGTTCTCCCAGTGTTGTTATTTCTTTAATTTAATCAAATTATATATTAGCGTAGGTAAATCTTAACCTGCATATTATCTACCTAGTTAATAGCTCAGTTTAATATGCACTATGAAGTAAATTGTTGCTTTGAGGTAATCACTGGAGGTTTCCAACGATACGTCAAAACAGCAATATAGGTACTGCATAGTGCCTATGAAACTGAGATATTCACTAGCCCTCTTACTTGTAAACGGTGATTAACATCTGTATAAACTATGCATCGTTCATATTTCACTGTGACATGAAGTTTCAAAGTGGACAAACAGAGACAAACGTTACATATACATAACTTAGTCATTTGTTAATCATCGTTTATAAATAAGAAGATATATAATGCGGGTTCTGGGTTTTTTGGACTTTTTTTAGCAATTATAAGCAATTCGCTGAACATATTTGTGAAAAATCTAACAATGTTGAGCCATTTCAGTTTTAGAATACGTGCCCTGGTTAAATTATTTTCCTTTCCTTATAGAAATTAATTTTCTTATTGCCATTATGTTAAAGTTATTTGTAATATAGGTATTAGGTACCTATAGTAGGTATGGTCAGATAAAACAGGTACCAGTTAAAGTTATTTATAACAAATGCTAATAGTAATTAGCATAGCTGGGCACCGTTAATCAATTAATCCGCTACAAAAAAATTTATCTTCGTTAAATGTTAAAGCGTTACATATTGGAAGAATTAACGCAAGTTGACGTGTCCGTTCACATTTTTAAAAGTTAACTTAAAAGTTAACTTTTAAAATAATAATTTTAAAGTAAAATCAAAATGTTACCTTCATTAATTAACGGATTAACGAGTTTAATGCCCAGCTATGGTAATTAGTATATCACTTAGCTCTTATTGTAAGACTAGCTGCATATCACGGTTTCACCCGCGTGAGTACCTATCGATACTATGAATATTATAACGGACCCACGGCTCCCGAGAGGGATGCAACCGGGAACAACCTTCCCAATCTGCCGCTGCCGGGCGGAGGCGCCATTTCAAGACATTTGTTCCCCACGTGTTTTTTTTGCAAATTGTGTCCGTATCACTGTAAGCGGCGCAGCTTCTTCATTTCCGTGACACGCAGCTCCTGTTTATGTCGCTCAAGCACTGGCTACGCCTGTGCTGTGACCCAAAAATGCCGGTTAAACTGAAGGGACAGGTCTATAAAACGATCATTAGACCTGTCCTTTTGTATGGTACTCACTACCATACAAAAGGACAGGTCAGGCGTGGCCATTGCTTGAGCGACATAAGCAGGTGCTGCGTGTCACGGAGATGAAGATGCGCTGGATGTGTGGAGTGACGCGAAAAGACAGCGTCAGAAACTCCCGCATCAGGGGCAGCCTTCATGCCCGAGACATTGCAGACAAACTGCAAGAATGCCGCTTACGGTGGTACGGCCACGTTATACGAAAACCGGCTAGTTACGTGGGAAACAAATGTCTTGCTATGGCGCCTCCGCCCGGCCGCGGCAGATTGGGAAGACCCAAGAAGTGCTGGCTTGATGTTGTAAGATCGGATATGCGATAATGGTCTCACTACGCGGGATGCCGAAGATCGTGCGAAGTGGAGACGTAAAAGTAGGAAAGCGGACCCCGGGCTCTCGAGAGAGATGCATCCGGGAACAACGCTCGGATGATGATGAAGCACTGGCTACGCCTCACTACTATACAGAAGGATGGGTATCATGATGGTTTTATAAACCTTTCAGTTAAACCGGCATTAGGGGTCACAGATGCCACCAGTTACCTCTCGCCATTTAGCCCAAGCTGCCAAGTCTCATCTCATGTCAATATTGGGACAAAAAGTATTAGTCATCGCGATTTTTGCAGTTTTTGCATGAAAGAGTAACAAATATAAACTTTTGCGTTTATGATATTAGGAAGATTCCGTCATACCCATTCCATTGAGATATATCGAATGATTCATAATAAATTGTATACTTAAGTAAAATAACGCTTGCTTTAATAAAATTTATATCAACACTTTTTAGTCTTTATTCTAAAAAACACCTATAGGTACCATGTTTCAGAAACAGAAAAACGTATACAAAAATCCCATACATGTGACGTAAAGTGACATGTACCTATGTACTTTCTCCTTTAAAATTGTTATTTGTTTACATTTTTGATCTAAGTTTCTGAAACAGGATATAGTTAGTCCTAATCTAGTCGCCTCAAAGTAGAACGCAACTCTCTTGGCAATTCCATACCAATAGTGTCTTATTGTCATTTATTATTGTCATTTATTAGTGTCTTATTGTCATTATTTAGAGCGGTGTTGGTCTAGTGGTAGATACCCCGGCTTTCATTCTGAGAGTCGTGGGTTCGAATCCAGACCGACCGCGCACCAATGTCTTTTTCTTTAAGAAAAAGGTATGTGCGCTAATAACATCGCTCTCAGCGTGAAGGAAAAACATCGTGAGGAAACCAACATGTCCTAGGACTCACCACGGTCCGAAGACATGGGATATTCAGTGTTTTCTATGTATCATATGTATGTATTTACAAAAAAAAAGTATAATATGTAGTATATCCGTTGTCTAGTACCCATAGTACAAGCCTAGTGCTTAGTTTGGGGCTAGATTGCGCTGTGTGTAACGTCCTGCAATATTTATTTATTTATTACGTCGTTCCCACTGGTAACGAGTGGGAAAATCCTACTGAAATGAAACTATACAAGTACGCTGGAATTGCTATACCATACAAAATGACATAAGATCTTTGTGCCTATTTGATCAAACAGTAGAAAATCCATTAGTTACCAGTGGGGAAAGATGACACTGAACGTATTTCTAACATTTGCATAACCCCCTTTATTCCCCAAAAGTAGGTAGGTATTCATGAAAGGTACTAGTAACGAAAGGATTAAATGCTTTCAACGATTTAAAATGTCATCTCTTAAGAGGATAGTCTCCATTCTCTCTCTCCATACAAACGTAGTTTAAATTTTCCTCCCTGGATAAAGACATTAGAGCAAATATGTTTATGCCATAAAACTTATATCTGTCATGACTATGCATCTACCTTTTTATTTTTTTCAATAATTAGAAAAAAAAAAGGTAGATGCATTGTCATGACAGATATAGGTTTTATGGCATAAACATATTTGCTCTAATGTCTTTATCCAGGGAGGAAAATTTAAACTACGTTTGTATGGAGAAAGAGAATGGAGACTATCCTTTTAAATCATAAAGTTACTAAAAGGGTAATTTCACTTTTTGGAAACAAATAGTCAAAAATATTTATCATATTTTTTATTGAATACATTAATAAAAACCACGTCAATACACATGCATACGTAATTTAAAAATTGTGAATCACACTTAATAAAGAAATACTTGTGCCACTATTTTAGTGCATCAATTGTTCGTTAGATGTTCTCACACTTTACAATAATTGGCTTCATTGGCCGTGTACGCTTGATAACAAAAAATATCAATGTTCCGCCAAATGTAATTTGCATGTAGACAGGAAAGTATAATACATTTCATTAGGCATAAGAGATACGTAAATACCAACCTAAATAAGATACCAATTTCATTCTGTCGTTTTGCAAGTTGTAAAATAATTAATGCCTAAATTGTTAGTAGATACATCTATACAAATTAATAAAAGAAAACAGAACAACGATTCAACGTAAAACATTTACAATAACCTTAGGTATAATAAATAAAATAAAATTGTGCTCAATATGATAGTATCTCTTCCATTTATAATAAATAATTTAGCAAAATATAGACTACGGTGATTCTGATAAGATAAGATTATCTATTGCATTAAAGACAGGTGGAGCGTGCATACCAATTAGATACGAAAACCCAACCATTTGGTATATGTGAATGTTACGTAAAATTCAGTGTTTTATCACAAATTAAATCAATAGGTGGGTAAAAATACTTAGGTGGTAGTGGTAAGTGAATGATACCCGATCCGTACCATTAGTGCAAGTTTATGCAATCTTGCCTTCGCGAAGACGAAGCTTCGCAATATGTGGGCTAGGAGTATTTCTAAACATCCCATACAATGTTGGCGTTTACGTAAACGTAATAATAACGATTGCCATACGAAAAAACTCGCACTAGCAGTACTGAGAGGTTATTCTCATAATAAAATTTACGAAAATTTAATTTAAATTACAAACTTGGTGTTCTTCTAATCTTAGTACGTTTCGTTAGATCTTATTTTAATATTATTGCAACTCAACTTTAGCCACGGATCATAAAACTTGTATTTGTGACTGTCAAAGTCAGAATTTTTATTAGTTAGTGCAATGTAATGTTGAATTAAATTCAACATGTTACCACTTTACCACTAAATTAGAAATTCTTTCCACTGACACTGTATTTCGCAGTGCAAACCAAAACACAACGCGACATTAAACATGTCACATTAAATACCTACCTACGATGGTTAGTTTTTACCATGGTATATTTTATTCATTAGCACGGCACTGGATAAAATACATTTTTTATTTCATCGCAAAAAATATATAATAAACATATTATGATACTACCAAAATTAGGGATTACTCGTATTTAATTTTAAAAAAATATAGGTACCTATTTATGTACTTATAATATCATTTATTCACTAAATAATAATCAACAAAAATGCAAATAAATTGTAAAAATGGCATCGCCAACGAGGTAAAATGCAATCATGATAATGAAAATTACATTCCTTAAAATCTAAAAAAAGATATACCTATGTTTAATCTTCCATTTCATGAATATACTTATAGATTACGTTAATGGATAAAAAGACAAATATTTCCAAAAAAGACCTACTTGTTACAGATAAAAAAAAGAAATTCCCTTCTTTTCTTACGGTTTTATCGTTAGAGCTACGAATTAATTTCTTTTTGTATAGAAATAAAAACCGTAAGTTTTTTTTTCTTTTCATACATATTTATTAACTTAAGCGAATTAGTTACATTACAATTTCTAAACTGCACTTTTTTGAACACCAAATATTTTTTTTTATCCTAATGAAAGATTAGCTAAATAAAAAAATATACGTTTCTTTTTTTGTATAACAGTCCTTTGTAATTTTCTACATTGAGTAAGACATGCGGTTTGGTCACGAGTGGCAAAAGTTACGCTAGACAACAGTTGATTATAATAGTTTACTTGTTGTAAAATGTATGTTCTCTTAAATTCAGGACAACAATACAAACTAAATTGTCTACGTGGTCTTTTTAAAGTGTCAAACCCACACTTGGACAATTTAAAGAAATTAAAGTCAGAACAGCCACAGTTTATCTAATAGTTAGCGCGCCGGCGCTCGTTAATACAACCTTTAGTTTACTTTAGTTTTATTTCAATAGTGCATTTAGTAGGTAACACCTCATGAATCGCACTGAGCTAAAATTATGAACGTATCTTTCTAATAAAAAGAATGTAGATGCGTCCTTAGTTTTACAAAGAATGATTAGCAAAATAAAAGCTCTTCTTTTTTTAATAATTTAACACAATAACAGCATGTGAAACCAGATGATGTGTCATATACTAGAGTAAGACTACAAATTTTCCTGTTTCATGTATCGAATAGGTATGGTGTAGGTATACTAGACCAGTCAAGAATATTTTTTAACAATTTACCAATATATGAAGAAACAAGTTATTGTCAATCGCATTAGTGCTAGTGTACGTTTAGATTATTATTCAAATTAAATATGTAACGTACTTAAATATCACTTTCATAATCGATGCAGATTGACAGTAAATACAAGTAAACAAAAAGCAAAGTAATAATTAGAAACTTAAAGAAATGTTCACTTTGTAATGGACAACTTCCAGGCGATTTTTAACTCCTATTTGTACCTAACTTTTTTTATAATTCGAGACTGGATAGTAAGCTTCCGCAGTACCTAAATAAAAAAACCATAAATGCCAATGTAAAAATAAATAGATATTCTATTTACATTTTCTTCTTTTTTATGAGAATATTTCCAAAGTGGCACTTCGGTAGAAAATTACTTAAACAGTAGGTACTTATTAGATCATTGGTAGATTCTTATGTTTTAAGTGAGAAGTAACGCCAAAGGAATCCTTTTAATCCAACCAGGAACGCTGTTACAGAGCGCGAGCCTGAAAGAAAACATTACATTATTATGTATACTTAAACTTGTGGCTTGTTTGCAATGTCATTAAATAACCAAGTGACAAGAAGACGCGCCCTCAACACCTGTGAGGGCGTGTCTGCGTTCGTTCAATCTACGGGTTCAATCTCATTCATTTCACCTGCGGCGCGTGCGCTTACAATCTCGGACTGGCCGTAACGACAGGCCGAGACAGACCCAGTTCTCTAAACCTACGCATATATGTTATAGCGTCCCCAACTGTGACCAGCAAGGGAATAAAGAGAGTGGTCCGCTGTAACGTCAGGCCACCCCCAGGGGCAACCGTCAGGGATCTGTTCTGGGATCGGTCTACCGAGACAGACCGTGGAAACGGCTTGGCAGTCGCACCGCACAGGTCTCGACAGACGTGGCTCGGACTGGCCTGTGATAAAACAGGCCGTGGGACCTCACCTTAAGGCGACGCGTCTCGAAGAATAATTTGACCGTTCCCAAAAACAAATTCGCGAAGTCTCCTACTAACGAAACCAATCCCAACGATAAAACTCAAACAAAACCCTCTTAAAATTAATGATGCATGTGTGACATGGTGAAATTAAAACTCATATTTGTAAATATTGTAGCAATTACAATCGGCATGAAGGGCAACATACCAATTTTCCTAGCAAATAGTAAAATACTTTGTACATCAAGGCTGCGATAACCTAATTAGCCACGGCAGTTGATAAATTTAATACGGTAAGAACGGACACGTTCCCTGAAGTTAAAAGTTGTATAACAACTATAATCATGGATCAATTAGTTAGTTAGAGGAACGCAAGTCCTATTTTATTGTTTTGTTCCTGTTTTATATTATTTTTATCATATGTAAATATTCTGAAAGAGATAAACCTTTTCATTGTAAAATCATAGTAGTTTATTTTTTCAAATAGGACAACATTAACACAAAAAAAGTTCCGAAACTTTTATGATTAAATTTGGTTTTGAATTTCCCCCTAATGTTCCAGTTGAAGAAATGAATATAAAAAAAAACCTATATTCCTTTAAACCTTATTTATTCCTTTTTAGTTACGTAGTCGAGATTGTATTTTTTTAAATAAGTACCTATTAATTAATTGCAGCTTTTTAGATGGGTGCTACATATATGATACTATTGAAGCAACTGAAGTAGGCACAAATGGTATTAATTAGGTACCTAGACAAACAAGTACATGTACTAGTAAGTTTAATCTGGTATTTATATAATACAATCATAGAAACACATATGTTATTTGCCTAAACAAACAATATCCATTTGTGGAATAAACACTTAATAAACGATTAGCTTTGCAGTTGTTAGTAAATATTACTAACAATATCAATACACACGTGCATGCTTACAGACAATATCCATTAAAAGCAACATTTTGTATTTGAAAAAATTGCGTTATTCAGATCCTTATTCATTTGTGTCGAAGTTAAGAGGACATAGGTCTCGTGGCGAAGCGGTTAATTCAGTGAGACGGAACTCTTCTAGCCGCGGGTTCGAAACCTGCCGGGACCGGTTTTTTTAAAGCATTTTGTAGGTCTGGGTAAACACTTTTAGCAATAAAGATTAGAAACAACATATTCTATTATACCATATTATGCGGCTCGACTGGCGTAATTCCTGATCAAAATATTTATAAAAGCCTCATGTTCTTACGTTACAAAATTGCAAATCCGGATTCTAGTCCTTGTAGTAGAAATCACACAAAACGCGTGGCATGAATTTGCACGCGTTGGCGTACTCGCTTGTGACACTGACAAGCGAGCAAATAAAACCCACGTGCGTACGTCAAGCAAGACCTTACTTTGCCCACGCACATGGGCCATCTTAGTTTCAAAGTCAATGCAGCTCTGGGTGCGTTATACGCGCATACATTACACGTCACGCGTCTGGTGTTGTTTTCTCTTTCGGGTGCGTGCAATGTAAGAGCACATGAATAAATAGGAACAGAGACAAAGCTTAATACAACGGCGATGCGAGCGGCCTACCAGTCTTAACTAGTTGCTTTGAGGACAAACAAAATACAACGCTCGTTGTACACCGTAACGTTGTATGAAGGCCTGTGTCTATTTCTATTCTTGACTCATGTGGTAAGAGTGAAGGAGACAAGCACTCACGCCACGGATTTGGTGTGCTCAGCGGCTCACTTCTCGTAAATAATTACATACCAGTTCGATGACAGAGACAGTGCAGACCGATGACAGACGCAGTGCAGACGCAACGCAGACACAACAGAATTGCAAAGAAAACTTAAAATATACTTTCATTGTATTCGTATGGTAGTCGAGCGTATATTTTGAGTTTTCGTTGTAATTGTGTTGTGTCTGCGTTGCGTCTGCACTGCGTCTGTCATCGGTTTGCACTGTCTCTGTCATCGAACAGGTATGTCATTATTTACGAGAATCGAGCCGAAGGTTTTTAAAAGGTATATTTGGTCATTAAATTGGAGCGGGGGGTGGGGTTCCTTACCTCAGTATGTTGTCTAGCCGTTTTTGGCAGTTATCGGTGTTTCCTAGCGGAGTCGGCGCGCGTCGTCGGCGTCGGCAACGCGGGTACATCAGCGACCGCCACCGCCTGATACCGCCCACAGTTAGTTCAAGCAAAGCGTTACGTGTTACATACGTACAAATTCAGACGTAAACGAACATGTAATTATGCAGAACAAAACAAAGAAATATTTATTACACTAATCGAGTCTGATAAGTTAAAATGGTTTAATTACGAAGTTACATGACCTAACATGACCAAATTAATATTATGGTCATATTAGGTTCACTCGGCTATCGGTCCGTCCGTGAAGCCCCGCGTCAACATTTTACTAATAATCAACATTTTACAGACTGTAAATACAAAATGTAACTAGCCAGTAAAATGCAAAACTTTGAACTGTTTTAAATACAAATATTATTCTGCAAGTTATCTATAATGTAATCCAAAATTTTGCATGTTCGTTTACGTCAAAAACATTAAAAAGAAATGACCCAGACATGTTTAATAGCATTAGATAGAACAAAGACATAGATAAAAGAGCTATGTTTATGTACATTGAATAGACGATATATAAAAGGAAGCACAATACAAAAAGCACATGTAAATAATTTGGGTTTTTTGCCGGAAATGATGAAGTCATAATGACATGGTGATTGCTGTTTATCTCCCATTAATTTATAAATACAAAAGTAGGTAATGCTTTGTTTATTTTCAAACGAATTTGAACCTACTAAATAAGTTGTAGGCTAGTTGTTGGTTCAGCTTATTTAGAATTAGCTACGCCCTACGAGTTCACTCATGTAATAAGTATGGTACTATTTTTTTTTTTAAACTACGAGCTACTCTTGAACAAAATTAAAATCTGTAACAGGTATGACCGAAAAGGCCGGAACAAACACATGTACGACAACTATAGTGATACGATTTTTGTTTAATTTGCGTTTAAGACTTTTCTACCAATCTTTCTTTATTAAAAGATAAGATAACGTAAACGACCACTTTTGATGTATTATCTGAATTTATAGGTCAAGGTATCAACTTCACCTCCGAACTTAGAACATACCAGAAAACGTTATCGCTGCACACAAATATTTGCACAAGGAAAATTATGCTTAATTTTAAAACTGTATATGTTCAATAACAACTGGTTAAACATATAAAAGGTATTTACATTGAGCGACGAAATGACATAAGCGTTTATAACTTAATTCTGGAATCCGCCATGTAACCGCTAAGTAGGTATACCTAATAACTAGAGATGGACTGACTAGTCGGGAAAGCCAATTAGTCAGTTTTACCGTCTAGTCGGCTACCTACGGCGGACCTACCTATTAAACTAACCTAAACTAAAAATATATGTAATAAATCCAACATCTATAAATTAGTAGTACATTTAGAAGGTGGGTAGTCAGAAAAAGCAGGGTGCCCTATAATGCTTCAGCTCTATTCTATTGTCGAAAACGGTGCAACCATTTTTTGGAAGTTTGGCAAGGTGTCGTTAAGCGTTCGAAGTGCGAATTAAATTACCAACAATTGCCGAGTGAACCTTTTAAATTCACACGATTTGCAAACATAGCTACATTTTCCCGGGTTCAGAAAATAAATAATAATACGCGATTAAGACCCGGGAAAATCTTATTGCCGAGTGGTCTTTTGGAAGATATTTATATCCGAATTATAATGATCTCTATTGCCGACGATTTATAGTGATGTTGTAGCCAGCCACAACATCACTATAAATAACAAATTAGTTAGAATAATTTTCTGGTTGCACATTTCTAAAGAAACTAATTTCTGAACTCCTGAGAATGAGGATTAAGACTATTGCTTACAATTAAACTATCCTTAAGATAAATAGGTACTAAGAGTTCGAACTATAATGACTCTTATATGTTTGTGAACAGTATGTTACAGAAGTTGTTATACAAATTACTATAATTTTCGATCGATAGTTGAAAATTGAAAAAATCCTGTTTTCTTTTTGACTCTAGTATTATGCGTTCTTGATGATTAATCCATAGAATACAGCAGAACATAATACTTTTCATAACGATATTTTATGGGATTTAAGCGCAGGTAAATAAATAAACCAACATTAACATTTTTCAGGGTCTTATTCGCGTATTGTACACACATCAACAATGTCTAGGGATATTGTATTTTAGACTTCCTAGCTTATAAACTATTTACAGTATCGAAAAAGTTTCTATATGAAAAATAAACTCCGCCGTCTCTTCTTTCGAAATTAAAAAAAAAAAAATCATTTTAAAAACAAAAGAATACGCGGTAATTCGAATTTGGCTTTTTCACAGTTAGTTTTGGTTACCATTTAACCCAGCTGATTTTGTAAATAATAAGCTTTTGCACATTTTTTTTATTCAAATAGAGTGTGTGTATTGTTTATTGTTATGTCACGTAGACATTTAACAAGAGAAGAACAGATTAGAGCTGTAGGCATGTTGGAAGCTGGCGCTATTCAACGCGTAGTTGCTGACACTCTACGGACCCACCAAAATGTGATCTCTAGGTTGTGGTCACGTTATCGTATTACGGGTGATGTTGCGGAACGGCATTCTGGCAGAAGTCGTGTCACAACTCCTAGACAAGACCGTTTTCTACAAAATATCGCTAGGAGACAACCCACTGTTACGGCTATGCAAATGGTTCAAAGGCTTCAATCTGACCACCAATTGTTAGTAAGCGACCAAACTGTGAGAAGACGATTACATGAAGCCGGTCTTCATTCTCGCAGACCACTTCAAGTTCCAGCTTTACGGCGTGGGAATCGCGGGCGAAGACTTTTGTGGGCTCGAGAACATTTTGTATGGAGTAACGAGCAATGGTCGATGGTACTGTTTTCTGACGAGTCTCGGTTCGGATTTCATCCGGATTCGCGAAGACTACGAGTTTGGCGACTTCCAGGTCGACAGCGCCGTCTCCAACATGTGCAAGAAGTCCATTCCTATCAAGGCGGGACCATCATGGTATGGGCTGGAATTCGAATAGGTGCGCGAACCGATCTCATTTGGATCAGAGGGAACATGACTGCGTGGAAATATCGTAATGAGGTAGTGGAAACTGTAATTATCCCACATAGGGTGCAAATGGGCCAGGAGTTCCAACTTATGCACGATAATGCCCGCGCACATACGGCGCGTCTGGTATCAAATGAGCTTCGGGAACATTATGTCAGAGTTATGGACTGGCCTGCTCAGTCCCCCGACATGAATCCTATCGAACATGCATGGGACATGTTACAAAGAAGAGCTATGATTAATTTCTCTCCAGATTTGACGACAGAAGAGCAACTTTTCATACACTTAAAACGGACCTGGGACCTTATTCCGCAGCCAGACTTGGACAACCTCATTTTAAGTATGAATAATCGATGCCGCACGCTTATAAATGTCAGAGGAGGAAATACCGATTATTAAATTTAATAAAATGCATATTTTTTTTGTAATTAAAGACTTTTTTTGATATTTAATACTTTTATTCCATAATTAAGCGCGATTCTGTGTTAAGTAAACACGAGAGGTTTTGGTTAATTAAAAAAAAAACAATAAAAATCTTTGCAGCAGCTCTATTTTTTTTTAACACAGTATAACACATTAAAATAAACTTTTATTTCATATACAGGTGTCTTAAGAAATTATTTACTGATATTGTGAAAATTAAGAAAAACTATAATATCCCTAGACATTGTTGATGTGTGTAGTTGTAAACAAAAACTATTGTAACATAGTCGAAACGGGAAAAATATAAAAACGGGGCAAGTGCGACACTCGCGAATAAAGGGTTCCGTACCACTATCACAATTGGATACGGAACCCTAAAATGGTTTACAACAACCAGTTTTTAAATTTTATAGGAAAATATGAAATATTTATCTTCGATTCTTACTCCCATCAAACGACCGAATCACTAAAAAAAAAAAAAACCTTGGCACAAAGAAAATCTGAAACAGAAGAAACTCTTTGGTAAGTAAGGCAGACTGGTATATTTGACAGATAGGGCAGCCATTTTGAATTTCATGACCTACTCGATTCGATGTTTTGGAAACACGTTTGTTGTATGGGAGCCCCTCTTAAATATTTGTTTTATTTTGATTTTAGTATACATCTTCTGTGAAAATTTCAACCGTCTAGCTATTACGGTTCATGAGATACAGCCTGGTGACAGACAGACGGACAGACGGACAGACGGACACACAGACAGCGAAGTCTCAGTAATAGGGTCCCGTTTTTACCTTTAGGTACGGAACCCTAAAAATTAATACAAATCGTGTACGTTTAAAAAGGTTTATTGTAAAGAACCCATTTTTTCCTGGTGTTAGACATCAGCGCAACGAATGTCGTTGCCAATGCATATGGAACTACACTACATTATCGAATTATTTAGGTAATGTCTAATGTCACAGTTATTTACGACTTGCCTTAACCAATCCATTCCACTTAGAAGTGAACATGATTTCTTAATCGATTCGTAACCAAACTACAGAAACAATACCACAGAGGAGAATATTTTTTATAATAAGTTGATTAAGGGGAAAGAATACTAACTCTTTTTATCATTACAATTTTCCCAAATTTTATTTCTATTCTGATAAAAAAAGGTCTTAAGGGTGTAAATACGTTTTAACGCAGTTCAATTCTTTGGATTTAGTCTTACTACTACACGTGCATGGCTCACTCACACAGAAACGAGTGATAAGCGGAAAACTATAAAAAAAACTGACATGTCTTGATACTTGATATTGATTTTATTATTATAGTCTAACAGTCGTTACATTGTATCATTTTATTCCAGTATTTGATCTCTTTACAAAAAGTTTGAAAAGTGAAATGTTTTTAAGAAGACGCGTCTTACCATTACAAGGTTTGTTACTATTATTACATTTTAATACATCGAAAAAGTTACAAATTTGGGTTACAATTCAAGCAACAAGCTTTTTGAAACCTCACAATTATAAATATTCGTTCATTTCATTCACTATTCGTAACTTTTTAGTTGAGTATGCACTGTCGGGACTTTTGTTTAATTTGTGGTTTTACAAACCTCGTATGATGGTTTCTGGAAAATATACCAGAGAAGTTTGAAATTCAAGAAAAATGCATTATTCATCATCACCCAGGTAGCAAATCGACGTTATAATGACGTACAAATCACCTCCTGCGACGTAATTGACGTCATAATTGATGACGTCGGTAGGTCCCAAAAAAGACCTTAATTTGTTTTAGCCTCGAGACGTCATCTTGAGACAGCCTCAGGACGTCATCTTAAGACTTAGGGCGTAATTTAAGAACGTATTTAGGACAGAAGAGAACGTTGAACAGGTTATCAACAACAACTATACAACTGCAAATTAGACATTTTGCGAAAGAAATTGACGATTTCCTAAACAGTAATCGTCATTTTTTTTAAATGCCTAGACACTTAACCACAAAAATAAATATATAAATAAGAACAGTGAGGGCAAGTATTACATGCAAATTCTACAGACCTTCAAAAACTCCTTGATTTATTTTCTGTTACCATATAATCTTTTAGTAGCGACACTTATTGTCAAGTGTGATATTTGATTGACATTAGGTAGGTTCTGATCGGGAGGCGTTTCTTTATTATATTTTTTAGAGGCGATTAGTAAAAAAACCAAATAGTACATTGAAATATTACATATTTTTGGGCTCCGCGTGCATTTGTCAGAGGACGCAATTTTATTTTTTAGATATCAAGGGGGGGTTAGTTTAAAGTTAAATAATAGTTTGTGGGGTTGTGGCTCTTGTCCCACGGCCGCCATCTTGGAAAAACGGGTTCAAATGGTTTTTATGGTTTATTTGACGATTTATTTTGATATGGTTTATTTTTTATGTGAGACCTATAGGTCTCACATAAAAAATAATTAACATTTTGTTTTCCAAATAAGATTATCTACATCTTTTGTTAAGTAACTTTTAGTCGTAGAACTAAAAATAAAAAGTTATAAGCGATAATCCATGGAAATTTGAGAAACAAATTCTATTGGTCATTTATGAACCGATTTTGATGATTATTTTTTTATTCGGAAGGTAGAAGTCCCAAGGTGGCTCCATAAAAAAAAACATGGATCGGACGAGGATCTTCGGAGTGATGAGCAGAATAGTTCCTCAGAGAGTAGTAAATTACTAACTTTTGGACTTTTACCAGTAGAATCAGACCGTGTGCTACTGGTTAGGGATTGATGAAGTACCTGTAACCACCTTCTCATCAGAAAACTCCTCAATTACTGTATGTAGGTGAGGTTATATTATGTTTTTTTGAAGTCGGTTTTTTTATTTCATCCTTTTTTGAGTACCTACTTTCATCTACCACTAAAAATCATTAGAATTTTAACCATAACTTTAATCATTGAGGAGTTCTCTGATGATAAGGTGGTTCCAGGTGCTTCATCAATCCCTAACCAGTAGTACAAGGTCTGATTCTACTGGTAAAAGTCCAAAAGTAAGTAATATACTACTTTCTGAGGAACTATTCTGCTCATCACTCCGAAGATCCTCATCCGATCCATATAATATTTTTATGGAGTCACCTTGGGACTTCTACCTTACGAATAAAAAAATAATCATCAAAATCGGATTTTTGTTTATAACTTTTTATTTTTAGTTCTACGACTAAAAGTTACTTACCAAAAGTTGTAGATAATCTTATTTGCAATACAAAATGGTAATTATTTTTTTTGTGAGACCTATAGTTCGTCAAATAAACCATAAAAACCATTTGAACCCGTTTTTCCAAGATGGCGGCCGTGGGACAAGAGCCACAACCCCACAAACTATTATTTAACTTTAAACTAACCCCCCCCCCCCCTTGATATCTAAAAAATAAAATTGCGTCCTCTGACAAATGCACACTCAAATGTAACATTTCAATGTACTAAAATCCATTCCATCAATAGTTTCCAAGATATTTACGATCGAAATAGGGACAAAACTCATGTTTTGTCCCCCCTATGTTTTGGCTGTCATCGGCCAGACAGCCTGTCAAACTTAAACCGATGATAACTCTAAAACTATTTACACTAGATTACTACTTCCTTAGCATTAGTGATAGGGTACTTCGATGTTTTCGTTTTGGATGACAGCTTTTCTGGTTCATTTGATACCCTTGAAATATGTTAAACTGTGTCAGATAAGCAGAAAACCGTACCGAAAAATAGCTGTAATTTCCCTACATTTTGATACTTAGCGGTAACTTACCTTAAGGTCAAATACAGTAAACAGATTAAATGATTTGCGGATTTGACTTCACTTCTGAATAATAAAAGTAATGCTGTAAGTATCATTAGAGTACAAACATTTCTTAGATCTTCTGAATAGTGAAAAATGTTTAGGTTACCGAAACACGAATTGAGACATTTTTTTTCCCGATAGAATTAGGTATTTATTTACATCAAGTACTATCTGTTAAACTACAGTTTTTATGAAATAACTCGTAGTATTATTCGAATATTTTATTTTGTATGTATATATGTATGATTTGATTACTGTCTAAAGCCTCCTGCAAGTGCCCTCTAGTGGATATTTCAAAATTGATAATCAATTTCAAGTAAACATGATAAAAATAGGTAGATAGAAACCTATAGGTCAGCTAAACACAATCTTATTCCAAATAATCCCTTAAAATAAGATGAAAAGATCATATGTATCGTTATCGTCTCGATTTAATTCTAAATTCAAACTTTACCGCTCACAATTAAAAACTCTTTACGAGCGAGTTGTTCGGTCAATGTTAGTTTTTTAATCTGTGAGATTGGGAACGAAAGATGTTGATCGAATGGATTCGTCCTGTTACATTTAAACCGGACAGCGGGGCGCTCGTGTCTACGAGCCCCACTCGAATCCCACGGGATTATCACATCGCGAAAACCTAGATTGTTTATTGTGCCGTGCTCGGTGTTGTAAGACCTCCAGCAGTGTCGTCGCTGGAGCGGAACTTTCTTGTCCTAAGGATAACTATAGGTGCGCGCACCGGGCCCGTTCGTCGTGGATCTCTCAAGATCTAAACTTGCCTGACATACGAGGGAAAATTGGGAGGCTGCATCAAGGTTAGTGTCCCGCTTGTGTCTCTATTTGATTCAGTGTCCTAGTTCCCTATTTCAAGAACTAATTATCGTTAATCGGAGTGCCACGTAACTACGTCGTGCTCATTCCCATATGTATTTGGAAGCGGTTTCCCACATCCCAGGGGACCCCACGATACATATTTTTGGTGCCGAAACCAGGGAAGGCATTTTTAGATTTTTTAAACTAGTGCTTAGACAAAATAACTGTGGTATTTCTGGTAAAATTCTCGACTTAGTGTTATTTCTCTGCTATAATTAAAATGGCGCCTATCGGACATTAAGTTCCCTATCGTGTATCAGATTTGCTATTTAAACGGTTATTGTTGAAGTACTATATCGGCCACATACCTATCAATAACTGTTCTAGGTTTTATAATCGAAAAATATTGGTTTCCATCGAGATTAGTGTAGGAACTCATACGAATTGTGTAATCTCTTTTCCTATCGGTACACAATTATTCTCAATCGGCTTACACTAATTAATTCTATCACAAACCTAAGAAACCACTATTTATTCATTGTGTTTTTATGTACTCTAACGAATTCTAATCATTTCATACCGAAATATAGTCATTTCAAAGTATAATTAACAAAAAACTACGAAATACGGAAATATTATTTTTTTGTGGGTAGAAAATTAACTTTTCTAAAATCGGATCGGACCACACCCGAACGTAAGTACATGTTACGCGTTCAAGTGCAAGGTCAATTCACAGCTGTTGTAACGTTATTTCATATCGTAATTTTACTAATTGCTATTCAGTGATCTCTCTCAAAATGTCTTTTTTAATAAAATCTCATTCAGGTAAAAGACGAAAGTC
The DNA here is from genome assembly GCA_958496205.1 of Idaea biselata. Classification (NCBI taxonomy): domain Eukaryota; kingdom Metazoa; phylum Arthropoda; class Insecta; order Lepidoptera; family Geometridae; genus Idaea; species Idaea biselata. The sequence continues at coordinate 25,695,878 of OY292394.1, read as the reverse complement.
GAATGTAGTAAAGTCGAAGTCAGTAGATATTAATTCTACTTATACTGTCAACGACTTGCCTTCCTTACGTAGAAAACGTACTATTGCTTTGAACCGTATGACTAAATCATTATCCGTAGGTAAGTTAGCTTTGACAGACTCAAGTCAACTTAACCTATTCTTATCGTATTATCAGGAAAGTAAACAAATCGTTTTCTCATTCGAACAAGCACATCTCACCATTTTGGAACTTTTGGACGAAACAGAAACCGATTATGATGAGATACAAAATCGTTTTGATGAGATATATTTCGAAGTCTCATCTATCTATCTCACTCTCACTGAGAATCAACCGAAGACGTGTGAACCTGTTAGCACTAATAATCATTCGAATATTAGGTTCCCACAAATTACATTACCTACATTCTCTGGTAACATACAAACATGGCCTCAGTACTATAATACTTTTAATTCGTTAATTCACCATTCGACAGTACTGAGTGACACTGAGAAATTCCATTATCTTATTTCGAGCTTGAAGGAAGATGCGTTGTCTGTTATCTCGATGTACCCTGTCACACAAGAATATTACTTACAAGCTTACACAGCCTTATTTAAGCGTTATGATAATAAACGTGATTTGGCCTATACGTGCTGGAAGGATATTTTAAATGTAGACTTAAAACTAGGTACTAACACTAATGAGTTAAGTAAGTCGCTTAATTTAATTCAGGAGAATTTAAAGATTCTAAAATCGATGAATTTACCCGTAGATCAATGGGATTTTCAGTTAGTCTATCATGTGTTATCTAAACTTAATAAAGATTTACGCCAGAGTTTTGAGGATAAATACTCGTCAATCGAATTCCCGCCTTTTCATTTATTAATCGAGTTTTTACAATCGAAGTGTACTGCAATCTCGCGCGACGCTCATTTTATCGAAACTTCTAAACAAAATAGTGTTGTTAAGAAGGTACCGGCCTCCTACGGAGCGCACAACGCCGCGTCCGCACAGACTAAACGAACCTCGTACTCTCATGCGCTCGTTGCCGCTGAGTCTAACGCGACGCAACCGATGCAGGTGCGTCCGCCGCCCGCTTCACGGCCGGCTCGCGTGATCGAGAATAATGCAAAGTCTGCGAGTATTTATGATAATGCGAACAATTTAATGAAATGTTCGTATTGTAATGGTTCTCATTCTGTTTCGTCATGTTCTGAATTTCTTAATAAATCTATAGATGAACGTATGAAAGTGGCTAGCGACAGGAACTGGTGTTTTAATTGTCTTAAACCATCACATCAAATAAAATCGTGTAGATCGGTGTTTTCCTGTCGTAAGTGTAATCGTAAACACCATACGACCTTACATCGTGATGAATCGGATAATAATACAAACAAATCTAACTCGTTGGTGTCTCGTACGCAGTCGAATACAACCGTTTTGCTCGCGACTGCGCTCGTTCAAATTCGTGATGCATTTGGAAAAATGCAAACTTTCCGTGCTTTGTTTGATACAGGTTCTCAAAACAACTTTATAACAGAATCAGCTGTTCAACGTTTACATTTGCAACCGCTTAATACTAATGTGAGTATTAGCGGTCTCGGCGAAGCCCCGGCTTCGATCGTGGGTGAGATTTTGTGTTGTGTAGGTACAAACGATCGTATACTATTCAACCTACATATGCACGTGATCTCCTCAATCTGTGGTGATCAGCCTATTGCGAAACTAAACAATTCAGGTTGGTCACATATCGAATCTTTATCATTGGCGGACCCCGGTTACGACGTACCCGGACCGATCGACATTCTATTCGGAGCAGATGTGTTCGCAGACTCCGTACTGAATGAAACAATCAAAGGAAAGCCAAATCAACCAAGTGCTTTTAATTCAATTTTCGGTTGGCTTCTCCTTGGTAAAACTCGTTTGTTATGTAATTCTACGTCATTACATACATCGCTCGATATCGATAACGAATTAAATTCGTTAATTCAACGATTCTGGGAATTAGATTCCCTCCCTAACGCTTCCGTGTTAACCTCAGATGAAATTCTGTGTGAACAAAAATACGTAAACGAACATTCTCGTGATTCATCCGGTAGGTACATCGTACGTTTACCGTTTAAAGATACAGAACCGACCTTTGTAGGGTCACGTGACGTTGCCTTGCGACGTTTTCACGCTATCGAAAAACGTTTAAATCGTGATCCGGATTTACAATCGCAATACACTAAGTTCATGTTGGACTATCTCGAATCCGGACACATGTCGCTCGTTCCCTCTAACGAACTCGGCTTAGGTAAATATTATTTAAGTCATCATTGTGTTTTAAGACCTGAGTCAACCACAACCCGACTTCGAGTCGTCTTCGACGCTTCTGCGAAAGATTATCAATCGCGGTCGCTAAACGATACGCAGCTAACCGGACCGAAGTTACAACCGAACATCATTCAAATTCTTTTACGGTTCCGTGAACACGCTGTGGTGTTCATGTGTGACGGATGTCAGATGTATCGTCAGATCGTTTTAGCCCGTGACCATCGTGACTATCAACGCATACTCTGGCGAGCTTCCCCCGAGGAACCTCTCCTTGAGTACCGTCTTCATACAGTGACATACGGCGTTTCGTCTTCCCCTTTTCTTGCATGTCGCACCGTGCGACAGCTAGCTGAGGACGAGGGCGACTCGTACCCGATCGCTAAGCATATCATGCTTAATGATATCTATATCGACGATGTTGCTACCGGTTTTAACTCATATGACGAAGCGACTCAGGCAAAAACACAACTTATCGAAATATTCAAACGCGGAGGGTTCTTACTTCGAAAGTGGGTTAGTAACGAGCCTCAACTTCTCTCTGATCTTCCTCCAGAAGATTGTTTAACGGGTTCTGTAAATTTAGATCATTCAGAGAATCCAATTCATAAGGTTCTGGGTCTCAAATGGGACCAGAAAGCGGATGCTTTCTTTTTTGAAATAAAAGCATCATCTCGGCCGTGTACTAAGCGTACTATTCTGAGCGAACTCGCTAGAATATACGACCCGTTAGGATTCTTATGACCCATCACAATTCAAGCGAAATGCTTAATCCAAAACCTTTGGATTCTCGGGGTGAATTGGGATCAAACGCCACCTGACGAAATCGTTAGTACATGGAACGCTTATCGGAGTCAATTGTCGCAATTGTCTCAAATACGAATACCTCGTTTACTTACAAGTGTCAATGCCAAATCGTATGAAATTCACGGATATTGTGATAGCTCCGAACGTGCCTTTGGGGCTATTATATTTCTCCGTGTTACCTTGGACAACGATGAGATTATGACTCATTTCGTATGCTCCAAGGCTCGTGTAGTTCCTCTAAAACGTGTATCGCTACCTCGTCTCGAACTCTGTGCCGCTGTTCTTCTCTCAGATCTCTATCAGTTCGTTCGTGACACTTATCTCTCTCGTATTCCTCTAGACGCTGTCTATCTGTGGTCGGATTCCACTATCGTCCTATCGTGGTTACGCTCCCACTCGTCACGTTGGGTTACTTTTGTCGCGAATCGTGTCAGTCACATCCAAGAAATAACGCCTACCGATTGCTGGCATCACGTGCCGTCTGAATGTAACCCGGCTGACATCTGCTCGCGTGGACAATTTCCTAGTGAAATTCTTCATAATTCGTTATGGTGGGAGGGGCCTAGTTACTTAAAACAGAATCGTAAATTCTGGCCTACAGACAAAGACTTTTTATCGCATGACGAAGAGATAATAATCGAAACTGAGTCGCGTAAAAACGTAAGTCTAGTGTCTCGACAACTTAAAACCCCGGCTGAGAGCGAACTTTCCATTTTTGACTCGTTAATAAATCGTTTTTCGTCTCTATCAAAACTTATTAACGTAGTAACTTATATGTTGCGTTTTATTCATAACGTACGAACTTCAACCGCACGTAAACATAGTAAGTTTCTCAATAATATCGAAAGACATGACGCTTTAATGCATATAGTTAAGCACGTACAGAGTTATTCTTTCTCAGAGGAAATAAATCGTATTCAAAACAAACAAACGCTACCTAAACCGTTTTCTAAACTAAATCCATTCATTGACACGCGAGGTATACTCAGGGTGGGCGGTAGAATATCGCGTTCAGGCCTAGAGTTTGAACATAAGCATCCTGCTCTACTACCGTCCGATCATCAATTAACTTTGTTAATAATAGATAACATTCATCGTAGCTATTGTCATCCGGGTATTAATACTACTCATTTTCTACTCCTTCAACAATTTTGGATCATATGCGCAAAACGCATAATTCGTCGCTGCCTTTCTAAATGCATATGGTGTTATCGACTCAATCCGAAACCTCTACAACCTTTCATGAGTGACCTACCTGCGTACCGCGTAAACAAAGTCAAAGCTTTTTCTATCATAGGTGTGGACTTCGGTGGACCTTTTCGAATTAAACTTGGCCCACATCGTGGCGCTAAACTAGACAAAGCGTACTTATGCCTTTTTATCTGTCTCGCTACAAAAGCAGTCCACCTCGAGGTGGTTTCCACGCTATCTACCGAGGGCTTTATCGCGGCTTTGAGGCGGTTCGTAGGACGTCGCGGGCGTTGTAATGAAATTCACGCGGATTGTGGTACTAATTTTATCGGCGCTCGAAATCAACTATCGTTACTAATGCAACACGCGTCCGACGCTGAGAGAATTAGCTTCAAATTCAACCCTGCTTCGAGCCCACATTGGGGCGGAGTATGGGAGAGTCAAATTAAGGCAGCAAAAGCACTTCTTTATCGTGTAGTAGGTGATCAGGTCTTGACTTTCGAGGAGCTTACCACTCTTTTCGTTCAAATCGAAGCAACTCTTAATTCGAGACCGCTCTCTCCTATTAGTCCGGATCCTAACGACTTTTCTGTTCTGACCCCGGGTCATTTTCTTACCTTAGAACCTTTGACTTCTGTTCCCGATGAGGATCATCTCTCTCAAGTTAACGTTAATCGGCTTCACCGGTGGCAGATGTTACAAGCCTTTCATCAACACTTTTGGTCTCGATGGAAATCGGAATATTTAAATACACTTACTCAACGAGCCAAATGGACTAAGCAGTCCAAACCGTTATCGATAGGTTCTATGGTTATCATCAAGGATGATATGCGTGCGCCTCTACACTGGCCTGTAGGTCGAGTTGTAGAACTCATACCCGGTGCAGATGGTGTGGCTCGGATAGCAATAGTTAAAACTTCTAACAATAATCGTATACATAGACCGTTGGTTAAGTTATGCCCTCTACCAATCGAGGACTAGCTTAAATCGTTTTTATTCTAATCTTAGAGTGTAATATTAGCTTATAATTCTACTTAGCTCTATCGATAGGTTAATATTGATCGAACTCTAACTTTTTAGTGAGTTATTTCTTATACCAGAAAATACCATAGATATTTTGGTGGGCGGTATGTATCGTTATCGTCTCGATTTAATTCTAAATTCAAACTTTACCGCTCACAATTAAAAACTCTTTACGAGCGAGTTGTTCGGTCAATGTTAGTTTTTTAATCTGTGAGATTGGGAACGAAAGATGTTGATCGAATGGATTCGTCCTGTTACATTTAAACCGGACAGCGGGGCGCTCGTGTCTACGAGCCCCACTCGAATCCCACGGGATTATCACATCGCGAAAACCTAGATTGTTTATTGTGCCGTGCTCGGTGTTGTAAGACCTCCAGCAGTGTCGTCGCTGGAGCGGAACTTTCTTGTCCTAAGGATAACTATAGGTGCGCGCACCGGGCCCGTTCGTCGTGGATCTCTCAAGATCTAAACTTGCCTGACATACGAGGGAAAATTGGGAGGCTGCATCAAGGTTAGTGTCCCGCTTGTGTCTCTATTTGATTCAGTGTCCTAGTTCCCTATTTCAAGAACTAATTATCGTTAATCGGAGTGCCACGTAACTACGTCGTGCTCATTCCCATATGTATTTGGAAGCGGTTTCCCACATCCCAGGGGACCCCACGATACATCATATTTTGTAATAAATTGTTTTATTACACGTATGTATAAAAAATGGACCGCCTGTTAAGTACCTACTATTATAGTATGGTAACCTTAAGGTCGATAGTCGCTTGTCAAACTTCCTTTGCAAGACGATGAATGTGTCTACAAAAGATTCATTCAAACGTTTTGTAAAACTGAGTCTACAAATACATATGTATATAGCCTGACTGTACTATTTATTACCCGGCTGCAAGAAAAGGGTTATATTTTTCGCGTCTATCTTTGTATGTTTGTAAAATTCATCTTTCATCTTCCAAACCACTCAGGGATTTCATCAATTAAGGGGACAGTCTACCTACTCTTTTCTCAATAAAAACTTTACAAACGTAGTCGACTGTTTCCTTTCTGGACAAAGATATTAGAAAAAAATATGTTTATCCCATAAGTTCTATATCAGCCATGACTATGCGCATACGTTTGATTTTTTCATTTTCTATTCTAATTAGAAAATGAAAAATAAAACAAAACGCCCATACGTTTTGTTTTTATTTTTATTTTTCATTTTCTAATTGGATTGCCGTACCCATACGATAATTAGGCAGATATAGGTTTTATGGCATAAACATATTTGCTCTAATGATTTTATCCAGGGAGGAAACAGTCGACTACGTCTGTATGGAGAAAGAGTAGATAGACTGTCGTCTTACAGTATCGTTAAATTCATCTCATCGGTCCAATAGTTCTTAAATGACAAAATGTGTAGTTTACCTTAGAGATGTCGACTCCCGTGACTCCCTTGACGAGCTCAGGAATGCACTGGACAATGCTGAGCACCTCTCCGGTGAGCTTGGCGGCGCCAACCTCCCCGCCGCCGCATGAAACCATCGTCACTTTCCGGGCTTGAGACAACGGCGCTGCCACCTCAGCAGCCACCTAGGTAATATAAAACAAACATTAGAATTATTTTACAAGGAGAAATGCATCATCAAAAATTCTCCAATGACAGGATTTGAACCTGTGCCCCTCGCTTGCCGGGCGAGTGCGCCACCACTGCGCCACACCCACGCCACACGGTAAATTTAGGCTCGGTTTAAACGCTATCTACCAGAACAGTATTACAACTACTGACTGGCTCGGGTGCTTGAGAACGTGGCGACTGTTACCATTTCCATACAAACTTAATACCAAAATAAATTATGAAAATTTTTGTTTTCCACTTTAATATCGACATTATTCGGATTAAGATTTTACTTTTAAAGGGTCCCCACCGCAAGGTTTTACCGGGACTGTTACCACGCAATGGTAACAGTCGCCACGTTCTTAACTAGAAAATGCCTTGAGCAATAAAAATATAAGAAATATTAAACAAACATTAATATCGCAGCACATATGAACGTCGTCTCGGAACACTTCACTGACCTTTTTCATACAAAGGTTGCCTGGAAGAAAGTGATAGGTGTGCCTAGTTGTGTTTGACCTTTTAAGCTATTGTCTTAGCTTCAGGCTACATTGCTGCGATAACGCGAAAATTCGCGTTGTCGCGACACGTCTGGCGAAAGAATTCATACTGTCGCGATAAATTCATACTACTTCGTCGTAGATCGAACACGAAGTTTATATCGCGACAATGCTACACGACACGAATCTACGCGACTCAATGTAGCCATAGCATTACTTTTGATGTACTTATACCAATAGTAAATGTTTTTTGAGCAAGTCTATCAAAGAACAGTGCGAAGAAGAAATAGCGCGGAGGACAGGTGAAATTAAAATTTCCCCGCCGCATCGGTGACGCCCGTTACGTTTTTGCCGAAGCTTAAAAGCAGCTTTAGGCCAGTAGGTCCAACCCAAGTATTACCTTAGGCAGTGTATCAAGCATCATGTCAATCATGGCAGCGGAACCGTACTCTTTCCAAGCCTCCGCCTTTTTCGCCATCTGCTCCGCGTCCGCGACTGCCTTCGCCTTGATGGCATAAGCTTCCGCCTACAGAAATAAAAAAATTAAGGTGGCTATCACACAAACACACCAATTGAAGGTTAAAGTTAAATTGGTCAAACTAAAATATCACGAAAATACACGAAGTGCGTCTCAATATCTATCTATATCTATAAAATTCGATTCCCGCCGGGTGCAAGTATTTATGCTTAAAAAATAAATATTTGTGTCTGGTTTGGATGTCCCTCTATGTATAATATGTATGTATTTACAAAAGAAAAATAAATATAGTATTATATCCGTTGTCTAGTCACCGTAACACAAGCTTAGTAGCTTACCACGGGGCTAGATGGCGCTGTGTGTTGTTCACAGAATTAATTTATTATTTTTATTAAATGCTTTGTCCTGAGTGACTGACTGACTGATTCATCTATCAACGCACAGCCTAAACCGCTGATTGTAGAGATCTGAAATTTGGAGCGTGTGTTCTCTATAAAACGAAGACATCAAAGGGATCGGGACTTATGCGGGTGAAACCGTTCGTCCCGCGGTTTCACACAATTCTTTTATCATTAGAAAGCTACATTCACCCTGAGTAACATAGGCTACTTTTGATCCTCATATTTCCACGGGACTTACGCGGGTGAAATCGCGAGACGCAGCTATTATCTATAAAAGGCTTTCTCCTGAGTGAATAATGGATAAACGCGCAGACTAAACCGCTGGTAGTAGAAAGCTGAAATTTGGAGAGTGTGATCTTTAAATGATGTAGACATCCGACATAAGAGTTTTACGGAATTCCCACGAGATCTGGACAAATGCGGGTGAAACCGCAGGACTCAGCTAGTATACAATATTATACCTCTCCTCGAACTTTGACGGCCTCAGCTTCGGCCTCGGCTTCCAGTACGGTTTTTAACTTGTGCGCTTCTGCCAATTTCTCTAGTTTGAACTTCTCCGCTTCAGCAGGCCTGAAAATTATATATTTCAACTTCAGTTCTGCCATTCCGTTAATATATTTTTTATTGTAACTGGACCGAATAAGAAGAAATATAGATTTAGAAGACTATATAGATGCTTTTCCTAAGTGATCTAGATTAAAAAAATAAATATTTTCTTGCAGGTACAGACATCTTGCCCTCTTTTCTCCCTTTATAACTATATAAGGGAAGTAAACTCATTTTTCGGTTTTAATCGCGTGGTGTTTATTACTTTTAGCATTGTTTCAATGCTCAACGTTTCGAGCCCTTTACAGGTCTCTTCTTCAGGATTAACTTTACAAGACTTTACAGGATTACAGGTCTCTTCTTCAATATTGGCAGTCAATTTTAAATATGAGACCTCTAAACGTCTCGAAACATTGAGCATTCAAACAATGCTAAAAGTAATAAACATCACGCTATTATAACCGAAAAATTAGTTGAATTCGAATCCAACATCACGAAAACGGAAGAAAACTCTATAAGAGAAGTATTATATTACTCAGCGTATGTATTTTACCTGCGTACTGTAGCCTCCAATTCTTTTTCCCGTCTCTGCACTTCCCAGTGCTGAACTGCGATCTCTTGAGTGCGTTCCACAACAGATATTTGCATCTGTTCTTCTTTGATTCGCTGTTTCGTTTTCGCCGCTTGCAGCTCATAAGCCATTTCTGCCTCTGCCTAAATTAACAAAAGAGATTTAATTACCTTTAAATGCTTTTCAATAAGGACAAAAATACATGGGCAAAGCTGAACTTTCGGTTCTTTTCATTTTTTTAAGTTTTATCGTTTTTTCGAACGTTGGACATTTCAGGTCTTTGGTAGTTTTCGGTTACTCTTTAGAACAATACTATGACAAATTTATGAACAAGGTGTCTGGCCAGACCTCGAAACATCAGGCGTCGAAAAATGCTCAATATAGGTAATAAACAACGCAATTATAAAAATCATCAGAATCGCGAAAACCGAAGAAAAATCTATACCTTCTTTGTTTGTACTTCAACGTCATAGGCAGCCTTTTTCAGTTCAAAATCCCTTTGAGCCTTAGCAATCTCTGTGTCGTTGAGAAACTTGGCAGCCATTCGTTGCTCCTCAGCCATGGCCTCTTTGATCGTGGACTCTGCTTTCGCCTCCGCTTCACCGATACGAGCGTCTCTCTTCACCTCGGCTGTACGAGCCATGCCGAGCGCTTTCAAGTAACCCTGGTAATGACAATTACAATTTTACAGGTTAAAACTTTCACCAAATCATGGCCACAATTGGCAAGATTAAAAAAAAATATTTTTCAATTAACAACAAAAGCTTCTTTAAATGTACTCTCGGTTTCAAAAGTGTTTAGCGTGGAGGAAATAATAAGTTGCGATATCTAACAAAAAGGTCACGCAGGTGAATAGTTTGGGAAATATATACATATAATAATACATATATGTACACACACACACACCCACACATATCTATACACTACTCATATTTACGGCTGAAATCAATGTCTAATCATAGTCTATTTTAAATATCTAATCTAAGACAGATTTAAATTACTTGAAGATTTGGTCAGTTGTATTCTTTATTGTATATATCGGGATCAAAAGTAGCCTATGTTACTCAGGGTGAATGTAGCTTTCTAATGGTGAAAGAATTTTTGAAATCGGTCCAGTAGTTTCGGAGATTACCCCCAATATACATACATACATGTTACCAACGTTACCTCTTTATAATATTAGTATAGATTTACAGTTTGCTTTTACGTCAGAATTGAAGTTGTGTGAATATTAAATACCTGTTTTAAATGTATCTATAGGGTGCTATAGGTAAAGCCTAGTTGATGTGTTAACTGCCTTTTTAACCTCGCAGGTTAAGTTGCTAAATACGTACATACAAACGTTATATAATCGACGTCACAGTTAAAGCCCTAAACTATAATAAAAGCAGCTAGGTTGTACTAAAATAACCAGACTACAAATACAATATTTACCTACTACAAATACATAATTATATTACTTAGAAAATCACCAGGAAAGAAGACATTTTTGTTCATAAAAAAAATAGCAAACTAGAAATTATTTTGATTTATTTAAATAAGAAATCGTGTTCTTTGTTTGTTACGAATAAGCTCCGAAACTATTGGACTTTAACCACATGAGTTTCTTGTGGATTCTTCTCATCGGAGGAGGGCGCGTTCCGTAACCTCAGTAAAATCTCGACATTTCTAAACGTTCATGTAATTTAATTATACATCGTTCTTAATGAATAAATATATTTGACTTTGACTTATTTTGTAAAAACCTTTTATCCCAATATTCTCACGAGATCGGGACTTACGCGGGCGAAATCGCGGGGCTAGTATTTAATAAAGATACACGAAGTTAGTATTTTCTCCAATTCTTCGCCTTCAGACTCCCTGAATATACTTTATATAACTTTATTATACAGGTAATAATTTTATACATTTACAGTTTTGAAAATATCACTCTGCACACAAAAACATACCTTTGCTCCCTGAAGTCGAATCGAAAAATGAAACAAAACAACTAATAAAGGACTTGCTTTGGCCAACCGTGGATGTGAACAGAGCATTAACAAATCAGTAAGACAGAAGTATAAAAATTGAAGAAGAAATTTACATTATAAAGACTATGTGAACACTTGTGTTGTGAACACCATACAAAAGAACGACTGGTCAATTATAAAACGAACAAGAACAAATATTTACAACAATATAGTAATGCTAAAAAGTGGTTAAGTCATACCTCTTCATCTCGTATGTCTTTTAAGGTGTATGAGACAACTGTTATTCCCATGGTGATTAAATCACTCGATGCAACTTCGAAAACCTGAAAAAATAATGATTTTATGTATCAATATCAAACAAACACGGAATACATCCGTTACATCCGCCAGGGGTATATTGTTAGATTTCATTTTAATTATAAAATGGCTGGATACGGGAGATAACTAAAGATTACCACCAAACGTAAAACTGCGTTTGGCCACCTACAGAGAGGCGCGCAGTATGATGCCCAAGACTAATACTAGAAAATGATACAGGGCAAGGGGGGGGCATAGACGGACGTCGTTCGACCAAGTAAAAGACTGGACTGGCCTCAACTACCAACAACTCCAGCTGCTGCTAGATCGCAAATACTTTCAACAATTGACCGCCGAATTTCCTCAGAAGATGACACCAGATGATGATGATATTTCAATGGTACTTCTGGCATTTAAAAAAACTTAGCAATTCTATGTAACTAGTTTTATTTGCTTGGACAAATTACCAAAAAGCTGTAGATCATAAAATATAGCTATAAAAATTTTGAATATCTTGCCTTTTTGGAGAATATTTTCCTATCCTTATATATTTCCTCGACGGTCATGGATCCCATGATAGCACGTTGGTGACCTTCGAGTGTCACGAGGGCTATGTGCTGGATCTCTTGTTCACTTTTCCCCAGGAACTGCTCGCACGCAGAGAGCAGCATCTCGGCGTTTTGACCTTGGATTTTAACCTGAAATGAATAAAGTATACCTATACTGCTCCTGTTCCAATTACAGATGTCTGTATTATGACGATTGTAATATTAAACATGATAAAAAAAATAATTGAAAAAAAACCCCATGAGTTTCTTGTGGTTTCTTCTCATCGGAGGGCGCGTTCCGAAACCACAGTAAAATTAAACCTCGACGTTTCAAAACGTACGTATGTGTGTATAATATACGTTCTAAATGAATAAATGAATTTTGAATTATGTTTAGTTTCATCATTAGGTTTTCAGCAAAAAAAGCTCCGTCTAGCATAATGATTATAATAATAAGGTAGCGCTGAGTGTTATGTTTATATTTTTAGTTACCTGTGCGATGCCCGTAACTGAAATCGGCACGCCTTGACTTGTGTAAACTGTAGGCGATTCGACTTGCAGCGTCATAGTATTCAGAGATATTCTCTGTACCATCTGGATGGCCGGCCAGACGAACGCTCGCCCACCCGGCACGAGCAAAGGTTTGGAATAACAGCATCCTGAAAACATCATCCTTCACTTAAAGCTGTACAACTAATAAAATATCTACTATGGGGAAAGATAATTGGCTTATAATGTGGCAAAGACTGTACTGACTGTACATTTTTAATGTACAGATGAGTAAACTTCTCGTGCAATCATGAGTATGGACCTATGTTGTGTATAAGATTGCACCCCATACAATCTCTGCGATATGTGAGGCGAACACTCCGCTGCGTAGCAGAAGTTTGAGAGTTCGGTGTCTGACGTGAAACAAATATTTGAATGGTCTACAGATAATTAAAATTAAACCCATTTTAACCGAAGTTTAAATTTCACATAAGCCTCGCGAAAACCGAAGAAAAATCTACAGAAATTTGTTTACAGTTTTTGGTGTTTCTATATCTGTATTAAATAACTCTTTCGACAGTCGGGTACTAATAATAGGTTTGGGGGTAGCCAAGCCCAAACAAGCCTAGCTGCAGTTTCTATTACAAGCCTACCTGCTTGCATACAAGTCTAGTCGCTTAGATCTGCCTTAGGTCGTTAAGCTTAGCCGCTTAGCCTTGTTGCTTAGTTTTGGGCTAGATGGCGCTGTGTGCATCTTCTGGTCATATTTATTTATAACAAATTCTTTAGTGATTATTAGATTAGATAGGACTGAGAAGCTCTCTTTAAAATTCAAGGAACTAGATCGGGCAGCACAGCGCGTACATTGACGTCACATCTATTTTTGTATAAGTATATCTCTAAAATGAGTCAAGCCGCGATAACAAGACTATAAAACAGTTCTTGTTTTTAATTTCGTATTGTTATAAGTACTTATAATATTTATACGCTTCGTGTCGACATTCATACATATCTACATCTATCTACAACTTCTAGGTAAACTGTGTGTATATACCTGCGTACAACTACATTCACGCCGAATTAATTTCATAAGTGTGGGCGTGGTACATTTCAGAGTCACAGTAAATAGGGCAACACATAAATGACGTCAAAGAATCAAATGATAGGTACAAGAAGTAAAACCAATTCAGAATTATCTCGTTACCTTTTTGTTTATTTTTTAGTCATCGGAATGTATTGATAAGATTGTTATCTTATCGTTCTATTTTATATCTAAAATGTATGTAAAATACATAATAACAACTACTGAGATAAACAAAATGCTCATAAAAACTTTGATACCCATAATCAACAACATTGGGTTGACTAATAGCTTGACCATGACATACAACTAAAACTTAGAACTTAGGAGGAATGTAATAGAATAGGAAACAAGGCGCAAGAAGATAAATAGGTAACATTGAATATGAAATATAAAAGCTAGACGGGCACAATCGCATTGCTAATGATATATTGGATAGCGTCATGGAGCAGATACAGCAAGTTAGCACTAAACATTATTAATATATAATTATCTTTTATCAACCACTAAAAATATGTCATTCTTTTTATTATCAATGTAAACAATTCTTTCTAAACAAAGGGATTGTAGAGTACATTCTCAAATTATAAGGTTCTCTGGTTATTTATCAGAGTGCACATGATTCATGCAAATAAAATTGATAATAATACATTATTCTTGAATTGGCAAGTGTTTGAATATTTATGTTAAAGGGGGCAAGTTGATGCGTAATTCTCAATACAACAAACATAAAAAGAAAAAACTCTTTTTCATACCTCAACAACCTGGAATTGGATAACAATGATTCCAGTGACTTTTTAGGGTAATTTACCTCATAGAGAACTCATTAGAAGCTTTTTCCCTATTTTAGTTAAGTAAACAAAATGTAAAATAAACATTTAGGAACCCTTACCTGTAATTGTTTATAAAAAATTATAGAAGTAAACAGTTTAGGTCTAGATTTTGCGAGTTATAACACACAACAAAAACACTAGAATTGGATAATGTTAAGAGGGGAAAAGAGGGTTTTCTTTTTGTATGGAAAGTCAAGTCAGGTATCATATTCCACACATATGAGTATATACCTATCAATAAAATACATTGCACCGAGTGACTGACGTTGATATTCACAAACAACCCTATGTGTAGCTTAATGCTTTGTCTTGCTCTTGAGAGTGATAACCAACGTTAGCCAAAATGTGACAAAAGCTGAGTCTGGCATGCAGCACGGCATAGGGTTGTTAGTGACGGCTATGTTTGACTGATTAACACAGAGCGGTTTACACTGACATTTGAAAGCTGAAACTTTCAGAGTGTGTTCTTAATATGATGGATCCATCCTATAAGAAAGATTATCTGAAAACGTAGGACACAGCTAGAAAACTAATAAAATTATTGCACTGAAACCTAGAATGAAGACAGCTGTAGCCTTGAGATTACACAAAAGCACAGCAAACATTGTTGTAAATAGAACAGTTAAGTGTAAGCTGTGATTATAATCTATTGAGTAATTAAAGATAGTGTTTACAATAAAGATTTAATCAGTCAATCTGTAGATTAGGTAAGTTTAACCAGAGTATTTCCACAAGATCATGTCTTATTGACAGACCTAAAAAATAATTAATCTAGAGTAATTGACCCTTCACAGCAGCAAAAGGATAAAACAGTTTCTCTTTAATAAAGTACTAGCAGCTCCCCGCGGTTTTACCCGCTTAAGTCCTGATCCCGTGGGAATATCGGGATCAAAAATAGCCTATAGCCTTCCTCAATAAATGGAATATCCATCGCCGAAAGAATTTTTCAAATCGGACCAGTGGTTCCTGAGATTAGCGCGTTCAAACAAACAAACTCTTCCGCTTTATAATATTAGTATAGATTTCTTTATGTTTGTAATTATTTTTGTTAATCCTTCATGGAAATAATACTCAACCGATTTCTAAAAAAAATTGTAATCAAGTCAGGCTAGAGTTCTGTATAATACATCTATAGGCTATTATAATCTGGATACTCTTACAGGATCAGTATTAACATAGGTGCAGTAATAACAAAATAAAATTTGTACAGCATTGAGTTTCATATTAGAGCAACTAACTACAAAGAAGGAAGTTTTAGACAACCAATCTATGATTCATTGTGGGTAACCCTGGAATTAAGCTTTTTTCCACATCACATGTGATTATTAGCTAAGTAGTCAGTATACTATGATGATGATTGAAATCAGAAGTGCAAAACCGAATATGGTCCAAGGGATAAGAAAATACAATTGAGAGTAAACGCGATGTGTTTATAGACTGCCAAATCTTTTTAGAGAGGAGTTGTGCGGGCTCTAGTTTTTATTTATTTCCAATAAGTTTCAGTGCAGACACATACACTAATGATTTTAGAAGGACGGTACATATTCAAGAACATAATTTGATATGTGTAGGCAATAAAATATAAAAAAAACATACCTACCACTATGTAGTTCAATCAAATATCATAGTAAGAAATACTTTTATAATGGGTTCTTACTGGATTCTACTACAATTATTCATACACACACTCCTTCGCATTGCACTATATAATAGAGTAGGATTGTTAAAATTGAGTACATAGGTAGGTACAGTAATTATCTTACTTACTAAATAGCTATCGATTTTCCTGTTTAATTGACAAAACTGGAATAGTAACACGATAGGTACATCTACGCATTACGTTACTTCATGGTCGTATTTTATGGGTAAGTAATAAAAACAGGAAAATAATCATAAAACATTTTTGGAGGCCAACGCCGAATACTCACCAGAAACAACAAGTGCTTCATTAGGACCGCAAGTAACAAAACCCCACGTCATTTTTATACAAGTATTCAGAGGATTACCAAATAAACACTGTAACTAAATCATAAAACCATGAATCTACACCAAAAAACACTATGCTTTGATAATACAAGGTAGGTAACTTGAGACAAGTCAAGTGGGCATCGCCATTCATCCATCAATCCGAAATGGGGTTAGAAACTAAAAGGTCGAGGCAGGTGGCGCTAGTGTGGCACGGCCAGATGCCGCCAAACTTCAACTGTGATTGCATGTGTCTTTAGCAATTTTATGAATTAAAATGTATTCAACGTGGAGTATAATCCAATTAAAAGGGGAGCTGAGAAAAAGGAATGCGTCTACTAGCGGAAAAAAAGCTGCTTTGACTGAAAGGTTAGTAAAAAAGTGCATTTTAGTGTTTGTTTGTTATGTTTTACAAAAAGGCTTTGTACTGATTTATATGTTGAAAATATGTAAAAACCCTTTTGTAAAAAGTACCTACATGTTGAGATAAGTATACGTGCTTATTTTCGGGGTCGTACGACTTGTAATTTTTATGATTTTATTAAAAATAAGTCTTTGTTTACAAATGGTTGACAAGGGTATTTTTTTCATGGATTTTCTATGTTTTTGTTTTAGGCTAGAGGCGTACGACAGAAACAGTATTATTGGAGTCGAAGAGGAACTCGATGACGAAATTCCTGAGTTTCCTGATATAAGTCACTTTAGAGATGTTAACGCTAGCACCAATTTACCACCGCTCGGCTGTCCAAACACCACATCCAAGAGTTTGCGGAGAGGTTTCAAGTACCTACCACCCAAAGGTCGTCTGTTATATGAAAGCAGAAGTTTGGTTACTCTTCGTGTTGCCTTTGAAGGAAACTATGCCTACTTTCATGTGCAATGCAAAGCACAAATGAAGAAACTACTTTACATAGTTTTATTGAAAATAGATTGAAATGGCACTATAGAAGTCAGTTATTGTGAATGTGCCGCTGGAAGTGGTTTGTAGGCACATTGTAAGCACATCTGTTTGTGTAAAGTTTGGTGTAAATCTGTTGCCCGGTCCGGCCTAGCTGACGGACACGATCTAAGCATAGTTAATAATAAATATTAGTCTAACTTTGCTATCTAGAGTCTGTGTACACAGGAACGTTTTGATACCTTTTTTAATTTTAGATTTTGATAAGACAGTAGTTTCACAGTAACTTTTTAACACATTAGAATGACAAATCACAAATACATCTCAGTCAATCCTGAAGAAGAGACATGTAAAGGTCTCAAAACGTTGAGCGTTGAAACAATGCCTTAAGTAATAAAATAAACACCATGTGATTATATCCGAAAAATGTCTTTAATTTATAAGTAAAATTTCCTTCATTTCATAATATTTTCTCTAAAGTTGCAGCATTTATTATTTTCGGTTTGTATTCTGCTAGGTCCAGGTGCTGTATCTAAGCACTGTCTCCTTCTGCTTCTTTCTAGACATCTGTTTAACCGTTATTGGTCTTCTGGCTTTATTTCGGTAATTACTTTGGTAAAAGAAAATATAGAAGGAACTGCTGTTTTCCTCAATACTTTTTATTTATTTTCATCACCTGAATGAATGAGAAAATGTGGATAAGGTAAGATAAGGACCCTAATTTACACAAAGCTTGGCATGAGAGAAACGTCTGTGATGATCACTGATCGATGATCATTGATGATAGGTGGAAAATACTGTAAACACTAAGGAATGGTCTATTCCTAAGAGAATATACATTCTCATACAGACTATCGTTACAATAGTAAACTATTATAACCTTCGATCAATAGGTAGGTACCTACACTAGTAGTTTTAAGAAAGGAAACGTCTTACCTGTGTAGGAATTTCTCTCAAAAAAATCATTAGGTTTAAAATGGGGAGCACATAACCTTAAATAGTTACTAGGTCGATTTTTCTCCTCATAGCTTTTATCCACTGTTTTTTTCTTTTGTCATCTTTGGGGAATAAATGATTTGCTATGTTTTTGCAATCCACAGCTAAACAAAGCGTCATTTTGTAAAATTATCTCAAAATAACCATGTTTGTTTACGAAAAAACTATGAAGGTGTCAAATAAAGGCAGACGTGCTACAGTAGCGCCATCTGAAGTGAGCAAATGGCAGTTTTAAACCTCATTCAATCAGCAAACTAGTGTTGCCAGACGTATAAGTAGATTTGTAGATAATTAAAAAAATAGAAAAAATGATCTTTGGACTTTGGACATTGGGATTTATTTACATTTCTAAATTTTTGTGTGTGAGTGTAGTCGACAATAATATTATGGTCAATAATTTAGAGACCCGTCTCTTTTATTGACGCTCATACTGCTCACAAACTTTACCCTTTGTGTACGAAAACGGTTTTCATCGCTACATTTTGATCTGGAACAAACGATAAGGATACTTAATGCTAGACTTAATGTTAATATAATAAAAAATATGTAATAAATAATAATATTAGTTGATAAAATTAGAAAAACTGCGCTCA
The DNA here is from genome assembly GCA_958496205.1 of Idaea biselata. Classification (NCBI taxonomy): domain Eukaryota; kingdom Metazoa; phylum Arthropoda; class Insecta; order Lepidoptera; family Geometridae; genus Idaea; species Idaea biselata. Next base: position 25,676,798 of record OY292394.1, on the reverse strand, counting down.
TTATTGACATTGCTCTAACTAACACACACAACCTACAAAGCACCATTACGGAGAAATTAACAAAATATGTTGAACTAAAGGAGGAAATCATGCGAATGTGGCATCTCAAAACTGTATCAATAGTCCCCATAGTTCTTTCCACAACTGGAATTATCCCCAAACAGCTTCATAGGTCGATTAAAACTTTAGATTTACCCGAATTCATTTATAGATTTACAAAAAGCAGTCATTTTAAACTCGTGTCGAATAGTACGAAATTTTTTACAAACTGAATTAGAACGGGAATCGCTACCTCATACTTTAAATTCCCTAACAGCATCAAACACTTTAGACCACTTGGCTTAGGCCCGTGGCTAGGGTAGGTAATAACACCGGTATCAAAACCGAGTAGACTAAAACATAAACAAGAATAATAATAATAATAAGATGCCTCGAGGCGAGGTGTCGGGGAGTAGCGACCCCGCGGCTTCTTGAGTGCTACAGGGGGAAGTTGGCTGGTCGGAGTGAACACTGACGAGGAAGCGGTCCCCCGCCTTTGGCTTGCCTTCATCAGCTGGTCAGAGTGGAGTCGCGAGAGCAGAAATGCTCGGAGGATAGACACCTCACGTCAGTGATGAGTTGGCCCGCTCCACAGGATTACCTAGGATGGTTTAAAATCCGGTGAGGTTGCTTCATCCTTTAGCCACTCAAGCCCCTGTTGCCCCCTGGCTATAATTTGCTTGGCTTAATTAGGGTGGACCAGTTTGTGAGTTGGCGAGTCTCCACCTGCCATTTTTACATGTTTGTTGAACATTGTTACGGCAGGCGCCATAGTCCCCATAGTTCCCTCCAGTATCCAATCCACTACGAACCCATTTTCATAGCCCAAGTAGTTTTCACCCGTAGTTTACACAATAGTTCTATCCAAACCGGGGGTATCCTTGGCTGCATTTTATAGTGTAGACAGGGATAATCGCCGGTTTGGTGTCCATTTCATACTATGCAATTAAAATTGTAACTTGTAACTAAAATTGTAAACGGGCCTCTACGTGTTGGCTTCGGCCCCACGCACGCCTACCAAAGGTCCGGGGCTCCATAGCCCCGTGAAACGGTAACGTTACAAACAATAATAATAATAATAAATAAGGAAGCGGTCCCCCGCCTCTGGCTTGCCTTCACCGGCTGGTCAGAGTGGAGTCGCGAGAGCAGAAATGCTCGGAGGATGGACACCTCACGTCAGTGATGAGTTGGCCCGCTCTCTGGCATACCAGTGATGACTTAAAATCCAGGGAGGTATCTCCATCCTTCAGCCTCTCACGTCCCTGTTGCTCCCTTGCTGTAATTTGCTCAGCTGATTAGGGAGCCCAGTTTGTGAGTTGGCGAGTCTCCGTCTGCAATTTTTACGTGTTTATTGAACATTGTTGAAGAAAAAATCCCGATATCCAGAAATTTCAGATATTGATTTTGGAACGAAGTTCCTTTTGCGTCTCGAAAGAGTTGCGAAAGGGGGCTAGACGGAAAAAATTAAGTACTAAAGTTGTAACGACACTTTTTGCTATAGTTGTAAGCCGTGCGGCGTGCGAGTGTTTCTCTGTCTGTCTCTCTCTCTCTCTCTCTCTCTCTCTCTCTCTCATAGAAAGGAACTTCGTTCCATCCAGGTATCTCTTGACACCTCTCAAGTTTTTTGATTATAGGTAATTACTTGGCCTACTACTAACAATAACGACAAGGTCCTCTTTTTAAATATTATATGTGTTAATTAATAGATATTTGTAAGATACCTACTTAAGTAGCACGCGCCTATCGCTGTGTAAAATTCCACACGTAAACAGACTCCGCTATAATTTTCTTCTGCTCAGCGACAGTATTTATCTGGTAATGTGTCGATTTTACACAGCGATAGTTCAGTTCAGTTTACGAAAAACTATAAAGTTTGACAGAATCTTGGGATCACTTCAAAGTAACGCCACCTGTCTCGACCTTTTAGTTTTTAAGCCCATTGCATTATAAGTCCTCGTCTGGAATAAGAATTTTAATGTTATGTGAAAAAGGCTCGCAGTATATATAGTCTAGCGACAATTTATTTTACTATGTTGTTCTGAGGATCAAAATAATGACAACATTGAAAGTAAAGTTACAATTTAATAGCCAACATGGTAAAATCAATTTTTTTGACAGCCAAGTGAGTCACACATGGACGCACCCTTTAGGCGACGTACAGACGAAAGGCATGCCGGACACCATCGCATCGGCTGGCATTACAACAAGTAAAGGTAACAAAACACGTCAATTAAAAAAGTGTACGTTAAAGTTAAACTCATGCTCCAGAATATGTTCACGTAAGTCTTCATCACTTCCCATCTAAAACCTTTACTCGTTGTACCTTTACACACTCTACTACCCATCTTTTGATGGTTTGAGCTTGTGAGTAAAGTTAAACATTAGACTCTGACCAGTGAGTCGTGGCAGTTGAAAACAAGCGGCAATTTAAAAAAATCGTCATGTGTCGACACTGTGATGTCATGACGATACATAGAAAAAATAGATTTGATACTTTTTATTATTTTACTTTTAATAAAAAGTATCAAATCTTATTAACTATCTAATTATTACTAACACATGAAGATTTTTTAAAATTGCCGCTTTTTTTCACTGCCACGACTCACTGGTCAGACTCTAATTTGTTTCCTATCAAAAATTAGTAAACGCAAAGCGGAATTCCGTTTAGGAATGTTGAAACTACAGCACAAAACCGTCGAAATAGTTAGAACATGCTTTGTCTTTTTCCGTGACAAGAACTTCAAAATTGACAGACAAAAACTTGAGAGGTGTCAAGGGACACCCGGATAGAACGAAGTTCCAAAAAAAAAAAAGAGTGTCGTTACAACTTTTTCTCTTATTTTTTTCCGTCTAGCCCCCTTTCACAACGCGCGTTAGGGAACTTCGTTCCAAAACGTACACCGTTACAATCTAGTTGCAGATGAATCAACTGTGTCGCTCTGCACTATATCAAGTGTCGTGTAGTGAGTGATTACACTTGAGATTGTGTTGCTTGTTTCAGTCCTGTCTTTTTATCTTTTTCGGTGAGCGAAGGGTGAGCAATATTGTTCTATATCGCGCGTTGCGAAAGGGGGCTAGACGGAAAAAAATAAGACCAAAAGTAGTAACGACACTTTTTTTTTTTGCTGGGATCTAAGTTCCATCCTGGTGTACCTTGACACCTCTCAAGTTTTTTTTTATTAAATATTGCTGCTGTGTGGAAGCTATCCAGACTATGATGGAATCGGTATAGGTGTTGGTGTCGGTGTCGTCGTGTATTTTGAGGTTATGTATGCCACGCACCACACGCTACGAGTTTACTGTGTGATGTAAAGGCATAAAATAAATTTCGGGTTACATGATGTAACCCGAAAAAAAAATTATGCCTTGATAATCTGACAAGTCATTTGGGTTTAATTATTCGGCCTTCCTGTGCTTGTGATAAGTCGCCCTGTTGGTCGTTTACACCAAGCCTTATTTCCCTAGTTTTAAATATTAAAATGGTTCATCGCCACGAAATAGTTACCAAACGAAAATTACCATTCAATCCAATTTGTTGGGATTTATTCGCACTAGCGCCATTTAAGGAGACTTATTTCATGGCGCGTCTGAATAAAAAATATTCAGTTTATAAATATTGTAAGGTTGGTAGTAAATTTGATTGATTTGTTGCTTCTCTCTCCTTGACGATATGTCGAGGTCCGAGGAGTTGAGGTTTGGTCGTCTTGCCGCTGTTCGTGTGATTTTTAAGGTAAAGGTACGATCTAAATTGTGACGTGTTTATTCAATTTCACTACAAATATAGCTTAAAATGCTTAAAACTTTTTTACATTCAAGATAATTATTATATTTGTTTTTTACTCTCCAGTTATAATGAAAAAAGCCCGGCATGGCATGCTGCAACAGATCATCAGACAGAAAAAATGTTGGAACATCGACTTCGGCAGTGAATTTCCCGTCGTTATTTGAACATAACATGAATAAACTGCATAAGAAATAACTGGAAACCTTTCTGGACCTCTATGTAAGTTATTTTTACCGTTAAAAAGATTTTTTTAATCTACCTGTAACAATAGTTCAAAAGGTCTGAATTTAGAAATTCATTACCTACCTACTTAGATGTTTTAGTTAGATCATTGTCTATCTGCCTCGTACATACAAATTCGTTTACTCTTATTTAAGTAGTAGCTAAATTTAGCAAGTTGACTACTTTTTACTGTAGTTGTCCTTATGTAGGTATGTAGATCTCATGATTAGTGACCGTTAAAACAATTTTTCGATCTACCTGTAATTTCATCTTTATTAACTGTAATTCAAAAAGTTGTTTTGTTATTACTTATTTATCCTAAACATTCTTCAAATAATTCATAGTTATTTCATGCAAATGCAGCCTATTTCCTGATAAATAAATAGCTTAGCCATTACTGTAATTTTAGACTACTTGTACTTGATGTGTGTTAATTTACTTAACCTGCTCTTTATTAAAATATCTAATTTAATGGTAAAAATCACTTAAGTTATCTATCACCCTGTCATTGCCAACATAGACGATTTTGACTCCTTTTAAAGTAACATTAGCCCTAAACCATGATAAATAGAGGGAAGGTATTCACTGCACTATCTTACCTTAGTTGGCTGGTCGGGTAAACACTGATAAGAAAGTGGTCCCCCACCTCTGGCTTGCCTTCCCCGGCCGGTCAGAGTGGTATACCGAGAGCAGAGCTCCCACTCTGCTCGAAGGATGGATGCCGATCGTAATTGGTGAGTGGGCCAGGTAGGCTGACCCTCACGGAGCCCATGACCAGATTTTGAAATGTAGGGAGGCCTTTCCATCCTTCAGCCTTTCACACCCCTGTTGCCATAATTTGTTTGGCTTCATTCTGGTGGCCCAGTTGTGAGTTGGCAATTCTCAGTATACAATAGTTCTATCCAAACCGGGAGTGTCTTTGGCTGCACTTTATAGCGTAGACTGGGATAATCTCTGGCTTTGGACCCACGCATACTTTCCAAAGGTCCGGGGCTCCATAGCCCCTTGTAACAGAGATGTTTAGTTAGTTTAGTTTCGCTGAGCCTTTTCCGCACTTAGCCTCACAATTGGGCCATTGTACGTGATTTCTTAGAGGGCTTAAGACGCCACGGGAGCCTACCCCGCATTGGCGAATATCCCATGCCTTCGGACCGTGGTTTATCCTAGGACATGTCGGTTTCCTCACGATGTTATCCTTCACCGTAAGAGCGATGTTAATAGCACTCTTAAATTTTTCTTAAAGAAAAAGACATTGGTGCGCGGTCGGCCTGGATTCGAAACCACGACCTTCGGAATGAAAGTCGCGGTATTTACCACTAGACCAACACCACTCTCAGCAGAGATGTTACAAACAAGATAAATAAATGACTTAACTGTACTTGACCTACGAGGTTACCATCATGTGGCACATTGACTCAACAAGTATTGTTTCCTATGTACTTGTATACAGACAGATAGTGAAGAGCCTCAGTCAACATTTTAAAGTGAGAGCCACTTGACGTTTGGAGCAAGGGTCAATCGTCCTTGATTTGTGGCGCCAACTAATAATGATCAAATCAATCTAGATGGCACCAGTGGTAAAAAGAAATTTCGCTTACATTTCGTTTTAAAGTTTAAAAAATTCGTATATTTAAGGGGCTGCCATACGGCTTGTTTGGGAGCCTACTTAAATATTTGTTTTTAGTTTTTTGTATGCTATCTATCACAGTTCATGAGATACAGTCTGGTGACAGAAATTCGGACAGTAGTTTTAATAAAAGGGTTTCGAAAACTGTCGGAAATGCAATCTTTGAACTCAATTTATATAGATAATGTTTGTTTTTATTTTTTCAGGTTATGTCTCAGTGAAGTCATTCATCGATGCAGAGGCTATCAAAGAAAATGAAGAGCATCCTGAAAACTATCCTCCTTCGGCAGTCTGGTAATCATTTAAAGGTAAGACAATTTATAAAATAAAATATATAATAGTCGACTACCTATACTATACAAGTGTTGGCAAGACAATCTTCACTGCTTTGAACCAATCTGAATGGAGTTAAAAAGGACCATGGAGGACATCGAAAACTTAAACTACCCATGCCTTTGAAAAGTCATGTGTAGTTTAAGTAAAAAATAATGAATGTTGTTCCAAACTAAGCAACTAGGCTTGTACTATGGACTAGACAACGGCAACGGTTAAACTACATATTATAATACTAACAGCGCCCTGCGATTTTACTTGCGTACTTAAGTCCAGATCCCGCTGGAATATTGGGATAAAGAGCCTATGTGTTATTCTAGGTCTTCAGCTATCTGTTTTCAAAGTTTTTTCGCAATCAGTTCAGGAGTTTTGCGTGAAGGAGTAAATCTATCTATCTATCTATCTTCTTCTTCTATCTATCTCTATTATATAAAAATCAATCCCTATTTCCCTTTGTCACGGCATCACACTTAAACTTTTACACATATTTCGATAATTGTTTTTTTTTTTGTGTTTGCTATTGTCAGGAGAAGGTTCTTATGAAAGAAAAAATGCTAAACCGATTTTGATGAATTTTATTTTTTTATACTAAACGACAGGACAACGTCTGTCGGGTCAGCTAGTAATTAATAAATATCATCATCATCATCAAGAGCCCGGGATCCGCTTTCCTACTTTTATGTCTCCACTTCGCACGATCTTCAGCATCTCGCACGATCTTCGGCATCAACTTGTTTAATAAATATGAATACTGTAAGCTACCTACTGGTTTTTAATTATTGAAACAAAACAGACAGAGCATGCAGTTATGCTCGTATATTCATGATATCTGTGCTGGAAGAACTTGTAAAAACTCTTGTGGATGCTTCAATAGATATATAGGTAATTTATTGGATGAATGTAGTCTTGAGTCTAGACATGAAATATTGGTAAGATAATTATTTCTTACGATTTTTAAGGTTCCGTACCCAAAGGGTAAAAACGGGACCCTATTACTAAGACTCTGTCACCAGGCTGTATCTCATGAACCGTAATAGCTAGACAGTTGATATTTTTACAGATAATGTATTTCCGTTGAGACTATAACAACAGATAAATACTATAAATAAAACATATTTAAGGGGGGCTCCAATACAACAAACGGTCCAATGTTCATCTAGGGTTCCGTACCCAATTGTGATAGGGGCCACGGAACCCATCGTGCGCGAGTCCGACTCGCACTTGGCCGGCTTTTGTAAACAACGCGATCGTTTCGACCCCAAAAATCACAAACGAGTTAAATCTACACTAATATAATAAAGATGAAAGATTTGTATTTTTTTGTGTGTGTGTCTGTATGTTTGTTATGAAGAAGCTCAAAAACTACTGTGCCGTTTTCAAAAATTCTCTCACCTTTAGAAAGCTAAATTCACCTTAACATAGGCTACTTTTAATCCCGGTATTCGCGCGGCATCGGGACTTACGGGGTAGAAACCGCGGGGCACAGATAGAGGTACATACTGTCGGCGGATCTAGGCCCGTCTGAAGTTAGGCTTTCCAAAAATTGTTGTCCCCATATTCCCGCCATCAGCCAATGTAAATCAGCTCTAACTTTACAGATAGTACAACATGACACATCTTTTACAACATTCATGTTTTAACCCGCATAAGTGCCGATCCCGCGGGAATATGGGGACAACAATTTTCGGAAAGCCTAACTTCAGACGGGCCTAGATCCGCCGACAGTATTGTAAAGCTCACCGTGCTACGTCACCATGACAACACGGTGCTCTCTTTAAGGTAAAGCAGTGTACTATCTGTGGTACTTACTAGTAAAGCGCATTGCGTGACAGGAATTGCGCTAGCGAATTTCAGGTGCGTTAAAGGAGGACGTAAGATGAAACTTTTATTTTTTCAGAACGTAAAATGAAACAATTGCTAAGTACAAGATCAAACAAAACCTTTATTTTAGAGTTCAAAATAGATATTCATCTATACTGCAGACGAGGTCGCGGGCAACAGCTACCTATCTATTTAATATTTAAAAGAAAGTCGTGTAAGTTTCACTATTTATAACTCAAGAACGGCTACACTGATTTTGCTGAAAATTGGTGGGGATGTAGCTTAGAACCAGGAGAAGGAAGGACATAGAATACTTTTGAATCCGTAAATCCCACGGAATCGGGACTTACGTTACGCGGGTGAAACGCGGTGCTCGGCTAGTAACTAATAAAATAACTAGGTACTTATAAAGTAAGTCTATATTTAGTCACCATAAGGAGCTTGCATAAATAATAGCAGGAAAAGATTGGCTAGATAAAGCAAGAGATAGAAAGAATTGGAGAACGATGGAGGAGGCCTTTACTCAAAAATAGGTCCTCGAATGAACGATTTTTTAAAGTTTTTTTTTAATTAGTTTAATTTAATTTTTTTTTTCATAATACTTATCTAATTAGTTTTAAACTTATTATTATTACGTGTTTTATAAGTATCATTCATAGGATAAATAAAGGCTAAAATAAAATAAAATAATAAGGTGCTTGCACAGACAGACAATACCCCTATATTTTGCTGCAGTGCATGCTTTCTTCATCCAAATAATGATTGTTATTGGATGTTGCCGTGTTTGTTACCGTACATTTGAAAACAGTTATCATAATGCTATTATTAGTTAGAATCAATGACATATTGTTACGATAGCTATACAAAGGTATATTATACTAGAAGAGTCCCTCGGTTTCACCCGCGTAAGTCCCGATCCCGCGGGAATAGCGGGATCAAAAGTATGTTATGATAATGTAGCTTTCTATTGGTGAAATAATTATTGAAATCGGTTCTGTGGTTCAAGAGATTACCGGGAAAATACATACATACATAAATGTTACCAACGTTACATACCTCTTAATAATATTAGTGTATTTTATAAAAACGTTTCCTAACGTCAATATCAAGAAGACGACCTATGACAATATTTGACGAGGACACTATGACAATACAAAGTGGTGATACCAGCAATGGTAGCAGAAACGAGAAACATTTTATCGATTGAGAAAAGAGACCGTCTCTTAGAAATATTTTAAAGGAAAATACATCTTCAAAAACCCACTCGCGGCGAGGAAGTTGAATATGTATTTTTCCTTTAAAATATTTCTAGTAAATCTGCCGAGAGCAATTTAAACAACAATACGGAGTAGGTAAACCGTCTCTTTTTGTGAAACGACAAGAAAAAGAGACGGATGAGAGAGGGACAGAGTAAGTCTACGAGACTTACACCCGTATTAATAGAGGAATCTAAGTGATTACTTTACCTAAGCAATGCGCTCTCTCGCTCTTATCAGTGATTTTTAACATCAATGAAAATATGACAGACACATTACTTAGACAAGTAATTACATAAAATTGACTATAAATACGAGTGTAACTCCCGTAAAGACGAATCGAGTAATTAAATTACTCTGGCTAAGTAAAATCTCTGTCACATTTTCGCAAACGTTGAAAACCACTGACAAGTGCGAGAAAAATGCAATACTTAGCCAAAGTAATTACTCGACTTGTCTTTATATACGGGGGTTAGTGTCCTAGTGAAATATTAGCCCAATTAAAACAATCTTTTAACTTGTTGCTGAATGTTCTATAATACTCATTCATAGTTATAAGTATATTATATCCGTTGTCTAGTCACCGTAACACAAGCTTAGTCGCTTACCACGGGGCTAGATGGCGCTGTGTGTTGTTCACAGAATTTATTTATTTATTTTATTTATAGTTATATCTTGTTATTTTATTTACTCAGGGATGCAATGAGTAAAAATTAACGAACAGCAACAAGTAGTCGCAAATACAGACAGATCGTTATCATATGTTATCTATGTTGTTGCGTAAAATTGCCCATTGACTGCACTCGGGATCGATGTGCAAAGGTATTTGTAAAATGTAAACGTACATTCCATATTGTTCAATAACCACGTGAAACGAATGTACCTACTCGCAACGAATTTTCAGGTTTCGAGAACAATGGGTATCGGTGTAACGTACACTAAATCAGACAATTGAGTCTGATTTAGTGTACGTTACACCGATACCCACGTAGTACGCCTGTTCGTTCATTCATTGATGACCTAGGTAGGTTTAGGTATACATAGTGTTAGATATTTGTCGAAACTACATTCAGCGCAAAACTCGTACCGGGACCTGGGTACTTTAAAGGTTGCGTCGTATTCGTTTTTTCACCATTTAGATGCATTTTCGTTTTAACTGACAGATGCTTATTATCCCATACACTTGTACTTACAAAGCTTGCCAAACGTCGTAGCTGACCTCCATCTTGTGGTTCTTATGTCTACCAAATATGTGGTAGACACTGTCGCTCACGGATCGATCTTCTGAGCCACGAGGGTAAGTGTTGAAAACATCTTTCGTAGATGACAAGGGCCTATGATGATGATGATGAGATGCGTTTTATAGTGCCGGCTTGGTGTCCACTTCATATTTTTTGAGTAAAATTGTTATTGACGCCTACTTGTTGGTTCCGGCTCCACGCACGCCTTCCAAAAGTCCGTGGCTCCATAGCTCCGTGATACTTGACGTATAATATTACAACGTTACACACAGCGCAATCTAGCCCCAAACTACACTAGGCAACAGATAATACTACTTTTTTTTGTAAATACATAACATAATTATGATAAGTACATAGAAAACACCCAGACCAGAAACAAATATTTGTTTTTAAGCATAAATACTTGCACCCGGCGGGAAATGAGCCCGCAACCTTCTGCATTGGCATTGACGTGAGACGTGACATTGACGAAGCCTATGCTTCGTATTTTCAGGACGCCTTATTTTTTTTTCCAGAAAACTGAGTTTCATCGAAATCGGTTCAGTAGTCTTGCGTAAATAGTCGACAGACTTTCACGTATATAATATTTTAATTTGGTTTCATCTACATAAATAAGTCTAATTTGATACCCCTAGAAAATCAAAAAACATACTTCAAATGTTATGTCCTGCTGTTTGGGCTCTCCGTTGATATATAGTTCAGTCACACTTTTTATATAGAATCTATACATCTATGCTATAGAGATACTAAGGTTACATAATAATTCATCCCCGAAAGTGATATTAAGGTAGGTATATACCTACCTAACAGGAGCCATTACACGTAGTAGCTATTAGGGGTTATGTAACAATCAAAGTTCTGAGTCAACATTAAAGAAGCCAAATTTTAATTTACCCAATAACTTGAAAGTTCCAAAAACTTTTTTTTCTTCCATATAATTCGCTCCTTAACCAGGAGCGAATTATATGGAAGAAAAGAATGTACGAGGCATGCCTTTTAAGTTCTGTCGTTTGAAGAAAAAAAAACTATATAACCTTATAGTACCTTTTATTGTTTTTCAAAGTATTCACCACGAAGTTTAATACACTTTTCCATTCGCTCGAACCAGTTATTATAACATTTATTCCACTCCAAAGTGGGGGTGTTCAAAATGGCTGACTTGAAAGCGTCGACCGCTTCTTCACTGCACTGGAACCTTTGACCACGAAGAGTTTTCTTAATTTTAGGAAATGTAAAGAAATCGTTAGGGCTTAGGTCAGGACTGTATGGAGGATGGTCAAGAATTTCTACGTTTTCCTGCTTCAAATACTCAATCGTTTGACGAGCGGTGTGTGAGCTTGCGTTGTCATGGTGCAGGATGATGCGTCGCTTTGGGCTAGATTTCCGAAGTTCGGCGATGACTTGTGGTAAACAAACTGTGGTATACCACTCCGCATTAACCGTTCTACGATCTTCAAGTGCAATCGTCGCAACATGACCGGTTTTCGCCACGAACGTAGCTACCATCTTCTTTGAAGTGCTTCGAGAGCGAACAACTTTAGTCGGCTTTGGCTCGTTTTGGAAAACCCAGACTGTAGATTGTTGTTTGGAATCAGGATCGTAGGCATAGATCCAAGATTCGTCACCACTGATGATGTCGTAGACGTGATTTGACTCTCCTCGGTTGAACCTCTGAAGAGTTTTCTTACACCATCTGACGCGGGCCGCCTTATGATCGTCGGAAAGCAAATGCGGGATCCAACGGCAAACTAGTTTTCTCACACCAAGCGCCTCATGCAATATCTTTTGAATGGTTGTCCCTGAGATGCCTAATAACGCCTCTATCTCTCGATATGACGATCTTCGACGATTAGTTCTCTCACAGCAACGATGTTATCTTCAGTGAAGACGGATTTTGGACGTCCTTCACGAGATTTGTCACTAAGTGTGGTATGTCCACGCTCAAATTCCAAATACCAGCGTTCGATGGTCCGCAGACATGGGACTTCATCATGGAATACAGATGTTAACTCTTCGAAACACTGAAGTCGCGTGAGGCCTCTTCGAAAGTTATAGAAAATTATTGCACGAACAGTTTCCTTTGTAAGATTCATTTTCGTACGTGACCTGACAGATTCAAACCAACGCTGTGACTAAACAATTGCATTAATCCTAATGCTTTCAATTGTTTTGATATTCGAAATTCTAACAAATTTGAATTTTGAAAAGTTCTAATTTTAAAATTGGCGGCAAATATACAAACGACAGAACTTAAAAGGCATGCCTAGTAACAATCAAAGTTCTGAGTCAACATTAAAGAAGCCAAATACTTACCCAATAACTTGAAAGTTCCAAATTTTTTTTTTCGTTCATATAATTCGCTCCTGTTGCCATCTGCAGTAAGTCTACAATTAGCAACACTTTAGTCTGGTTCCCATGCGAGTTATTACCTGTGCTAAAAGCTTCGATCATGCAATATTTAACGGTTCTAACTATACGGCTGTATTTGATACGGAGCTCGGCGCGAGAGTCCGACTCGCACTTGACCGGTTTTGCTTACTTTTTGACAGAGTTCCGCACCCAAGGGTTAAAAATCTGAACCCTTTTTTTTTATTTTTTTTTTATTTGCTTATTACAGAATCAACAGCACTTAAAAAGCTAACTTATGATTCATTTACACAAAGCTTATTGCCAATGACAGATTCTCATTTTTTACTAAGACTTCGCTGTCCGTCTGTCTGTCTGCCGGTCACCAGGGCCGTATATCATGAACCGTGATAGCTAGACGCTTGCTATACATCTGTGTCATCTGTGGAATGTATTTCTGTTACCCCTACAACAACTAATACTAAAAACTGAATAAAACGAATATTAAGTGGGGCTCCGATAGAACAAACGTGATTTTATTTGATAATGGTAACGAACCCTTATTGCGCGGGTCCGTCTCGCACTCTTCCGGTGTTACTCTTTATTGTCTGCAATAGTCGAAGTCAAAGCTATTTTTTTTATTCAATGAGTGTAATGTTTACAAATACTTTATCATTTTGAAACGTCGTCGACTTACGACTATGATTTTAGCGTGGTTTACGCGCCATAGCATAGCATGCATAGGGTTTTATTCAGCTGTGTGCGGATAGGTTTTGAGATGAATCTTCATCATCTTCATTAGTTGATGAATAGCATCGACTGATTATTCGTTTGTCAGAGAAATAATTGTTTTTAATTTGCTTAATTAACAGGTTCAAAGTGATTCTACGTGATGGACATCAGCACATGCATCTGTCATTGAAGGAACCTAGGTAAGTCCATACACTTTACACTAGCAGCGCACCGCCCGCCGTACAGTTTCAGTTGTCTATAATATCTACATACAATGTTTAATCGCAATCTGTATGGGCTTTGGGTGAAGACACAAATGACACGAAGTAAGATTACAACGACTTCATGGTTAATAATTAGAGATGGGCCGACTAGTCGGGAAAGCCGACTAGTCGGGAGTTTAACCGATTGGTCGGTAGGTGCCGACTAGTCCGGCATAATTTGCCGAATTTGATATTGGTTTTATTGAATTAGTAGTACGGTTAGAAGGTGGGTAGTCAGAAAAAAGTAAATAAAACACGTCATAGCCTACATACATCATCTAAACATCATACATCTAAATGATATAACTATTCCTCGGCACCATTCAAAAAAAATTCCAACTTTTATTTTCATTTCAACCATTTTTTGGAAGTTTCGATTCAGCTTTCGAAGTGCAAATTTATCCAAAGATACCAACAATCGCCGAGTGATCATAATTAACGCAAATATCTTGGAATTGGAATGATCTCCATTGCCGACTAGTCGGCCGATTAGTCGGCAATTTTGAAACCGACTAGTCGGCTAGTTTGCTAGTCGGCAGAACCCCTAGTCGGCCTCTCTATTAATAATTTAAACTTTACAAGTCGTTTATTGGCTAGTGAAAAGTTCACAAGGCGTGGCGTGTCTTGCTTGCATAGTTGAAAGAGGCTCAAGGTATCAATTAAAATAAAAGATCAATACTGCAAAATGGCTTCTGGCACGTATTCTATGCTAAAACGTCTCGACATCGCTTCAGCAATTGTTACATTGTTCTGAAAAACTGGGGGGCGGATCGTCTCACATAAAATTTTAACTCCTATCATCGGAGGTCCGAAAATGTTTCACATACCATTTATAATCATAATGATCATTCTTCATAAAAAATTTAAAAACTCAATATTAAAATATATAATAATTGAAATTCATAATATCACTATTCATACACTTCATTTTACTAATATTTGTTTTAATATATTTGTTTATCATAATGCTCGAAACTCATAATCATTCCAATAAATAACTTTGATATTCATACATGTGTTTTATTCTAATATTCATTTTTATAAATTTCTTAATTATAAGTGTTTTATGCATAATTATTGAAAATCATAATATCTTTATTCATACATTTGTTTCACCTACTATTGTCATCTTACTTGAATTTTGAAATAAAATATACGGAGCACACCGACTCGGATAGGTTAGGTTAATGTAAGAACATGATTACGCGCAGCGCTTTGGCGAGCGAGCGTAGCGAGCGTAGCGAGCGTGCCGCGGCAGCGGTCGCCAAAGCGCCTAATTACTATAAATAAAAACTATTACTGTCATCTTCATCATGTTATAAATAAAAACTATTACTGTCATAAAACTACTATTGTCATCTTACTTGAATTTTGAAATTAAATATACGGAGCACACCGACTCGGATAGGTTAGATTAATGTAAGAACATGATTACGCGCAGCGCTTTGGCGAGCGAGCGTAGCGAGCGTGCCGCGGCAGCGGTCGCCAAAGCGCCTAATTACTATAAATAAAAAAAACCTGATATATCTTAATCATAAGTGTTTTTATTACAACATTATTAACTAAAGAGTAATTTCTAAGAAGAAATATAATAATAGAATAGAAAATATAA
This sequence comes from Idaea biselata, assembly GCA_958496205.1. NCBI lineage: Eukaryota > Metazoa > Arthropoda > Insecta > Lepidoptera > Geometridae > Idaea > Idaea biselata. The sequence goes on along the minus strand of OY292394.1, from coordinate 25,661,522 downwards.
TTACATTATGAGTTAACTCCGTTTCAAAAAGAAGATCGCCAGAACACAAGTCAAAAACCATTTATAATTTCACAAAGAGTTTGATTGGGGTAGTTCATAAAAAGTTTTGTTAAAGTTGCCGTTATTAATACAAAAATTATGATAAATGTCTGTTATAAAGTAAGCTATTCTGAACAACGATATTATGAGTTGAAATATGTTCTTAGTAACAATAATTATGAACTAAAGCAATATGATCATTAAATGTTATGAAGAAAAAAATTATGATTTTAAACTGTTCTTGGTAGTAACAGTATTAATAAAAAAATTATGATCATTAACTATTATGAGCTCCGATGGTAGTAATAAAAATGTCTGAATAAAAAAAGTATGATAAATAAAATTATGAAGAGTGATTATTATGAACACAAATCGGTAGTAAGACAAAGAATATGACTTAAAATTTTATGTGAGCCAATATGGACCCGAAAAACTGTTCGTAATTTTGCACGAAATTACTAACACTCCTAAAGCTTCTAAACATTATTTCTTAGTAGAGATGGGCCGACTAGTCACCGACTAGTCGGGAAAGCCGACTAGTCGGCAACTAACAATTATACAATAAAACCAATATTTATTCAATTAGTAGTAAAGTTTAGAAGGTGGGTAGTCAGAAAATCGTAAACAAAACACGTCATAGCTTACATACATCATTTAAACATCTAAAATGTCATAACCATGCCTCAGCTCCAACTTTTATTTTTATTTGAAACATTTTTTCGAAGTTTCGCTACAGCTTTCGAAGTGCAAACTTATCCAAAAATAGCAACAATCGCCGAGTGATCATGATTAACCCAAATATCTCGGATTTATAATGATCTGCATTGCCGACTAGTCGGCCGACTAGTCGGCAATTTTGGAACCGACTAGTCGGCTAGTCTGCTAGTCGGCAGAACCCCTAGTCGGCCCATCTCTATTTCTTAGTGTTACCACCCTTAGGAAATACAGCTTTTGAGTCCCGCCGGGTACTAAAATTTTGACAGCATTTTTTTAAAAGCTCACTGCAAAATTTCAAAAATATTGTTTTCGAGAAAAACTAACGATGTCGAGACGTTTTAGTTATATTATGATACGTGCCCAGAAGAAAGCAAGACTTCAATAACTATTCATCATAAGATAAATACGCTCAAACCCGTCTTTATTTGAATACGATAATAGTTCTGTCAATAAGATGCTTCAATAATTAGTAATGTTAAGCGTGCAAATCAATGTGAAGCGTAGTAGTGGAGGGGTTCTGAAGACATAGGGGGGTAGAGGGGTTGCGTGCGAGCGAGGGGTGGCCGGCTCGGTACCGCGCAAGTCTCTGAGAAGCGTATCGACCGCCCCGGATATGCATTGCGATGTCGTCCGTCGTCGGAGAGATCAGCCGACCTAACCTACCTCCCTCTACCCACTCGCGGAACCGCGTGCCTCGGCTTGCAAATACCTACCCAATAAGTAAAGATGCAAGCCTTGCTTCTAGACCTAAACATTACGTTGCTACTTTTCGTCCGTCCCTATTTCAACTGGTTGACATAGGCACACTATATAATCATCATCATAGACCATCGCCAAATCTGTAATTTAATAAAACTTTTGATTGACTCGCTTAATAATTTAGTTGAAATTGTCGTAGATGGGCTTGTTAAACTACATATTTTAAGCAAAAATAATATATATATAGAATCACTCTAAGTTAAATAAACTGAATAATCAGATTTTTTTGTGTTTTTTATGGGAACTGTTGAGAAGGAGTGTGTGTGTGTATGTGTAGATTTTTATGATATGGCCCAACTGCGTATTTAGCTTACACAGAGACTAGGCAATTTATTTTCTAAATCCAACGAAATAGACATTGTATGTTTTATTTAAATTTTCATCTCCGAGCTCTTACCGCCACTGTCTAAAGTAAATTAGGTAGAGGCTTTACGTATTCCTAAAATAGGTACTCACGTATCGTATCTGTATGGAAATCGCTAGAACTATTGTAGGGAACACACTATTTCCGACGTGCTGTCGGCGGCGGCTGGTCAATGACACCGATCAGGAACTCTTTGCGAACGATTTGCTCAACTAACATTATTTTTTTGTTAATATTTCCGTCACAGGTTCTGATTAAGCTTTTTAGTTACATAGGCATCTAACGTACTTCTGTATTTCTGTAGTCTTGATTTTTTTGTGCGTTGTCTTGGCTTTAGCGTTTATGAAGAAAAACGTTATTTTTTCTAATCATTATTATTTATAATAACTTCATTCAGCTTCTGATTTGATGTACCTTGATACAATACAAGAATATTATTATATACACCGTACAAGGGCAGGGTTGTTACAAGTATCATTTATAGTATCATATTTTTTTTGATTTTTTTTTTCAACACCAGCAACAAATTGGTGGTGATTTTTAAATCGCTACGTGTCCGTTAAAGGCGGGACCTAGGGGAAATCTCGTATAGCCTTATTAATAAACGTGGAGTAGGGTCGAAGAAGGAATAACATGCTTTGTCTTTTTCCGTGACAAGAGCTTTCAAAGTTGACAGACAGAGACAAAACGTAGTAAACCTCCTCCAACATTATTCCACTTTTTGAGAGCGGTGTTGGTCTAGTGGTAGATACCGCGACTTTCATTCCGAAGGTCGTGGTTTCGAATCCAGGCCGACCGCGCACCAATGTCTTTTTCTTTGAGAAAAATTTACGTGCGCTATTAACATCGCTCTTACGGTGAAGGAAAACATCGTGAGGAAACCGACATGTCCTAGGATAAACCACGGTCCGAAGGCATGGGATATTCGCCAATGCGGGGTAGACTCCCGTGGCGTCTTAAGCCCTCTAAGAAATCACGTACAATGGCCCAATTGTGAGGCTAAGTGCGGAAAAGGCTCAGCGAAACTAACTAACTAATTATTCCACTTTTATTAATAAGGCTAGTAGAGTTTTAAACAATAATTTTGACAGTTATATCAATCAGACAGTTATACAAAAAGCTGCTACTTGTTCGCTAATTCAATTCAAATGGATATGTTTTATTCAAGTAATTTGTTAATATCGGCTTCTACCGATATTGGTCTGAAGCAATCAGCATCCACTGATATTGGTCTGAAGCAATCATAATCCACTTATATTGGTCTGAAGCAATCAGCATTCACTGATATTGATCTGAAGCAATCAGCATCCACTGATATTTATCTGAAGCAATCAACATCCACAGAAATTGGTCTGAAGCTATCAGCATCCACTGATATTGGTCTGAAGCAATCAGCATCCATTGATATTGGTCTGAAGCAATCAGCATCCACTGATATTGGTCTGAAGCAATCAGCATCCACTGAAATTAATCTGAAGCAATCAGCATCCACTGATATTGATCTGAAGCAATCAACATCCATTGATATCAATCTGAAGTTATCAGCATCCACTGATATCAATCTAAAGCAATCAGCATCCACTGATATTGGTCTGAAGCAATCAGCATCCACTGATATTGATCTGAAGCAATCAACATCCATTGATATCAATATGAAGTTATCAGCATCCACTGATATCAATCCGAAACAATCAGCATCCACTGATGTTGGTCTGAAGCAATCAGCATCCACTGATATTGGTCTGAAGCAATCATCATCCAACTGATATTGGTCTGAAGCAATCAGCATCCACTGATATTGGTCTGAAGCAATCAGCATCCGTTGATATTGATCTGAAACAAACAGCATCCGTTGATATTGATCTGAAACAAATATACAGTATACATGTAATAACCAGAATCAGCAACAACCCTGCTTCATACATACAATCAAGCACATTGTAGTTTGTGGGCGCATACGCATACACCACAATTATTAAGTTGCTCATTCGCTGTATTGATCTATCTACTTTTAGCATAAGTATTTATACAACTTCTATCAAAGTGTTTTTAAATACAAAACACAGTTTCCTCTTGGGTCCCGTAAGGGTTATTTAGTATTCGAAGAAAAATACTTTAGTTGTAATCAAACAAATAAATGAAGGGTGAAAAGCTGTAGGTGAGTTATAAAGATATTGTTTTGTAGATGAGAGAAGCGCGTTCAACGAGCGGTGCGGGCGCATCTTTTTTGCACCCCGTGGATTCCATTGCTCCATGTCCAACTTGTAAGTCCGGCAGTTTGCCGAGCGTTGACCGCTCGCCCTACCTTACGCAGTGTTAAGCTGTGGATAACTAAGCTACGGAAGAACTTAGAAGCTTTCAATGTATATCCGATAAAATAGATTATTTTCTTTCCCCACTTGTGTGCTCCTAATGATAATCGTAATAAAAATCGTACAAATACCTACCATGTAAATCATTTTGTATGATCACTTTTGTATATTTGAAGGCCTGTAGAGTCAATTTTAGTTTTACAACATATTTACAACTCACTACAACGGATGAATGTTATTGCTTTCTCTCTGTGTTTGAGTCATATTCAGCCTAATACACAATAAGTAGAAGAATGAGAGGGAGGGTGTAGAGTAGATGCGCAGTTGTGTTGTGTGCGAACCGTTCATTGATGCGCAGACGCCCGGTGGGGTGGGGGGAGCGGAGAGGAATGCGGTCGCGGCGAGCAATGACCGCGCCCGCGCCAGGGTCGCTTCCTTTACGAGAAGCGCGGGCCGACGTACTACACTCGATCCCCCCACCTGCCCCCGTACTACATGCTCCTCTCGACTTCGACGCGCGTTTTTCAACCCGAAGTCCGTTACAAAAATTAAGTGCGCCGCATTCCGCGATCACTTGTGTCTCTGTCGCTCTCAAAGCACGCTGATGTTCCTATCTTTTTCTTAAGTGGCTTGGGTTGTCGCCACTGCCTTGTAGCGTTGTTCGATATAGATACTGCAGCGAGCACTGGTCAAGAAGTCCGTAACTAAGAACTCCTTAAGTTAAGATACAATATAGAGGACGCATCCCGCCCAGCCTTTGTATTCTTCAACAAACATTTGGAAGCCCATACTTAGGCTTCCAAATGTTTGCTTAATTATCTTCTGTTAAGTATTTATAACTAAGCTGGTGTGGGTCAAATAATAATAACCTAAATTTCACTTCCTGGTGGCATTGGCAAGAACTAAAATAAGTACTGAATACTCGGTCATTTACATTTTAGTGCCTATTTGTGACTATCTGCTCTGGGTATTCACGTAGGTACCTATTCTATATTAAGTCTGATAGCATACATAAATGTTTGAACTGAGTTGTTGGTCATGGTCTTTATCAAGGGCAAAGGTATGGATGGACAGATAATAATATATTAGAGTCGAAGTGTAGAGCATTACGTTTAGTGTAAGCATATGAATTTAGTGAGTATTATTGTATTTATATTTTGTCGGTATTTAGATACTTAAAGTATGCACTTATTTTTATTTTTTCTTATTTTCTATTGAGTGGTTAAATTGGCCTCATTTGGCGCAACCCTTAATTAAAACCTCCAATAGTTGTTGGAGCTAATTTATAAACAGAATAAGTTAATAGGCAAGGGGCGTAATAAGGAGAATTGCCAACTATACTGTTCGCCAATTCCAAATCATCCCGCTACCTGACCCGCGGTATCGAAGTCAGCGGACAACGTAGCGTACGCCAGCGCGGGAACTAGCGCATCGGTCGAATGTGCGCAGTTTCCCAACCCACTGCCTTCGTGGCTGGTCAGGCGGAGGAGAACTGCGCACTTACTAGCAATACGCGATGGTGCTACGCTAGCGTTACGCTACCTCCTGAATTAGAAAACGTTGTCTCAAAGTTAGCGGGCTACCGTGGATGAGCGGGAACACAGCGCCAGCGCTAGCGGGCGTTGAGAACTGCGCATCGCTCGCAAGTGCGCAGTACCCCGCTCGGCTGCCCACCAGCTGCCCCGAGGCCGGTCGGGCGGGCGGACGACAGATTCCTATGAAGACACGTCCTTTTATTAGTTTGCTGTATTAAAAAAAATGCATAGTTTGTTGCATTTTAAACTTGTCATGGCTTTGTTACGAGTACATAGCGAAATTGGCCAAATATAGCCCATTATGTTTTTCCAACTTACCCCTTTTCAAAAATCAACATGGTAGCACTTGTCTCCTCTAAAAGACAGTCTAGGTCGTCGATTAAAAAAACACTTAATTCAAAACCATGCATTGAATGTGTCTATATACGTACAATGTTAATAATAACACCGTAAATTAACGCTTTTTGTACTGAAAATTAATTAAAACGTGAAACTGCGTTTTAAACATAAAAATATATTATTGCCATTAAGTTTCGAGGCGGCGTCCATATTTGGTTTTGAAAAGCTTTATTAATGTGACTGAGGTAAGCTTCCGCAAGTTTACAATGTACCTTGACTTTTGGAAAGCCGAAGCTGAAGGCTCTCTCATGGGCACTGGACGTATGTAAACAGGAAGCAAGACTTTTACGGGCATGACAGTGGCAGGACAACGACGTACTTAACGTTTTCACAGTATTATACGGTAACTAAATGCATTAAAGACTTACTGCATGCGATCCGCTACAGAGTGCAGAGGTAAACCAGCGTACTCCCTCATATCTAATACAGTAAAACAGTTACGACACCTCCACATCTACCACCACGTGAAACGCCGGTCCCGTCACCTCCACCTCTGCTACCACGAAAAATGCTTAATTGAGGACGCAAAAGGCGAATATATTATGGACTAGTGCAATATTCAAATTGGATGCATCCCGTAGAAGCGTCAGCAAAGCTTGTGTTGGGTTCAGTGGCATCAGTGGGTCGAACGAAACGCGACGCGCCTAACCGGACACAGGCGAGCGGGGCGTCCTGCATACTAGAACCACTATGTAGACGCAGCAGCGGTCGTTATAGGTATGTAGGTTGTTTGTGTCCCAGCGCGGTGCAACGTGCGGCCGTGACGCGCCCGCGACCGATGCCACTCGATGTAAACACTTAACAAGGTCAACTGCCTACTGCTTGGCTCGCGATCGTACCAACCATCCCACTGCATCAAAGCCCCTGCACTGTAAGCTGAACATCACATTTATTAATTCTGTTTTTATGGCCTTCAGTTTCATTTAGCATCATTGTGTTTTTATTTTGTTGTGATACTTACCTACTTGTTTAACTATTTCTACTTCTCTTCTTTGTATTTTGAAAAGTAGGTAGGTACCATAAGGTTATTTATAATGTACGGAGACATATAAATTGGATTACCTGCATTTACAAAGTCAAAAATATTTCCACCAGTAACGCCAGTTGCCACTTGTAACAGCGGTTATTATAAGAATGTTTGAGGTTATATGTACATTTTTTGATTTTTGTTTTTGGCTCCTTAAATGCTTACCCATGTACCGTATTCTCCATTGTCCTGGAACTCTTGTAATGTTGTCGAACATCCTGTCCACATTGGCTTTGCGTTGTACTTTGTCTCATTGTTCTATAGATCTAAATTTTGGAAAGAATTCGGAATTCGTATTTAGATAACTGATCTTTTTTTCGGATTTTTCAAGACCCAATTAAGCAGTTTAAAAAACACATTTTGAGAGACACCTAGATTGGTAAGTTCTATTCGCACTCCTGCATTTGCAATTGTAGTTATAGAGCAGTTATTAAGGATGTCAAAGATTACCTCTACCAGTGGTTCCATTTGGAACCAGTGGCCCTTGGAATAAAATATCTTTTTTATTTCTTCCCAATTTGATCCAATCAATAAACTTTTTAACCTTACACGATTTTTATTTTATTTGATATTTGATCCAATCAGTTTTGATAGATTTCTGTACTTATTCATGAATTTGTTGTACTCATCATCTCCGAGTCTTCGAAAAAAACAGAACACGATTATCAATTAGTGTACTATCACTAAAAGGTCATCCGATTGTACGAAGGCTGTATGCAGCATTTCATTAAGCTTGATTCCCTGTCGATGGTGCAGCGGCAGTCAGGCCAAGGTAGGATGATGATGTTCCCTGCAACCTCTAAATTGTTCATCGAGTGCCTCTATTGGTACACTTTGTCTTTAAAAAGTCTATGCCCTTAAATTATGCCTTCAATTTGTCTTGGGACTTCTTGATAATTTTAATATTGATAACAACATCTGGTTTTTAGATGTCTGGATGGGATCTCTATAACATATTCATAGTCATGCAAGATGCTTCTCAGGGCCTGGTGAGCTAGTGATTGTCTGTGGTTAGGTTTCTAATTTCTATTTCCTATGTTATTGTGTATTTAACTGTGGGTTGCCCTATCAAATTCAATTGTTTGAAGATATATATTATTTTTAAATCAAACAAAAGATAATTTAGTTTTTTTTTAATTGGCGTACACTGTACTTACATTAAATAAAACGTTTTGTTGTTAGGTACGTAAGTTAGGTATTTGTGAGCTACACCTTGGCTCATTGCCATCATCTACAAATAGCGTGGTGCTACGAACTAACGGATATTAAAAATCTGACATTTAGGTTTTAGGAATACGCGCCTATTAAAATTAGAATCTCGATTGTATTACTATTAAAGGCAAAGCACTTGCATTATACGATTACTTATTAATTTGAACACAGTCTGGACTGAAACCTTTCATCATTTTGTATATTATTTTCTAGTTTCGATTTGTCCATAACGCGTGACTAAAAGTCAGATTCAATAATAATCGTTAAAAGGCTGCCTCTGTGCACACTTACTGTATACTTACTTATAGGGGACAATTCTACACTATTATGGTGTCCACTCACATGTACAATGCGCAATATAAACCAAGATAACCGTTATATTCTGCGAACTTTTGAAAAGCCTTGTCTGAAATCCTGCAAAAAACGGCTTTTTCTCATAACTTGTTGCCAAACCGCCTCCGGCTCTTTAATACATCGTGCAGCAAGAAGGTTCCCACGCGTGACTTCTCCATCTCACTCTTGCACTTCATTTTTACATGTGTCACTGTACAACGAATTTTTATGTATTGCGTTTTCTAGTTATACTACTTTTAAATATATGATGTAGACATACCTACCAATACATTAATAGGGATATCCACTTGTAGCTTATACTTATTTACTAACCATAGTACTTTATTAGGAGGACTAGCTGTGTCTTGCGGTTTTACTCGTATAAGTCCCGATCCCGTGGAAATTACAAAAATCCTTTCTTATCGGACGCCTACATCACATAAAAAATACACTCTCCAAGTTTCAGCTCTCTACTATCAGTGGTTTAGGCTGTGCTTTGATCCATCAGTCGGTCGGGATAAAGCATTTTATAGATATAGTTGAATAGATTTAATCTTTGGACGCTATCGCCTTGATAAGTCTTCGACGACAAGCTTTAGAGACAATTTAAAAACTTTGTGTATTTATTCTAATTGCCCTGGGACCAGGACTAGGGTTTCAAGAAGTGATTAGTGAAAATTATATGTCTCTATTAAATAAAGATAGGTCTCGATTATTTTAAAAGTAAAATGTACAAATATAAAAAAATCAGCACAGCATGCATTCGTCGAGGACGCGGCGTGGCATGGTAAAAGCTATTTGGTGTGCCGGTGGAGAATGCAGTTGAACAAGTCCGTTCCATTCTCGATGCAAAAATATTCACTGGTATTCCTGTAACTACTCGGCCACAGTCATATCATGTCGTTATCATCTTACATGTTAAATACATTTTTAATATTGTACTGTATCTATTTTTAAAATAAGAGAGTCCGTTTTTCAACCAACTTGTAATTTTAACGAAGTTTCGGGTTACTTTGGCTTCTTATTAGTTATTATACCCAAAAGCCCAATAGGAGCGTTGTATAAGTTTGACTTGTATGTACCTACGTCCGGTCCTAATTTGCGATCAACGTAGGTTAAATGGAGTTGGCGTTCGTCCCACTTATTCCTTAGGAGGGCTTGCGGCTGACTGGGTAAAAAAATGTACTTACTCCCAGGGTTTACTAATAATTAATAATACAAAGTTATTTTTTTGTTAATACAGTGTTTTAGACTCAATTTTGACGCTATTGTGTCAAAATCTAGGATTAAAATTAACTCTACCTTTTTTTTTTTAACGTGGAGAATCGCCTTAAGACCGTCAGGCCGCTCCCGGGGGAGAGCGGCCCGGTGTGTGGGGGTCCCCCTGGCCGAAGATGGTAGGTGGCCAGGGTATACCCACTAAACTCCACGGTGTCCAGCACTCCGCCATTGCCAGAGCTCGCCGGAAAGACCTTTCGGATGAACATCGACGAGCTCTAGCGGCGGTCGGCCCCGTCGGGCCCCTTCTCCGAAAAAACCCCTAACGGGGAAAACTCTCTCGAGAGGCGGCGCGGACACGCCGCCACCATCTCGGGGCTCAGTGTTTGGCGACGGACTCCCCCGAGTCCGCCGCCAAGAGCCGTTTAGGGGAACCAGGGATGTCTGGACACTCCTGATTCCCCTGCGATGGGTGAGGTTTGTGGCCCCGTCGCCGACCACTTTTCGGCTGCAGGGGATAGGGCGAGCGGCAACGACACACCGACACTCCTCTTCCCCTGCAGCCCCACCGCGTCCGCCATCAACGGTTACGGCCCCGCCGAGGCTGCGGCAGATAGGGAAGAGCGGCAACGCAACACCGACACTCCTCTCCTGCCGCGGCCCCGAAACCTCCAGCCGCGAGCCGAAGCTCAAGCGGCCCCTCCTCGGGTGGGTTCCTCTTGGTTCACCGTGGGTGACCAAGCTGCCGTGGCTTGGTCACCCACGGTGAACCAAGCCCCCGGGAACCCTTTACCGAATCGAAAATTAACTCTAGCTGGCGTAAGTGCGGCTTACAAATGCGTTTCGAAACACTAAGCAGGTGAAATCGTGGGCGATATTTGATTTAACTATATGTTTGATATAAAATAATAAGTTTTTTTAGTCACCGATAGCAGATCGTTTAGTGTACTTCTTATATTATATTGATATTATTTTGCATCATTGCAGCTATGTCATTTTCACAATGTTTTCGAAATGGTAATTCATTTCAGTCATCCAAACTTATATAATAAATCCGTAAGTTTGTTTGTATATTTGTTTGGTTTGTTCTTCACGGTCAAACGGTTCGACCGATTTGGTTAAAAATTTGCATAGGGATAGATTAAGTAATGAAGAGTAACAAAGAATACTTTTGATCCCTATAATCCCGCGGGATCTAGACTTACGCGGGTGAAATGGCGATAGGCTTCTAGTTTAAATACATCTTCATAATTGCAGCTTTGCTTTCAGCCTTCAGAATGTTTTCTTAATATTTTACTTTAGGAATTTAAATATATTTTCTCCATAATTTTATATTTAAAGTAGTTATCTATGAGGCTCATTAAAGCGAAACCCTAGCTTTGGCTGAACTCACGTTACTGGCTGTAGGAGGTTGGCGTCTATTGATTGGGGGCTACGCAGACGAAATTGCGACGCATGTACAAGTACTTAGGTTACCATAAACTTGGTGTTGAAGTAAGCAGACTTCCTTTTGACCTAGACCGTTACTGATTGGTGCCTTTGTCGCGCGGTCGTCGTGCCAAAGTGCCGTACTCAAATTAATATGTGTCCGGCGTACCTAATGATTAGCATCGCATTAGTATGTGCCACTAGACTTGTTTGCCAAGCACTCGACTCGAGAAATATTTGAGTAACCGCACTTTGGCGAGCTGAAATGGCGACTAGTACGCCATCTTGTAATCGACCGGAGATAATTTGGGACGAGACGAGATCAGGAATAAACAAGTGATATTGTATATACGTCACGCACCTATTACTGTTGGCTAAATGCTATCATGGGATTCATTTACGGGGCATTTTCACTGTCACCAGGGGTTTTATTCCAGTTGTAGAATTGTCCACAATTTTATTTCAACATCATCCCAATTGCTAACAATACACTCAAAATAAAAATATAGGTAACTTGCAAGTTGACTGCAATCAAATCTTTATTGATTCTAAATTGAATGGAAAACTGTATTCTGCAAAGAAAATTGTAATGAAAAATGTCAAAAGTTTGGGTCAAATTTGAAATGAAAGATTCGCTTCAATAATATTGAAAATATATTTAGAATAATTTTATAACGAGAATAGGCCGCGATGGCTTACATCTTAGTTTAATCGATTTTTAACATTATTATAAAAAATACGTTTGTATACGCAGCAAAGATATAGTCGTTTAGTCATTAATATAGTCGACATAAATACATAATAGCAGGACCAAATCCTGTGTTGTAAAATTATCGTACCTATTTAAAGCAAAAAAAGGTGCTTAAAATACCCTTTAATATTACTAACATATACTTGTTTTTACATTAAGATTTTGGTAAACTTTCTCTTCAGTTTCTCCATCATTCACATCACATCGCATTTCTGAATGTCAGATATTAAAATGAAGAAGAAAAAAACGGAATTCAGAAACATTGAGTTGTGACCTAATTTTCAATCAAAACTGTAGTTAAAATTGGTATTTCATTCAAAGGCACAATTATCCAGAAATACGATCCAAAAATTAGAATTAACAAATAAAGCATAATTTTGCAGGTTTTACATCAAAACGATCGGCGAAAGTTAAAAATTTAAAAAAAAAGTTTCACAAATATCGCCTCTTTTCGATCGAAAACCAAGCTCCTTCTGTGGAAGGCAACTTGTGTTATTCTGAACCAGCACACTGCCCTCTATTCCCTGATGCCAGTATTACCCATTCATTACGCTACACCCTGTATAATACAAAGTTGTGTTAGTTGGAAATGTAATCACGCGAGACGGCTGGACAGATTTTAATAACATGTCATTTGTTATATTCCTAGAGAAATAGCAACGGAGAAATAAATACATACATAAACTTTTTCAATTCACACAATTTGTTAAAATGGTTGAAACGTCGAGGTAAGAAAATAAATAATAATACGCAATTACGACCCGGGAAAATGTAACTAAATGCATACATACCAAAATACGGGTCGAATTGAGAACCTCCCTTTTTGAAGTCGGTTAAAAATAAGATATAATTGTTTATCTTGTACATTTCGTACTAAACGAGGCTTCCACTTACAAACATGTGTTATCCGGCACATTACAAAGGAGTTTAGTGTTTTTATCAGTAGGTATGTAACGGGGGCGTGTTGCCAATCTGCCAGTGTCAAGCTTTTTTACCCGACTCCGAAAAAAGGAGGGTTATGATTTTCCTTCAAAAAGGATGATATGATCGATGGCTAAACGAAGTGCGCCGGGTCAGCTAGTAATAATATAAATCGGTTGTTACCTCCGCGGTTTGGTTGTTTAAAATGTCTTAAAATAAATTATGGTACTTTCCCCTACTATTATCAAAGGCTATTTTTCGATTACGAAGTCATAGCTAAATCACAACTTTTTTGAAGGGTTATGATTGTGGCACCTAGCCTTGTAAAATTCTTATCTCATTCGAGAGATAAGAAATTAACAGTGGCAAATCAGTGGACGGATTTCTTTAATAGGAACATGACATATTTAAAAAAACTGTCCTGTAATGTTCGGAAACGTTTTAATTTTTACAACGAATGACATGATCAGCACACCATTAACGTTTAGTAGGAAAAAAACACATTATATAAACAAAATTTAAGTTTTAAGTTTTCCAGCCGCTTATTAACTAATCGAATTATTATGTGATTTTGAAAATAGATTTCAGAGTGTTTTAAGTGTTGTACTATCCATCAGCGTGTATACATGTCAATATCAAAAATCCAAATAGTTAATATAATAATAGCAGGTAAAACACAATTTTAGTGATCTGCAAATAGTGGCATGTACTGAATTAAGGTATCGTAAGATTTGTCTTATTTTATGTAAGATATTTTTAGTTGCAAAGTGTTAGAAGCTTGTGTGCCTAGACGTAAAATGTAGATGGTAAGAAGAGGTTGTGCAATTCAGAAGCAAAGTGCCCGAAATGTATCCGGCAGGTAAAGACGACAGCCTTGCTGCGACTGTGATCTAGGCATAGCAGTGTTTGTTCAACTAAGTAGTTATCCTGTGGTAGCTCTCCTTATAGAGAACCGAACACTAGCGTTTGGGGACACGATCGGTCTATACCTATTCCCGGACGGTTGCTCCTCGGAGTGGCTAGACGGTACTGCGGACCCCTCCATTTATACCCAAGGAGGTCATAGTAGGGGAAGCTATAACGTATCCGTATCCTCTCAATAAACTTAAGTGCCTTATTGTACTTGACTGGCACATCCCATACGTGAGAACAGTAATACATACACCAGCGAACTTATACTTGGTAAAAGCTCAGGTGCTGATCCGGCGTGCAGGACTGTCTCACCTTATCTTCTTCTTTTCGTATAGTGCTGTGTCCCACCTGGTGTTACAGTTTTCAGGTTGCCCTTAGGCTACCTTGACCTAACGACTGCTATCCGAGACACTCGGGACCAACTGCTTCACATGCCTCCCGAAGCGTAGAGGAGCTCGAAAAAAAAAATGCAACACAATTTATCTGTCATCCATGCAAGTAATGACGGTCTTTCATGATCGCCAGGCCAGGTTAGGCTAGGCTAGCTCTTTGAGGCAAGTTGAGCATTGGTCTCTATAAAGGGGAAACGTTGAGAGAGAATGTTCAAGTCATGCCAAGAGGCGGTCAGTCGTCGTATCAGATACATTTCGGAAAGTGGGAGTTAAATGTAATGGACTCCTCTTGGTGGAAACACGCCTGGGTTTAGGACGCGTTGAACCTGGACAAATTGGCATTGTCCTATTTAGAGACAGCCATCAGATACTGATACTGATTCATAAGCTTTTAACTTAACCATCGCCTCTCTAAGGCACCGGACTTGTATTCTTATTGGAGGTCGCGTTCCGAAGACACACTGGATAACTGACGATTCAAAATAATCTGTGAAAATCTTACTGAATCAACATATTTTGAGTTTTGTGCCACTGCTGGATCGTGCACTGGCTGTGTAACTCTTCACAACAGTGCTGGCGTCTGAGTACTTACCCCATATATTCAGTAGCAGAATACACCGTTTTCCCCATTTATGGCTAAACAATGTAGCCTGTAGTTTCAGCTCCAGTTCTCTAGCTATCTACATACTGAGTAACATCTCAATCGGTTCAGTAGTTTTTGCGTGAAGAAGTAAAACAAACTCGTTTACCTACACACAAATTGTCACATTTATAATATTAGGTCATTCATCATTACATATGAAATTGGCGTTTTGTAAGGGAGGAACATAAAGTCTTTTTTATTATAATAATATATTTATTTAATCAAAGTATGTACCATTGCTATCTATGCACTTTTGCCATCTCATAGGTAGTTCATTGATCCCTTTACTAAAAAAACCATTAGGACGAGAATCAATGAAATCTTTGAAGGCGCTTTGGACTGCCCCATCGGAGTTGAATTTTTTCCCTTGCAAGAAGCTATCCAAATTTCGAAAAAAATGGTAATCTGTTGGAGCCAGGTCCGGGGAGTACGGTGGATGTCTTAGACATTCCAATTGAAGCTCCTCTAATTTGGCAGCCGTCTGTTGTGCAGTGTGTGGTCTAGCGTTGTCCTGAAGCAGCAGTGGCCTAGAGCGATTGACCAATCTCGGTTGTTTAGCAGCTAGCTTTTCCATCAAGGTTTGCAGTTGCTGACAATAGATATCTGCTGTAATCGTCTGGCCAGATTTAAGAAAGCTGTAGTGAACGACACCGGCACTAGTCCACCAAACGCTCACAAGTAACTTTTTTTGAGTCAATTTTCGCTTGGGGCAGTATTTGGCTGGTTCGCCAGGATTCAGCCATTGCGATGAGCGTTTCCGATTATCGTACAGGATCCACTTTTCATCACAGGTAATGATCCGATTTAAAATCCCTTCATTATTGTGCCGGTTGAGTAATGTAACGCAGCAGTTGACGCGCGTTTGTCGGTTTGCTCCACTCAATTCATGAGGTACCCACCTTTCAAGCTATTTCACCTTTCCAATTTGCTTCAAGTGGATTAAAACAGTTTTATCACTAACACCGCAGCCTGCAGCTAACTCGGACGTGGTTTGCGATGGATCTTTCAATTCTTCATTAGCAACTTTAGTCTCCGGCCGTCCACGGGGCTTGTTCTGCAGGTCGAAATTTCCAGAACGAAAACGTTGGAACCAAAAACGCACTGTGTTTTCTTTTGCGACACCGCCGCCATACACATCATTAATCCTTCGAGCCGTTTCTGCAGCACTGGTACCACGGTGGAACTCATACTCGTAAATAACACGATATTTCAAGTTTTCCATTTTGTAAACTGCGTGACGCAAAGAAAAAACCAAACGAGGACAAAACAAATGAATTATGGTTTTCGAAATACAAATGTATGAATAAATAGCTGTATAAATTTGAAATTGGAATCCCTAACCAAAGAAGAGATATTTGAGATCAAAGTGGCCAGTACGACAAAACGCCAATTTCATATGTAAGGACCTAATATTATTAGAATGGTGAATTATTAAATTCTCCTGATTTTGTTAAATTGGCTTATTAATACAAAAGCATTGAGATTTTCGTAGTGAACTTAAATATTTTAAGTTAACGAACTTATTCAACGGCTAAGAGCTAGGTGGTACATTCCATAACGAGAATTTTGAGAGACCGGTATTTTTGTCTTGTAGGTAAAAATATTCGTTCCCAATTCGCTATGCTAATGATTAAATAAATTAATTTTATTTAATAAGCATTTAAAGTATCCCAGTTCTTAACATACGTTACCGTTAATAAAATAGAAAAAAAATGATACAATGAAAATACTTTTTATTAAGACGTTTTAGGCATTAAAATGTTTTTATGTTACTGTTAAAATTTTCCATATTTTAATGATTTATGTTCCTAACTTTTTAGTTAAACGTTGAATAATTTGCATAATGATAATTGTGTAAGAGATAACTAAGAAACGTGAAAGCGCACCTGAGACTTCTGCTCTACTCTATTTTCCAGGAGTTTTTAAACAATCGCTCGTTGTAACTCAAATATCAATATTATGACGTGTTATATTGGTGAAAGTCGTTAATGCAGGGACACCAGCCATTGTCTGTGCTGAGTCACGGGCTGCGCACGCGCTGCTATTTCTACACGCCTTACGTGGGCGGCGCATTTATTTAGTGCTCCAAACTTACGCTATGAGACCGGAGATCGACCAATTTCCTAGTTGTCATTGTTATATTTTGAGTATAAAAGTTATAATCCACTATGGGCTAAGATTGGGTACCGGAAGACGGACGTCGGAATCGAGGCAGACCCCGTAAACGATAACGTGAGGATCACGATGGAATAAACGGAGATTGGCCAAACCTAGATCTGAACCGGACTGCTTAAAAATATATTAGGTACGCCTATGCCCAACAGTGAAACAGTTAGCAGTCAAAAAATAAAAACTATAGAAAAAGTACTTAAATGTATGCAATGTGTTTTACGCCATTGAGGCAACATTCGGTGCAGACAGTTGGACGTCGCGGGCGTCGACGACTGACTACGATGAATGGGCTTAAGTCTAAAGTAGGTCATAGGTATTGTTAAAAACCTACGAATATAGTCTGGATGTGGGCTAAATCTGATGATCACATTATCATTATCGAGCAGAATCGACATTAAAATTCAGTATAAGAGGTAATGCAGCAGAACTGAGAATGCTTAGATTTGAAGTTAAAAGAAGATCTAGTTATGGAAAAGGTGTTTGGTAACTGTTTTAGTGGGCATGGACATGCTTTGCTTGAAAGAGCTCTTGCTCTAAAAGAGTTTAGCAAGTAGAGTGATGGTTAAAAAAACCCGCCTGCTTAAAAAAACTTTAAATAAAAACATAAACATAATAAATTGTGTGACTACTAGACTTGTTTTATTTTCTTTTCAGTTTTTATTATGTACATATATGTTTTTATTTAAAGTTTAGTAGTCACAGAACATAGTGACTGTTAAAGTCGCTATGTTCTGTGACTACTGGACTTGTTTTATTTTCTTTTCAGTTTTTATTATGTACATATATGTTTTTATTTAAAGTTTTTTTAAGCATGCGGGTTTTTTAAATTTTTATTTATTTTTTTTATTTTACGCTTTTTAGTCAGCATTAGGTGCAAGACGTGATATTATCAATTTTATTGTATTTAAATCGCAATTGCATCATTTTATTGAGGGGGTTGAATTGAGGATTATTCAGTAAGTTGCAGTAATCTAAGATATGGATGACTTTTAACCAACTTTAAACCGTTGTAGATCCCAAATGGTTACATTAAATGAAAAATGGTTAGAGAAACCTAACAATGATTTTTAAATACCTATTCGACGATACCCCACTCGACATATAGTCAGTAAATTTTTATTTTTTAATTTTTTACAAAATGGCGACAGGTGATCGCCATTTTGAATTTTGATAACTGTCATGTCTTCAGTGACACTCCCAGGATTAAGACGAATCGATTGACGCGCGAATCATCAAAATCGGTCCATCCGTTTGGCCTCTGGAGCGCCACATAGGAACATACATACATACATAGACTGATAAACACATAACCCTTCTTTGCGTCGCGCAGTCGGGTAAAAAGAGGATGAGACTCAAGAAAATATGGTCTTTATGGATCACGATATGACATAGATGAATGTAACATATTTCTGACATAGTGTTGAGCATGTAGGAAGAGTGATAGTGGAAAAGAGGAGACCCGGGAAAAGATGGATGGACATCGTATGATTCAGATCAATATTAATTATAAGATACCAATTAACAGAGGAGAATCGAAGAATACGTGCTGTCCCATGCCGCCGACTCTGAACACGCAAGGATAAAGACTTGAAGAAGCCAGTATAATGGTATCCGTAAATGGTTTCCGTCAACCGAATTGAAGAATAGGACTGGAAAAACCTTAAAATTTAGAATAAGTGACCCACATCAAAAATCTGCAGTGTCCCACTACTGGGCGTCCCACATGCGTTCCTTCCTTCCATGCGTTCTTTCCTTCCATGCGTTCTTTCCTTCCATGCGTTCTAATCTCTAACTGTGTCAGACAAGTCTTCGTCGAATGCATACACACATCGCATCGTCTCTTTGATCTACCACGGATTACGAAGACATTTGGCGTCTTCTTCATGAACCTAGCTAGTGGGTTGCTCTGCTCTGTTTGACCATCTCTCTGAAACATCAAAGTTAAACGTCTACATATACAATGATATACTTGTCCGGTTTTTCAGAACTTATCACTTTAAAGTGAAATGGCACGGTGGTGGTTCTCTTAGGTTAGTCTTGTTGGGCGGCATTTTCTACTAACGCACGGCATGGGCGGACGGAGCAGGAGCGCGCGAACGATGCGTTATGTATGGGCAAGCCAGACGAGATCGCGTCTTGTTGCGTACAGTGTGAGTAGCGCCGCCGCCCGGCGAGGGCGAGCGCGGTCGATGAGCCCGACGCAGAGGGCAGCACGGAGCCACCGCGGGGGGCGCTCCTTGCCCCCTTCTGCTCGCGCACTTCGCGCCGCGCCGCCGCGCGCTCACTAATGCGTCATAACGCAATCGTAACTGACGCGTGCTTCGCTCTTTACCGTGCGATTGACGGTTCGCGCGCGCCAAGTGAAATTCAGTGATAACTTTTGTACTGTTTTGGAACTCAATATTTTTTAAAACCGGTTACACCTTTAATAATACAGTGACAAATGGAGTCCATAAAAGGAGAGACTGAAAGAGTGGCTTGCACGAGGTCGGCGACACGTGCTCATGTCTACATCCTGAAACTCAGTAAGTTTCAGTTCGTTTATTTTAAAATGTGAGTGAACCATTGACGTCGTCGGCGGGATAGTAGTCTGCGCGTTATTTTGGCAGCATAGGAGGGCGCGCGGCTGGCGCCGCTAGCCGCCCGGAATGCGGCCTCCGCCCCGCCGCGGCCGCGCTTTGACGGCGCCGATCGCGCCGCGCGCGCGTAGCGTAATAAATAAAGGCGGGGCGCGGCTGCGTGCGCGCGCACCCTCCCGCGCTTCCTCGCCCTCGGGTCATTGACTCGTGCCCGCCGCCCGTCCGTCGCCCGCCCGCAGCCGACGACGACGCTGTCGAAGACAACAAATTGTAGGAAGTACCGCGATCTTGGCCTCAGAACAGCTTCGACGTTGAAGACCGCAACTATTTCAATGTCAATGCCGTTGATTAGACGTCACCGGCATGCGGCAGCGACATGAGCCGGCTGCTAGTAAAGCGACGCATGGTTCAGTCGCGCGCGCTCGCGTCCTCCGTCGTACTTGTCGATTAGTTGCGGCTATTGACCCTTGGGCCCTGCACCTGGCCCTTTTAATGCGTCACCCTCGATTCGTGCAAGTACCGCTTAGTGCCTATTCAAATATTAATTTTTAAGTATAATATATGTTATTATTTACTACCAAGTACAAATTGGTAATCTACCATTAATTTACTATCTTCTAGTAAGTAAGTAGGTATATTTACCGTAGCAGATAGTCTAAACCTCCTCTTTCTGGTTGTTTGTTAGTGGAATGCTAAAAATAAATCGTGAACTTCCCGGTTGAATGGCGTCGCCGTTGCCGCGGCAAAGCGCGGGGAGTGGCTCGCAGCCATTGCCCTCTTGGTTTGTTTACAACTTACGCTTTGAAAATAGTAACAGGCCTATTTGCACCCTGTGAGCTTTAAATTAGGGTATACAGTTATGAAGGGGAACTTGCCTTGCGCTCGCGCCATCTGCACAGGCAAGCGTTATAATAAGCTACTGTCGGGCGCAGACAACGTCGGGTAGGTGCATAAAAACTTACTTGAACAATTCTCGTCGCCAGGTGCAATGTGAGTCTTCTCTGCATCGGAGGTGTGCCTAGTGTTAGGTCAGTAATTGTCGTGCCATTAGATGACGTGGCTGCCTAGCCACTCGAGCCAATGACCAGCTTGCCTCGCAGAGCCTCACACCTTAACGGATTTTCGTATCGCATAGCTATACCGTATCACGTGTTGTTTAACAAAAACCGTGTTATAATGCGTTAGGCGGCACATATTTCACATAGTTAAACACGAGCTTACCGGACACGGTGTGAAAATGGTTCTCTTACATCCGATTCTAATCTTTAAGAATTAAAGTTCGTTGTAGACAAAGATCATAATTATGTTCGGCAATAAAGCTGTGCTCGCGCAGGTGACAAGTTAAGTCTAGCAAAAACGTAATCTAGCCATATCGTGAGTAATCTGTTCCATATTGTGAATTTATTTATTTATTTCTATTTCCAAAAAACAACTACAGTTATCATTACAGGGGTCCCCCAATGCAATAGAGTAGGTAACAAGAGTTAAAGTAACATTAACAGGTATTTTATAGCAGATTTAATTAAGTAAGTTATGACAACGTTTTTACAATCCTATCTGCCTTGGCCTTTAAAATTCTGCAACGGTAATAGTTGAAGTTAGTATCCAATTGACAAATCAGATGTCTAAATGTTTCATTAATGTTTCACTGGCAATAACTACTAATGAGACTCGTGAGAAGTGGAGTGCGACAGCGTAGCCAACGTTGCTGTGTCTGAGCACGCAACGGGAGGTATGCGAGGAAAGCTGTATCTAACGTTACTCTCGTATTGATTCGACATTTTTTCGCCAACAGTAAACATCTCAAAAGACATTTTTCGCATGAGAAATAGATTTGCTACGGTTTTATCCTATCAATTTGGGCTCAAAAGTAAATAAATAAATAAAATAAAAGGAGAAGTTTTTAAGTAATACATGACAACAATTGACCAGTTTTACAAAAGTAGACGTTGCGTTGAGTATTTATACTTAGTTATGTTAAAAATCTGAATAATTCCTACTCTTTGACAGAAACGTTAAGTTATCGGATATTAATACTTATCATCATACTATCTTATTATCATCATACGGTTTCGCGTTTATATTCCACATGGTTGTGTTCAGCGCATGGTGACCGTTTGGAAAGCTGTTATTCGTGTCCACGGTTGATCGATCCACATTGCTGATGTCCAGTTTACCTGATCCGCTTTTCGTGGTCCAGTGGTGGTATTTTTTGAATTGATTGGTTAATTATTTTTAACATTCATTTTACGTGACCAGTGTTTGTATTCTCGTATACTTTGCATGCGTAACAGGCCTTCCGGTAGATCATTGTAGTATCTAATTTGCAGCCGTTTAGGATGCGAACGACCTATTTGACATTCAACGTTTTTGACGCTATGTTTTAATAATAATACAGGAAAGGCGCATTTAATATGTTAGATTCGTTAAGTTATTTAATTTATTATGAATGAAATATTGAACAACAAAATGAGCTATACTTCCGGGTTAAAACGGATGTAGCTTTTTATGTAAAATAGTTTATGCAATGTGACGTGACTGACCGATCCATCGATAGGTCTTTATCACCTGTGTCTGTGGGTTAGTTTAGTTTCAAAAACTTGATTTGATATGGTTGGAAGGACTAAATGACACTTTTCATTAGTTATTTCATCGGGACAATGGATTTTTTGTGTTCGCTGTAGTTCTGATATTGAACTTTATTGTTGCACCAAGTAGGTGATTTTCGTATCTATATCCAGGGTTTTGTTGACTGTGGATTCTGAGTTCTAACTGAATCAAATAATTTTAAATTCTCGACAAATCTTAATAAGTTTCATAATCTTCTAATATATAAAATTTACATGTCACAGTGTTAGTTACCGTACTCCTCCGAAACGGCTTGACCAATTTTTATGAGATTTTGTATACGTATTCAGTAGGTCTGAGAATCGGCTACTATCTATAATTTATTATAATTAAATTATAATTAGATTAGATTTTTTGATCCCAAGTCAATTAAACTCGTATTGAACGTTGAAGTTGGGTTTAAAAAAGGCCTGCAACGTGTCGTCGGCTACAGTTCACTAGGTGCAATTTCAAAATGCAAAACTGTAATTATTGTCGGCACCATGTTTTTCAATTTGAAACCGCACCCACAATAAATTTCAACTTTGCGTGTTGTTAAAAACTATTATTGCCTTTAGATTCTGTTTAAGCATAATTGACATAGTTAAGGTCTTCGTCTGCCGTACCTACATGTCTTAGAGAATATTTAACGTTGTAATGATGCCTTTAGATTCTGTTTAACCATAATTGACATATTTAAGTTTTTTTGTATGCCGTACCTACATGTCTTACAGAATATTTAACGTTGTAATGATGCCTTTAGATTCTGTTTAACCATAATTGACATTTTTAAGTTCTTTGTATGCCGTACCTCCATGTCTAGAGAATATTTAACGTAGTCAATACATTGACCGCGGCGCGGCGTCGGCCTAGCGTCTGGAGTTAGTAAAGACAACCACTTACTACCGGTTTTTTTAGTATGTTCCTTGACGTTGTAGTGTTAAGTAACACAAATTCAAACAGATTTCGGCATAATATAAAGTTGCACTCGTAGCTGATAAAACAATAAATTCAAGTGCTGTTGCACTTAAAATTGAAGACAAAAACACGATCGCCAGCCACGCCACATGCCGTTATAGGTACGAAGTAGAGCATCTCGTCACGCATTCATTATTTATATATGCTGCTAATGTGACGGTTAATGTATTTAATTTTTATAATCATTTTTAAATAACTGGTTGCGAGCTTTTTTGTATCATGGATTATACAGGGGTATGACATTTATCTGATGTATCTGTACCTTATCAATTCCCGGATATTTGGCACAAGGGCGATTCCATCATAGGGGGTGCAGCATTAAGACGCATTCAAAGTGTCAAAATTAGTCTGAGCCCAGACCTCGAGGTGCCCGGAGTCGCAGGGCTCAGTGACGGGGAGTAGCGACCCCAAGGTCCCGCTAGCTCCAGGGGGAAGTGACCGTCCCTTACCTTACTTCCTTAGTTTGCCTTAGTTGGCTGGTTAGAGTGAACGTCGACGAGACGTAGCGGTTCCATCGATTCTGGCCGGTTAGAGTGAAGTCGCGAGAACTGCTCGAAAGTTGGAAACCTCCCATCAGTGATGAGTTGGTTCTGTGGCATACCATTTATGACTTACAAATCGAAAGGCTGACAGATGAGGATCCTTCACGATCCTTTAGCCTTTCACGGCCCTGTTGCACTCTTGTAATTTGCTTAGCTGATTGTGGTGGAAGTATTTACCATCAGCTATTCTCGATACAAACGCT
Organism: Idaea biselata; assembly: GCA_958496205.1. Classification (NCBI taxonomy): domain Eukaryota; kingdom Metazoa; phylum Arthropoda; class Insecta; order Lepidoptera; family Geometridae; genus Idaea; species Idaea biselata. The sequence continues at coordinate 25,637,479 of OY292394.1, read as the reverse complement.
ACACAGAAATTTGTTTCTTTTTACGGATTTTCCAAATCCTTATCTGGTACTATTTACTATTTATTACTTCTCTCCGTTTGAAATCAAAAGCTCTCTCACGACGGAAATGTTCTGCTTATAACTCAGTGCAGCACGTTGCACCATCAATTCATCGTGGTTGGAATCGATTTTAATTAACGTTTATTTAAATTCAACTGACCATGTACCGCTAATCACAATTAATTTTAGTTTGCCTTTGATTTCTTCTAAGTTTCAAAGGAATTGTTCTAAGTTTCAATGAGTCCCAAGAGTGAAGTGATAGTTCTCATTGTGAGCAGTGCTCATTGTGCCAAGTTCCCGCTTTGCGTCCAACCCGTTTCAATAGATATCTTCTCTTTTTTATCGCGGGTGCAGAATCGATATTGGCTACTTAAATTTTACATTGCTTTGAAACTAAAAACAAATACCTATCTACATGCTTCATAGTTAAAATAATTAAAGTTAATAATTAAGGGCCCTATTCTGAAAAACTGAAAATCCATGTCGGGCGCATCGAAAATTGTTGATTATTTCATGACGGAATGTCGTAGAACTTTTTTTTGTGTACAGATTGTAGGCGACATTATTTCCGATATTTTAGTGCAGTTTCCATACAAATATGTCGAAACGTATTGAAGCCTATCGACATTTTAGCCAAATCAGACATTTTTTGTCTAAAATTTGGATAGGCTTTGCACCAATAGGAGGTTCTTGTCTTAAAACTACACCAAAACGTAGGAAACAATGTCACCTACAATCTGTGCACAAAAAAAAGTTCTACGACATTCCGTCATGAAATAATCAACAATTTTCGATGAGCCCGACAGGGATTTTCAGTTTCAAGGTCGTTGGCGTATAACCAGTAACAATCATTTAGCGTTGAGTTTTGCCAGGTTTTATTTTTCAAATTAATATCAAACTTTTAAACAATACTGTTGCCAATATCGGCAAAAAATATATATATTTATACAAAAATAAAAAACCGGCCAAGTGCGAGTCGGACTCGCGCACGAAGGGTTCCGTACTATTATCTATACAACAGATTTAAACCATTTAAACCCCAAAAATTCATTATTTTTTCTATTTTTGTGCGGTTCACAGAATACATCTACTTACCAAGGTTCAGCAGTATAGGTCTTATAGTTTCAGAGAAAAGTGACTGTGACATACGGACGGACGGACAGACAGACAGATATGACGAATCTATAAGGGTTCCGTTTTTTGCCATTTGGCTACGGAACCCTAAAAATGATGTCGAGGATCGTATACGGCGTAATTGCCAACAAGCCATCAACTAAGTAATGTTTTTTTTTAAATTATTGTTCTTATATTGTAATGCTATTTTTTGACTTTTATACCTATTAGAATTGTATGAACGAACACAATTAAAAACATGAATAATGGATTATTCTTTCAAACACACATATTATCTACTTTTATTTTATTGTTTCAAATACAAACAACTTCGATGTGGCTTTGGGTGAACTGGGTCGTGTTAATGTATACTGCAGGTAGACAACGCAACGGTTGCATTCGAAACCCTTAGAAACCTCCGCATGCTGTAAAAAATATTGTAAATGTGCAACACATTCCACGTCCGTTGGTTTTGTGTTCTCTCCTAAAGTCTAAATCTATGCGTGGTGATTTACGTAACGGCTGGGATAAAGCTATTTTTTGCTATAAAGAGATATAAAATGATTTTAATCTAACAGAATGTCGTTACAGAAGGTTTTGTTTGAAACGAAATAAGAACAAATTTGAATCCTACTTATTTAAGTTAGATATACCTTCTTGATTGATAGAAACGTATTCAAAATGGCCCTTTTCAGGCCCCAGAAAACTGCGAGAATTAAAAGTTCACAAATCTTCTGTCTTAACTAAACTGGAATGGTCTAATCTAGTTTTGCAGAATTGATGCGTTGTTTTGGATTATTGTGCATTGTAGGTACTGTAATTCCATTAAATTGGTGGGTAAAGCTTACTTTTTTTTGTCCACAGTTAAAACGACGCACAGCGAAGCGGGCTAGCAATACGGCGCATTCAAGGCTAGACGAGCAAGATGTTTAATTTGCATCCAGGTGAGCGCATTTATTAACCTTTCAGACAAAATAAATAAAACATTTTATGTTTGGGTCGTATCTTTACATATAACATTCAAAGTCCTGACAGATTCACTGACTGAGTTATGAATATATCAAAGCACAACCGAAACTGCTGTTTCCAAAGCCATGAAATTTGGAAGATGGAAGGTATCTATCCACTAAATGAAATTTTCAACGGGACCGGGACTCACGCGGGTGAATCTGCGGGACGAAGCTAGTATTCTGCTTTTCTGTTTATATAGTTTCGACTACCGACGCAAAAAAGGAGTGTCACGTGTTTTACCATATGCATGAGATTTAGGGTGTAACTCCTTACCATTTAAACCCATTCGAATCAGTTTAAATATTAATAAAAAGAGCTGAATTTTTCATGATTGACGTCTGTTTATGTTTTGTATGAGCTTTCTCGTTGTTTTCTTACATTATTTTAATAAACCGTAACAATTCTCGTGCATCGTTTTTTAAGAGTTACATTCGATCGAATTTTGTTAATCTTACGGCGTATTTTCTTTTAGTTGGATCTTTGCCAACGTAATTTTACAGCGATGAATCCAAAATAAGGTAGAAACGTAGTTAGAATCTTGAATTCATTGATTTTAACACGTTGAACGACTTTGTGAATATTTTTGCAAACGTGACCGTGGGATTTATAGGTGAGACAGATTTTAAAACATTGCAGCTCCTTCAAAACGGAAGTAACTTCTATCTAAAACTTACTTATTCTTGAGCCGTACACTAACCCTCGTATTTATAGACAAATCGAGAATAATTACTCTCGCTAAGTAAATTCTCTGTTACATTTTTGTAGACGTTGAAACCACTGAAAATATCGAGACAAATGCATTAAATAGCCAAAGTAATTACTCGACTTGTCTATAAATACGGGGGTAAATGGGCCCCTGCAACCTCCGCTTCAAATATTTTCAGTTCAATGTGGTTTACAAGATTTTCTTTAAAATAAATAGTTTGAATCACTAAATAGATTGCAATGAAATGCAGTTCGACTAAAACGTGAATATACCTCTTACTACGTCACAAGAGATTGTTATTCAACATCGTAATTGAGTGTAATTATAATGAAACACCACTACTTCAAGCGTTTTCGAGTAAACCCCCTGGGTTTCTGGAAAACGCTTTAAGTAAACTCTGTTGCGCTGAATTTGCACGTCAATAGTGATAGTGGAAGTGCTGCATATAGATGTATCTACGTAGTAACATTATTCCGTATTAAAATAACGGTTATTATTAAAAAAAGTAGGTATAGGGCGACTATTTTATCTCGATATCGGTACGTACGTACTGCATAGTAAATTGTATCTGCGTTGTTGTGCTGTCGAAAATATGATATAAGTACAAAAATACTAATATATAATATGTAACGGCCCGCGGTTTCACCCGCGTGCGTAAGTCTCGAGACTTTTTGCGTGGTCGAAATAAAAATTTGACTACATTAAATCGCGCTCTAAAATACACGAAACAAGAAAAATATTCTTATCACAGATATAATTATCTACGCATTATCAACGTGTCGTGTCATACAAATATAAAAAATACATAGCGGTTTAAACATAACCCTCCTAGGTAGATAGTTAGGGAGGTACACCCTGAGATAAATGTTTCCTCGTACTACCAAGTACCTATCATCGAAATCCGTCCACTATTTTCTGAATATTATATTGTGAAACAAACAAAAAAATTGTATATTTACAATATTCAGGCTTCCTTTATGTACTCAATCTTAGAGAGGTTTTTAAAACACGTTTTAGTTAAGGTCGTGTGCAAGTTAAAAATATTTATATGTTAAATATAAAATTCTCATTATAGGAGAAAGTCGGTTATATTGGCCCACTTTTTCCTATTAAAAAGACACTTTGTATTAATTAAAAAATTTACTTGGTAAAAATCTGGTGTAGCAAAAGTAACTATCATTTGTAGTACTTACTAAAATTGTTCAGACCCAACATCCTTCCTTCTGACTACAGAACACTTAAAAGTCCGGATATAGAAGTTCACACCACGAAAGTAACTGGCGATGAAAACAGGGTATTTCTAGGCAAATTGGGGTCTATAAAGAAATTACAATTTCAAATTTAAAAAAAAGTAAGTAGTTCAGTTATAATAAGTAAGCTTACTGTAACGAATAACTGCTTCTCCGGTTAAGCGATGTGTAACGTGAAGTTGAAAAAAAAATACAATTGTGTTTACTATAGTGTGAAAACGCAAAGTGTGTGACTGATGACGAGTTCATACCTATAATAATGAGTAATGTAATACTAAGGTAGAAACAGTTCATGCATCCATTCATACTTAAGACAATGTCAAACACGTAGCTCGCTAACAAAAATCGTAAAAGCTTTTTAGCGTTAGAAATCGTATTAATGTAACGTTATTTCGTCATCGAACGACACTAGCAACTAAGTAATTTCCCAACTATTTAAATCTGCAATGGGCTTTGTAACGATTCTAAATTAAAATAAAAGTTTCGTTAAATTAATTACAAGTTAATTTAAAAAAACCACCTTCATTACAATTAGTTTAAATTAAAAACCTATTACTTACATATTTTAGCAGCGTGGAAAATTACGTTCTACTTGTAAGTTCTAAAAAAAACATTTTTTACGTACTAGTCTGGTTTTAGTTATTATTGTCTGAGCGCTAGACGAAGACAACGCGAGACTGAAAAGCTGAAGATTATCCGGGCAATACCCATTCAGCGTGGCAACTGGAAATGCTGCCCGCATTTTGGGGTCGCAGCGAGGACTTAGGCTTATTTTAAAAAGTGTTGTCCCGGTTGAAAATAGAGGTTTTGGGTACAAGGCCCGCTGGGTGCATGCAATTTTGGAACAAATAGGTTTCTTTTCTATAATACAAGTTTTGTAAGTTGACATTTTATTGTATATAAGTACTACTAATCATTAAATACAGCTAACATTAAACGAGTAGAATAAATACTAGGTTCTAATGTTTGTTAAGTACTATACCACTCCTTTAACTAATGAATTTTGTTTTTAACCTTACTCGTGTGAGAAAGTCGTCGAACCCTTCTTATACCGGGTGAATATAAATTCGATTTGCAATCATTTTCTAAATCGAATACTCGATTTTCTTGCTCCTTTTTATTTTCAGCTTTAATAACAAAATACGTCAACATTAAATGAAATGAAATATGTACTTACTACAAAATAGAGTGAAAAAGCCGTAAGTTGATGAAGTCATCGTCATCATGAGCCCAATGTCCTTTAAAACGGACACCGTGAAGCCAGTGTAAACGTAACATTTATTCATGTCTCCGCAGATTTTGTCGAAATAGCAGGTTAGGGTTAGTCCATATTCCTGTTTCTGTGTAAACCCTATCCCATGGGAATACCCTGACAATAGCCTTTCTTTGCGTCGCGCAGCCTGGTAAAAGTAGTCGGTGTTACTTCACTCCTCATTTATAGATGTATTTTTTGATCCAATATTGATATAAATTGGTACAGTGATAGATGGAGAAGAATAAAAGCTATTTTATTTCAGTCTCGATGTCGTCGATACCGCAAACAGCGGGTCAGAGCTAGTGTAGATTATAAGATAAAGCCTTTCCGTTCTGTGTTCAATAGGAGGCAAAACTGCCTACTGTTTTCCAATTTTTTAAATTGAATATTTTAAGTTACAAACCCATGTGCATGTCGAGGCAGTATTGCCTTCAATTGAACACAGGAATGGAAACAGGCAACCTTGAGCCGCCGGGCCTCAACCGCTCGAATGGAAAGTGGGCCTTGTCCCGTGGCACAGTGGCAGATGTCTCCTGTGAGATGCGACATGTGTCGATACATTTGCGGTTTGCCAACTGCCCCACACGGTTCGTGGTTAAAAGGCTGGCTTTTGTTAGGGCAATGTGCCGTCAGCACTGGAACAGACGTTTCGATGTCCGTTCCGGAGCCTTCGTGATGCAGAGGCTATTAACGAATGTGGAGCGTTGAAACACTGTCCGCATACAAAGGTGCTTTGTTACGCCTTATTATTACGGACATATTCGATTGAAGGGTTTTTTTATTATAATTTATTTGTTTCTTTCAAGTTCTATTTTTTACTCATTTTTTAATTTATTATTAGCAGTAGGACAGTTTACCTAATTGCTGGTGCGCCTCGCGATAGTAGGTATATCTTTAGTACTTAATTAAAATTTATGAAATAAAATTATATCAAGTCAGTTACAGATTGAAAATAATGTTTCATTACGAATATTTCAATTATTATCATCGCCCGCCGCAGTCTCAATGAGTATAATAGATAATTATTTCTTTTTGAGGCTACTTTGTAAGCTGTAAGTACTTACCTAGTTATAACTTAAAGATAAAGCTTTGGGGGGGGGGGGGGGGTTACTGGGGGTAACATAATACGGGCAGCTTTCTTGCATTGAATTAAATGAAACTTACCATTACCATCTGTCTGCTCTTTTATGCGGCGCCGCCGTTTCACATAAGGTGTTAACTGCTTTGTTCGATTACCGGTTGTTTTATTCTTTTAAGATCTTGTTGTAGGTACCTACATTAAAATATTTTTTTGTATTTCGTTAATAGGGTTTTAGTTTCTTTAACTCCTTATGTTGCGTTCAGCGTACGATTACAGCGGCCGCCCGTAGTCCACCAAAAGCACCCGTCCGAACGAATAAATAGCACTTGCATTAAAATTAAAATATATATTTGTGGAAACAATTATGCTACAAAGTACATTCCTGCACAAAATATTGACTACACGTTTTGCATGTAACATGTAGCTAGAGTGCTTTTAAAAGACTTGGCTATTTAGTTTCTAAACAATGTCCTGTCCTTACCATTTTTTAAATAGTTTTAGTTATAGATTTTCGTTTTTTTGACATAACATAGGGAATTCCATCGTAATTACAAAATTATGTGGCAAAAAAAATTACAATAATTTAAAGGACCCAACTTTAGTTCATGTTTCATCCGCGGAACTTTATTTATTTTTAACTGAAACACTTTGCATTCAATCAAACCGCTATGCGTTCGTAATTGTCTACGCATATTGTATTGTTAATTATTTACTAAATTGACGTATTGTTTTGTAAACTTTGACATTAACGTGGATTGCTTCTGTGATTGCGATGCCGTTTACGCAAACAAATTGTCAAATGTCAATCAGACGAGTCGGATAAAAATATTCCAATCGATTTATCTGATAAAAGTCATATTGGACGCGGTATTAGGCTGTATTTTCAGGAAACTATCTGATGCCGTTTTAACCGCCCAAGTAGTGAAAGTCTAAAAGTCATAGCCCACTTACACGACTCTGCTCCCACCCGGCAAAAATAATATAATTCAAATATGGGCTTTAAATATTGCTCTTTAGATATATTTTACACTGACTGACGAGCAGTCTGACGGCGGTAAGCTCGCTGAAAGCGAGCTGTCTGCTAATTTATGATGCCAATGTAAAATATATCTAAAGAGCAATATTTAAAGCCCATATTTGAATTATATTATTTTTGCTGGGTGGGAGCAGAGTCGTGTAAGTGGGCTATGACCTTTAGCGTTAAAAACAAGACCCTTTTAATACTCCACTCTCCATCTGGCTGTCTGTCACCAGTCTGTATCTTATGAACCGTGATAGATTTCCACAGATTATGCATTTCTGTTGCTGCTATAACAACAAATACTAAAAACGGAGTAAAATAAATATTTAAGTGGGATTCTCATACATACAACAAACATCTATACTAATATTATAAAGAGGTAACGTTGGTAACATGTATGTATGTATATTGAGGTTAATCTCCGAAACTACTGGACCGATTTCAAAAATTCTTTCACCATTAGAAAGCTGCATTCACCCTGAGTAACATAGGCTACTTTTGATCCCGATATCCCACGGGATCGGGACTTACGCGGGTGAAACCGCGGGAATCTGCTAGTGTTTGATAATGGTGTGTGTAGTCCGACTCGCGCTTTACCGGTTTTTTATCACGAACCGCATACGCATATTATGCGCTAGAATTGCAGTGAAGTGATATGAAGGCACGGATCAGACGGTCGATTCACAGCTTGAATGGCGTTGGTTATAAAAGTTGGCGAAAAAACAAGTGGCGTTGAACTCTGAGCGAATGCACTGGGGGCCGTTAGCTTTATCCGAGGTCAGGTAGGTATCGTTGATGTATTATGCGCTGTAGTAGGTACGTACGTACATCTCCGTATCGTCCGCACCACGAAAATTATGCATTACGTCTCAGCTGGTTTACTTGCTTGGTTTACTTTACTTGCGATTGCGAGTACAAAGGGGGGGGGTACTTATAAACGATGACTAAGTTTATGTCACTGTATGTTAACTTTGAAACTTCATGTCACAGTACGAGACAAACGATACATAAAGTTAGTCATCGTTTATAAGTAAGGACTCCCAAACTGAATTTCGACAAATCGTTCTACGACATGATTTTACTTCGACAATATCGAACTCCGATACGTCTTAATTTTGACAATACTTTAATTCGAAACAACTTAAGCGCGACACAACTGTAGGTACTCCGTCAAAGCGTTTCTTCGAAATTTCGTTTTCTGCGTTCCTCTGTTCTTTTTTCAACTCTATAATAATTATGAAAATGTTCATTTTCTTTTTTATTTAAGAGCGTGTTCCATCTAGAATGCTAGCTTTATGGAGCAGCTTTTAGCAGTTGAGCAACTATATACAATCATTGTCTAAAATATGTCAAGTCGATTTATGATATTGTCGAAGTACAGTATTTCAGAGTAATTTATGTCGAATTTGACTTGAGTCGGACTAGGATTGTTGTCGAAGAAAGATGTCGCCGAACTACAGTATTTCAGAGTAGTGTATGTCTAATTTTATTTAAGTCGGACTAGGATTGTTGTCGAAGAAGGATGTCGTCGAATTCACATTGTTTCTTGGTAAAGTAATGTCGATGAAACGCTTTGTCGGAGTACAGTAGTGTCGCGCTTAAGGGCCCTATTCTGAAAAACTGAAAATCCATGTCGGGCGCATCGAAAATTGTTGATTATTTCATGACGAAATGTCGTAGAACTTTTTTTTTGTGTACAGATTGTAGGCGACATTGTTTCCGATATTTTACTGCAGTTTCCATACAAATATGTCGAAACGTATTGAAGCCTATCGACATTTTAGCCAAATCAGACATTTTTTGTCTACAATTTGGATAGGCTTTGCACCAATAGGAGGTTCTTGTCTTAAAACTACACCAAAATGTAGGAAACAATGTCACCTACAATCTGTACACAAAAAAAAGTTCTACGACATTCCGTCATGAAATAATCAACAATTTTCGATGAGCCCGACAGGGATTTTCAGTTTCAAGGTCGTTGGCGTATATACTCCTCTTAAGTTGTTTCGAATTAAAGTATTGTCGAAATTAAGACGTATCGGAGTTCGATATTGTCGAAGTAAAATCATGTCGTAGAACGATTTGTCGAAATTCAGTTTGGGAGTCATAAGTAAGAGGGTACTTGTTTAAGTGTATAGTGTAAGTTTCATCCTTCGTTTCCTCCTTAGCCAAGGCCCGATAAGACGGTTTTAGATATCAGTTTTACATTATTTACTTTAGGAATATGACTCATGTATGACTAATTCATACGTATTGAACAGAATCAGTTGTTCAAGAAACTGCTATAAATTATTTATTATTTATCCATACATACCTATTATTTAATATCTTACTTCCTATCCTAATCTTCTAATATATAAAATTTCCATGTCACAATGTTAGTTACCGTACTCCTCCGAAACGGCGCGACCTTTACCAATTTTATTTGGTTTTTACGATTTTTCCATCGCGATTTTTACCAAATTTTATATGCGTATTCAGTAGGTCTGAGAATCGGCTACTATCTATTTTATTTATAAGGCAAAACAACGTTTGCCGGGTATTATAAATGTGAAAGTTTGTATGGATGTTTGGATGTTTGTTACTCTTTCACGCAAAAACTATTGAACCGATTGCGATGAAACTTAAAAAAAAATATAGCTGGACACCTAGAATAACACATAGGCTACTTTTTATCCCGTAATTCCCGCGGGATCGGGACTTACGCGGGTTGAACCGCGGGGTGCAGCTAGTTATATAATAATTATTGATTGATTAGATTACCGTTTCAATATCTCTAGTTTTGAATTTGACTTCAACTGTCTTAAATAATTGTAGGTAAAGGGCAAAAACATAAATTATAATTGTATTCGTAATTTTTATAATCATTGACGGCATCTGTGGTGCATCGAGCGAACACTTGTCTGCGAAGCAAAATCTTTCGGGTTTGTGTTTAAAAAGTTATGCTGATCATATAAGTTTGTTTCTTCTTACAAAATATTACTACAAAATTAAACTCACTTATTACTTTCGGCACTGTTTCAATGCTCAACGTTTCGAGGGCTTTACCGGTCTCTTCTTCAGGATTGATATGTGATGTAAGTAAATCAGACATTTTACAACCGAAAAATGAGTTTAATTTCAATCCAACATTGCGAAAATAGAAGAAAAATCTAAATAAATTATCTGTTCACTCCATTACATACTTTGGATTTGGTAAACGGTTGATTCTGTAGCAAATCTTCTAATATATAAAATTTCCATGTCACAGTGTTAGTTACCGTACTCCTCCGAAACGGTTTTACCGATTTTTACCAAATTTTATATGCGTATTCAGTAGGTCTGAGAATCTGCTACTATCTATAATTTATAAGGCAAATCAACGTTTGCCGGGTCAGCTAGTATTTTTTTATAATAACCATAAAGTATCCATATAGTATATTTTAACTTCTCTAATGTATCGTCCCATCATAGCAAACACTTTACGTTAGACGGTCTACGTCGCGTCGGGGAATCACAATCTCGAAAACCACGCCGTTCTGAAATGCCGGCTGTTGTTGTGTAAAATTGTTTTCTGACTCTTGGGAGTAAGGTTGGGATTGTATCGACAGTGGTAGAGGGTAGCTACTGGCTACAGTCGCCGCCAAATCGTAGCCGTAGAAAGCGCGCTTGCGCTTTTGTAGCGATCGATTCAATAAATAAGGCGTATACTACTGATGTTAGCGAGCCGGCATCGTTATCACCGCCTTTTTTATCACACCTTGAATATAGACGTTGTACGACGTACGTGTATCACCACGAGGTACTTCATTATTATTGTTGTTTCGCGTGCTCATACAGAATTTGTATTCATTTTTAAATATTATCAGCGCATTAATGACTTATCAATTGAATTGGTATTAAATTTTATTAAACACAGATAGATTTGTTTTTTTTTTGTGAATGATGTGGGTTTAATTGACGAACATAATCGGTGGTCTTAGTCAGTTTCTTATCGTATTTCTTCCGATGTGTGGGGCTTTTATAAGCTTCATGTCGTGTTTTACGTTGAATTGTCGTATTCAACATGTAAATTATATTATCCTAATATTATTTAAAAAAATAAAAAAAAAACATTATCCTTGAATGAAACCGAAATATGCTTGTTATGTTATAAAGGTGTAAATGATTGGTGCTAGCTGCAACGCCAGTGATTAATGTACTAATTATGTGTTTTCGTTGCCACCAGGTACTTCATCGAAACCAAATTACTTGGCCAACCTACTTCGTGATGTCTTTTTATTCACAACATTTGGTAAGGTAATTTCTACTTTTTAGATGTTAAATTGGTACATATAGTGGTTTATTATTCTTAGCGAATTTTTTTGTCAGTGTTTTTTGTTTATTTCATTATATTGCGAATTTATTTTATAATGCTGTGCTCTTTATTGCATGTATTGTAGAACAATTTTATTTAGTTTTAATATGATTGGAAACAAGGACATAGTTCAAACAAATATTTTGCATTGTTACAGATTGAAAAGAAAATACTGAACTGAAGTATAGAAAACTTCACAACCAATGTAGAATTCCCTGCAATATTACAGGTAAATACAATTTTTTATATATTCTTTTAATATTATTATTTTAAGCTAGTTTTAATTGAACTTGTGCAAAGCGATATTGAATTTATATTATCAACAGTGTTCGCCGTGCGATGTAATTTTACTAGCGATTTTAATAAATGAAATGCAAATATTTTACGATGATGAAAGACTAATCCCATTGAAAATGGAAATTGCATTTTCCTCTCTATAAATCGTTAAAATCGTTTTATCATTGTAATGCTTGCGTTTCATATTAATGAAAAGTGTGTTATAAATATACATTTTGTATAGTTTTTGTAATGCATTTGACAGCCAGCGAAGTGTGCAAATGGATTGGACAAGCAGCCAAGTTGCCGTTGAAGATCGTCGTCGGCAACTCACAGGTAGGTGGCCCACTGCTTTCAACATTTCCTTACCATTTCCTACCCTACTCATTTTTTTCTACCTATCTATCTATACTTCGTTTTTTAATTTAAGACTATGATTTGGCACATCTACCTTAAGAAAAAAATACAAATATAAAGAACCAAAACGTCAGATCGCAGTCTGAAATTAAAAAACGAAGTTTATCATCATATCCTCATTAAAATCATTCGTTTTTTTTTTGCAATTAGGGCTAGCGATGTACCTTTTCAGTCACATATTACATAATGTATTTAATAACCTTACCACAAATATTTTAGCGTCTATTGATGTCTATGATGCCTGACAAGACTGCGTGTTGGCCCTAATTATAAGTGTCGAGCTTTTTCCCTATGTCTATCATCATCATTGTCACTTGTTTCTATTACTTAGTTTGAAGTATCTGAATAGCTTTACAGATATTTAACATTGGAATGGGACATTAAACACTATTTTCCTTTAACACAATTTAATGTTAAATATCCACAATTATTTAGGTACTTCGTCACCGGTCAATAAATGTTTGTTCTGTATTCTCTGTATGATAATAAATAAGATACAAACGTACCTTAGTCTCTGTTGTCATTAGCAACAGTTAGTTATTTGTGTTTGAATTTCATACAGTGAATATGGATTGCATCGTTTCATACGCCAGCGATATATCGGCTTCAGCGATCTTTATGTTTTGCCACACAGGTGCATATTTTTATTTACTATTACGTTCATGCCATTATCACATCATAATATTTATTATTACTTTCATGCCATTATCACATCATATTATTTATTTATTCATTACTTTCATTGCATTAGGAAATTGCAATCATCCGTTGTTTAAATTTACCCTATTCAACGTAACGAACTAGTACGGAAATCGAGTGCTAAACGTTAATGGTCGGAGATATAGAAAATTATCATCTAACCCTGGCAAATAATATTCAATTTATTTGTTACACCTTTACTCCCAACTAATTTGTTACTTAGTCAAAGAAAAAATCCCCAAGAAGGATTTTTGACTTACGTACTTAATATATGATTGTACTTTTTGTCACCTTTCTACAGTTTAATCTGTTTCTCGTTAATTTGGATATCACTCGTCTCGCTTACTTGTCTTTCTCTATAGAATCATCCATCAATCCTTTCGTAGACCTTTCTACGATGATTGACTTCCAAGTTTTGTTCCCTTGCGTTACGAGTTCTATTTTTTATCTACTCGTTTCTATTAATCCTATGCTTTTTTTGTACCTTCGCCTCCATCTCAATATCTGTATTTATGTTGCATGTCAAAAGCTTCTTTCATATAACTTCTATCCATTACACTCCATTCATAATAGACAGACCTAATAATATGTACCAAAAAATAATATGTTTTATACAGAACACATATCGAGGTATTCTCAGTGATTAGTGATTAGTTACACCGCAAAATAAGTCTTATCATTACTTAGTAATTAGAATCCGTTTATATCAAAAAGTATAAAAAATAATTACACAAACAATAAATAAGGCAAGAACTACGTTTCAGGTACAATAACGATAGCAACGTGGACATATTTTTCCTTACCTTTTTTGATCTATTTACTAGTCAAGAAAACAAAGTAATTGTTGGAGACTTCAATATAAAACAATTATAACATCGTTATTCCCTTATAAAAATGTTGAAACGCCAGCCTGGAGCTTAACATTAATAAAGCTCGGTTTCCCATCGTACTCGTAATTGACTTATTCTTGATATAGTGCTTTTCCAATATGCTTTCGAGCTATTTTTGTAGTAACTTTGCTGCTTACGTACCCACATAATAGTTGTTTTAGTATTAAATAGAATAAAAAGTGACTTGAAATTTAGAATTTCGAACAATAATAGGGTCAAAATATTTAGAGTACTTTTTAGATGTTAAAATTCAAAACAATTAGGTTCCATCATACGACAACGAAAAACAAGATAATCGACTTGACTATGCCTAAACCGATACAACCATAATTCCAAAACTTAAACAAATAAAGTCGTAATAGACTTTACAAAATATTTTAAACCCGCAAGAACTTCTAAGCCTAACATGGCGTCATCTATCGAATCGACTTTAAATGAAAATTTAGAACATGTTATTATTTTGGCATGGAAATTATCGTGTCCCCAGATATAGTGAGAATATTGTCGTTATCTAAACAGCAAACCATGTAAATATTAATTATAACAGTAGGTAGCTGATTTTCTGTTTACATTGAAATTGGTGTGTATCAACCCTGTCGAGAATCGTGACCATCGTCTTATTACTTCAATTCAATTACAGAAACCATTTCTTGTGGTGTACTTTATTTAAAAAGAAATCTGCCCTTTCATTTTTCAATTAGATTGTTTACATCGGTAATAGAAGTTGTTGAATTTGTTTTTGATATACTCGTACTGTATTAAAAGTACGAGTAAATATTAAATAATTTGGTATCTACGTAGGCATACAACCAAATACTGACGTATAATACAAACATTCGAGATAGAGATAATGAATTTAATTTCAATGCTAAGTGCAACTGCTCTAAAAAAATTCCATAACCTACTAACCTATATATTTATAGAAACATTCGCATTACTAATACACTAAAATATGTTAATATATTATATAATAATACACGTGTCACGTAATTATCAATGTAAACTAAAATTATCATATTCGATGCAGAGAAATAATTTGAATTATTATTATGAACCTGTGATAATGTAAATGGTAATAAAAATGTTAGGAGCTGTTGTTTTGTTTTCAGTTTACTTAACTTTCTTCCTTACTTATAAATCGGCTAATTAGTGTTTTGTTTCCTTTCTTTATAAATAAGGGGGCTAGTCTACAATATAACCGAATACATTAAGATGATTTATTCAATTTTGTTCTAATATTTTGCTTGTATCAATGTAACTGCCTTCAAGCGATTGCTATGATTTGTGAAAATCTACTTAAAGTATGATGTAGTGGCGTTTTCATATAGGGACAAAGAATTTCTAACCCGTTTGACAACAACTGTACAAATGACAGAAATCCTATTAAGGCCGTAATCGTTCGAATCGTCCATACGATTAACACTTCAGTGTTTTCTAATATAAGATTAACACAGAATGTAGCGCGACGGAGCGCAATTTTACATTTGCTGGAGGAAATTGAAACACCCTTGCAGTTACGAAGCTGATCGGCTTTCGGATTCCGCTACAGTCGCTTACATTGCTTGCTAATATAAGGATATGAATTACTTGATGATTCAATAACAAATAATGTAAAGGATAATCTAACCCACGCTGTTCAGTGTGAATCTCAATGGTCTCCCTCAAGATTTTAAAACAAAAATCTAACAAAATAAACGAGATTAATCCGGTAAAGTAGTTTATAATGGCGTCACTTTTACATATCAGTGAGTATAGAAACGTTACATAAAGACTTGCCGAGACAGTTACGTTGATTTCGCAATAAAAAATAACTACCCCGATGGGTTACGAATCATTACATCGCGGGGTATCGGGTTTGATTCCCAGTGCGGATCAAATTCAGATACTAATGGGAAAGTAACCTATATGTTCGTCTACATACATTATTATATTTGAAAAAAATAAAAACGTAGAAAGTGAGACATAAGCTTTTTATCCCGATTCCAGACAGACAGACGGATAAAGCAGCTAGTAGCAGTTTATTTACTGCATAAATGGTTTTTTACAAGTATTTGGTAATCAATGTACAAAATCTAGTATATATTAATAATATATAATACATTATATAATTAGTGTTATATTTTAGTCACACCTCGACATCTACGTTACTCTATGCTGTGTGAAAGACATGAGTAGTGAGATGTCCTGTACATCATAAATTCTCACTACCTTGTCTTTCATGCGGATTGAGTACTTATCTCCGGTAGAAGACAACATCGCGGGACTTACATTAGTTTAAAGTAATTTTAATTTACTAACAATGTATCATGTCTTTCAAAATTAGAAAATATTTATACACCGTCTTATTTCTTAAATTATTTACCTAGTTTTAGACGGTATACTGATTTTTACAACATGTTAGTATCTTCTGACCAGTTGTTTTGAGTTGTATCTAATAATTTGGTTGTTAATAATTGAGGGATCTGTCGGACTAGCAAACCTTGAGTTCTACCCGCGCGGTGGCGGGTAAACTGCTTGGTCCGTACGAGAGTTGGTGTCAGGCAGCGATAAAAATATTGCCAAATCTATTTGCAGTAGGTATTATCAAAAATGACTTACCTACAGTGCCGATGCCAAATAATTTGGGGTTTTAGGAACCCCGGGCTCCCGAAAGGGATGCAACCGGGAATATAGCTCAGATGGGAAGAAGAATTGTTTATTATTGAACCTACCTATACCCTATTTCAGAAACTTAGATAAAAAATGTAAACAAAAATCCCATACCTAAATAAAACACGCCATAAAAACGGAAAACGTCACGTCCATAGGTTTAAATCTAAAAAATAATAAAGTAAACCAGAACACCTATGTTAGTAATTAAATACTGCTCGGTCCAGTGCACACAAAAGTTTCGAGATAACCATGTCCGGCGTTCGGTGTCGACTCGCTCTATTGTTTACTCGAGCTTCCGAAGCTTCTATCGGATTAATTGAATAGACCTGTAATTAAAATCCCCTTTTACATGTGGGGACACTGCACGTACGGTTGATGATTCAATCGCCACTTCTGTGAAATATTCTGTGGTAACTGGAATATTCTGCGTTAATACTTTTTTTATTTCGCACTCCGCATTCCGCACGTACCTGCCTAAAGGGTGGTAACGGGACACGATTACTGAGAGTCCATTGTCTGTCGCGTCTGTTATTACCATGCTGTTTTTTATGAACCGTGATAGATAGACAGTTTAAATTTTCACAGATGATGTATTTTTGTTGCCGTTATAGTTAAAAAATATTTAATACAAATGTGACTTTTAAGCTATTGCTTAGCTTTTATCGCGGGCTTTGAGCTTTGAATGAAGAAATTTCGTAACGAAAAAACCTAACACCCCCCAGTAGTCAAGGACGATTAATTCCCCAAAGTTAGTGGACTGTGCTTGAATTCGTTTAACCACGACACACGGTTGCCTTGGAAGCGCCTTTATCTATGAATGCCATTTGAAGTCTTGTTCACTTCCTCCGGCTTCAGGCGACAGACATGTGAAATCGTAAAATTTCGTAGCGCGAAAATGTTTCCGTCGCACATCCATTTTTATTACATTTACGTACGATTTAAGATTGGAATTATCTCGAAAAAATATTACGGTTTACCTAGTAGTTGGCGCCTACCAAAATAATGAGGGAAATTTAGAAAATTGGACTTTTCATAGATAAATCATATTTTCGAAATAGATTACAACTTGCAAGTCTCTCATACATAAATACTTTATTTTTCGCCATAATTTCAGAATGGCCTGGTATGTACCCCTAAACAAACATATCCGTTCAACGCTATTTAACGTCTAGTAAGAAGTACCTACGTACTATTTTAATTAAATAAATAACTCATTTTAAGGTTTTAATACCTTTGTCTATATAAAATCTAAAAGTTTTAATTCGTCAATTCTGAAGAAGAGACCCGTAAAGATCTCGAAACGCATTCAAACAATGCTGAAAGTAAAAGAGAAGAAAGTCTAAATCAATCATCTCGTGGCGGTTCAGGTACCGTCGCGCGCAAACATCCTTGCTATGCTGATAATTAAAAATTTCTAAT
This sequence comes from Idaea biselata, assembly GCA_958496205.1. Lineage (NCBI taxonomy): Eukaryota > Metazoa > Arthropoda > Insecta > Lepidoptera > Geometridae > Idaea > Idaea biselata. The sequence goes on along the minus strand of OY292394.1, from coordinate 25,619,314 downwards.
AAACTTGTATGTGCCATTATTTCTAAAGCATGGAAGTCGATTAACGGATAATTACCGATAGAGTTATAACGATCAGTTTCATTGTCATGAAAATAAATGTCGTTTAAATAAATGGCTTTGCGCATTGGTATTACCGTGTTTAAGTTTTATTCAACATAACAAGTTGAGCTATTTGAGCCAGTTGAGCTATTTTAAACGTACAGGGTTGTTTTCACTACAAATTTTATAAAAAAATGGGGTATTTACTATGTTCCAATTTGTTTATAACGGAGCTCGAAATTTCGCCAGTAATTTCAACTGGCTTGAGATTGCGGTTAGGTGATGACAGTTAGGGGCGTCCATATTGAACTACTTCCTTCCTAATTCGCTTGCTGCGTCTTGTTACTGGTCCCCTACTATTGTCACTAAGCTCACTATTTACTCGATCCTGCCCACGACAGACTACACTCAGAGTATCGGTTCGCGAACTCCTTATATAGTGTTTTATTTGAGAAATTTCCTTTATAACAACGTTTGGGAAATACATATTTTTGTCAAATTAATTGAAAGACCACTTTTTAATATCATTCGAATAACTAATACTTTTCTGATCATGTAATTAATCGCGATCCTGGCACATGAGAATCTTAGGATGATGCATTTCTCCTTGTTAAATATTTCTATCGTGCAATTGGTCAAACAAATCAAACCATATGTCTACGAAAAGACGATACGGAGCGACTTCGACCGCATATAAATGACCGGTTCATATTTATTATAACGTAATCATTTACACGCTAAGTGCCTAATAATATAAAACAAAGTCGCTTCTCACTTTCTGTCTGTCCCTATGTATGCATAGATATTTAAGCTGCGACAAGGATAATGATCCGTTTTTTTTAAATAGATAGCTCTTTAGCTCTAGCTAATAGAAACTATTCTTATTCTATAAATGGCTGTATCTCATGAACCGTGATAGCTAGACAGTTGAAATTTTCACAGATTATGTATTTCTTTTGAATTAATCTTAACTACAAAAAAATAGGTTTAATAGTTACGTAAGAAATATTCGCACAGAGTTATTTTTCAAGTTCAATATCAATGTGCTGATGTCTCGTTAGGTCTTGGCACAACGCGAAATTAGCAGACTTCGTTTTAGGTAGGTACTACTGATTTAGAGAGCGCACTAAAAATAAATTTTAATTTGCTTTCTTAACTTACAAACTAAATCCCAATTTGCCTGCTTCGGTTTAGAGTCAAAACGAGTTTAGTTATATGGCGAGTTAGGTCTAAACTTTAGACCTGACTCGCCAATAACTAAACCTACTTCGCTTTAGGGCTAATGCGCACTATGACTAAACCTCAATTTACCTACTTCGCTCATGAACTAATACGCAATAACTCTATAGGTACATCAATATGCCCATTTCTCGTTAGGTCTAGGCACAACGCGAAATTGACAGACTGCGGTTTAGGTACTTAGAGACTAAACGTGTTTTGTGTATAAAGGTTAGTGTATTTAAACAAATTATACAAGGTAACATAACGCCTTTCACCTAATTAAGTCCTAGGAAGAAAATGTCGTTCAAGACATAGGCTCGGCCTAGTTTGGACGGCAGAAATCAATCTAATCATAAGGTATTTTTTATTATCCCTAAGCGAATCTTTTTGTTTACACGTACGATATATTTATGTATTAGTTAATGTAGCTTTTTTTGAACAATAAACATTTATTTATTATTATTATTATTTAATTCAAGAGGAAGGTTTATATGTGTAATACATACTCATCCAGGGCGTGCCGCTAGTTACTTATAAAGTAATATGATTGCCAAATGAGATGTTAGTCAAAATATGCGTTGTACTTGTAAAATGTTATCTAAATATTCAATATTAAATATTCATTTGTCATACGTTTTTTTTTCATCAAACAAAATAGAATTAAAAAATAAAAAGAAAAAACAAATTAAAAATAGAATACGTTTTGTATTAAATCCCAGTTACATTTGCTAAAATAAAAGGGATTGCTGAAAATTTATTTTGGATTCGAGTTCAACAAAATTATTTTCCTAGTAGGTACCTACTTACTAACCCAACTCTATTGGGTTAGTCTACTTTCGCCATACCAGGTTCTACGGCTACGAAAAAAGTAGTAATCCTTTCGCCATACCTGCTCGACATGGTCGATAGGCTATGGCGAAAGAATACTCCAATTTATTTATTCGATTTTTATTAACTTTAAGTTGAAAAGTTGTTGAGTGGAATCGTGCCCCTCGCGTCCTTCTACTCATCGTCGTCATCGTTCTTCGCAATGAATTGGATGTGGGCGTGGTTTTTACCAGGCTGTAAGGACTGACTAGTAGTTATCCTGCACCGTACTAGACGTGTAAAATGTGCGATAGTAGGTAATTGGTATGGAAGTACTAGGCTATTATTTAAATCACCATCGCATCGGACGAATTGTTATGGGCTATGGGCCATGGGCTTGTTTATAAGGGGTCAATGACACAAGTTTGCTTCAAAATTTTGGGATCCTGTGGGTGGTTACATATTATGGCATCCAGCCACTGATCCCGTAGAAACCTATATTTTGCAAAGTTGTAATATACTTATATATGTATAATACTTTCAGGATACTAAAAATTTAAAACAAAATCATACTTAATAAAACGCAAGTGTAACTGCCTGACTGACTGAATGATGGACAACGTACAGGCTAAACGGCTGGGTGTAGAGACTTGAGATTTGGAACATAGGTTCTTTCGGGGTTGAAAGTGAGCACTAAGAACGGATTTTTGGAAATTCCACCCCTAAGGGGGTTAAATAGGGGATAAAAGTTTCTATGGGAATTGGTTCTACCGATTTCAAATATTGCTATCATATTTAAAAAAAATTGGATGTTGTAAACCACGGAACCGGGTGGAATCAGAACTATCCGAAGCCCGACGGGTTTCGGGTTCCCATCTTGTAAACTAATAAAATATATATATAGGTAGGTAACCAAAGTTCAGAGCACATAATCTGATCAGTTATGTTTAGGTATAACTGATCAGGGTATTGCTCATGTGAATACAAATAAAATAAATTATCCTTTTTAAATTGTTTATTGAATTGTAGAATAGTAAACACAACCGATAAAATATTAATAAATAAATATTGCAGGAGATTCCACAATGCACATATTGTCATGTCACAGACGCGTAATGTACATTCCTTTTCCTCGAGAGCTTCGCCGCTACGATCTATAATTTCTCGCCGTAGACTCCCCCCAGACTGCAATGCTGTTAAGTATTTATCCGGGGGCCGGGGTGGGGGGACTGCGACAAAATTGAGTTATTACTAGTTCAGTCTCGTGAACAAGTCAGTTAAAATTACTGGCAAAATATCGAGCTTCGTAATAAACAAATAAAAAATCATGGTAAATATCCCGTTTCCTGTTTTATACGGCTATTGTAAAGTAGAACTAGCCAGGCGGTCCGTAAATCTTTCATGATAACCTAATCGAAATATTTAGCTTAAACGAAAATATTAACTTAAAAATACTGAAATAACTGCATAAACTGTATCGTGTGTCTTTTACTATGATATAAGGTTTCAAAGTTGATAGACAGAGACAAACGTTACAAAACAATTACAATACTTTGTCATCTGTTAACATCATAGTTAATGTAAGGGGTATAACGACCAACAAGTACCAAGTAGTTCTTACTAACAACTACCAAAGATTTACTTAAGTCGAACATACACTTCCACTAAAAATCCTTTCTTAGAGGATACCTACACACCACAAAGAATACACTCTCCAAATTTTGTGTCTCTATGACGAGCGGTATGGCATCAGCTTTGATATATGTATAAGTCAGTCAGGACATTGCATTTTAAATATTTATAGATAAATGGCATTTGTAACTCAATTACCTGGTAATATGTTTTTTTTTTCATACAGTTCATTCATTCCATTTCATAGTAGGTATAAATTCTGCATACTAATATTTTAAGTTTCAATGCAGTTTATTTATCAACTAGGTACACTGAGCAGCACATAAACCTTATTGGCTACTTACTACAAACAAAGAAGACATGATAATAAATATTCGATTGACCATACCCCTCCCCTAACCCATAACCCTTGGCGTCGCGGAGTCGGGTAAAAACGAACTCTAATTGCGAACCATAATTAATATAATAAATCGATAGCATTGACTTTGTTGCTTGATTTTGATTACAATGTATGGTGACGAGACATAATTTAAGAATACATATTTTATAGTCAGGTCAGTTTCACGGTGGGTGGCCGGCTTAATTGCTGTCAAGCATAGATTTTTCTTCAATTTTCAACAACGCGGTTAAAAGCGAAAATAATAGTTAAATTTCTGTCAAGTATTGTTTTAAAATAGGGGTTCCCTAACTTATTTAAGCCACGCCCCCTTTCGACCATAAAAAAAATCCCCCCCCCCCCCCCGTCCTCCAGTCCAGATTATCAGGTCTGAATAAAAAAAAAATTAATAACAAAATAAGTGTTCTTATTGCTTATTGAAGTTTTACAAAGTCATACAAAAGGTATTTGGTAAGTAAGTAAGCATTCTCTCAGCGATCCCGTGTGGCCCGCGCCCCCCTGGAAAGGTCTCTGCGCCCCCCCTGGGGGGCGCGCCCCCCACTTAGGGAACCACTTTTAAAATATCAAAATCAACCACGATTATGTTTGTAGGGGAAAAAATAAAGTGAAAATTCATTGACGTAGCGCCGATGTCGACCTACGAGTATGTCTTCCCGGGTATTTTATCTTAAGGGCCCTATACTGAAAATCCATATCGGGCGCATCGAAAATTGTTGATTATTTCATGACGGAATGTCGTAGAACTTTTTTTTGTGTACAGATTGTAGGCGACATTATTTCCGATATTTTAGTGCAGTTTCCATACAAATATGTCGAAACGTATTGAAGCCTATCGACATTTTAGCCAAATCAGACATTTTTTGTCTAAAATTAAGACAGGCTTTGCACCAATAGGAGGTTCTTGTCTTAAAACTACACCAAAATGTAGGAAACAATGTCACCTACAATCTGTACACAAAAAAAAGTTCTACGACATTCCGTCATGAAATAATCAACAATTTTCGATGAGCCCGACAGGGATTTTCAGTTTCAAGGTCGTTGGCGTTGTAATTCTTCTTAATCTCGTATCTCAAACAAGGTAATAATTGCGATTCGTAAATATAAACTTTCTTTCAAAATACCGCTGAAGTTCGTATCCGATAGGTTAGGTATAGGTGTACCAAAATCTGATGCCAATTAGGGTAAATTAAAATATGAAACAGCAACCCTTGGTAATCGGATTATAAAATTTGATACTCTAATATAATGTAAACAATGTATGAAAAACGTTTCAAAACTAGTTAAGCGTACAAATGACATTAAGATCATATCATATCATATCATGACATATGTAGACATTGCTATATAAAAATCACGAATTCTTTTTTGTTTCTTATGCCATAAGGTTCTGGTAGACCTATAGCTGTACTTTATTACAATTCGAATTGAATAGTTATGGCGGATGCAACCGGTACTTTAAATGCGCATGCCCGGGTGGGTCACGGGGTACCGGGAGCGGTGGGCGGTAGTCATCCTTTGGTTAGTCAGGTATGGGGGAGCCGGCGCGCCGTACCTGGCTGGTAGTGTAGACAGACAGCCTGCCCGCCCCGCACTTTAAAATCTCGCGGCTAGCCTGTCTCGCGTCTCGCCACGCTCAAGAGGATGGACACGCGCTTTCAAGTTGTAGGTAAGCATTTGTTGCAAAGATGAGCGTTTATATTAATAACAATCTAAGATTTAGCGTGCTCACTTAGAAGATCACACGTCGTCTAGTTCCTCACCCTCGGTAGGTGTAGGTAACTAAATACTAGTCGAATTGTCTGCGATCCCACCACGGCGTGTGCACCGATCTGTATTAGAACAGTTGACTGCACTTGGTAATACGACTTAGTTCGGAATTCGGATTGTAAACTTGTGTGTGTGTTAATCGTCTGTTTCTATTTTAATAAAGCACTTATTACTTAGTTTTGCACAGCTCGATGTATCTGAGCAAGACAGCCTAAATCGCGTAATGTAGTCTCGGAGGCTAAAGTAAAAATACATGTTTAATTTAAAACAAATAATAGGTTTTTGTTTTACGCATCATTTACTCATAAAACATATACAAATCAGCAATCTCATTTAAATCATTGACTTCAAAACAAGAAGGAGGTCTTAATTATTTTGTATGTTTCAAGTTTGAGGTAATTTTTAACTGCTAATAAATTAATAAATAAAAAAATTTAATATCTTTATTCCAGATCGAACCACCCATAGTAATACATATGGTTAAATTTCGCTATTGCTAAAATAAATGAAACAATTGAAAAATGAAAAAAAAAACCATAAAAATAAAATTAAATAGATTAAAATTAAAACAATAATATAAAAATACCTATAACATTTAGTTATAGTGTCATTTCTTGTTACTGTTCCGGTGAACAGCCATCCAGTGGTCGTAAATAGGACTATTTATGTAGCTAATGATTGAAAAGAAGTATTATTATAAGTTTGATCCAGAAAGTCTGTTTATTTCTCTGTAACGGGCTCGCTCGTCGTAGCTCCGAAACTAGTAACCCAATTTTACCGCTAACTCTTTTTTTCTAAAACAAAAAACCTATATTAAAATTGCCTTTATCCGTTTGAGACCTATGATGCCACGCACAGGCACATAAAACTCCTCTTTTTCCATCATGGTTTTAAAAATGATTATTTTTACCTACCTCTATGTTCATACCAATTAATTCAGCCTGTTTTTATTACTTTTCAAATTTGATTACCGAAATCCAATTTATGATAAAAATAAACAAATAAAACATAATGATATGCATTATAAATGATATCTTAATTTGATAGGTACAATAATAAATTACCTTATTTAAGTGTACCTACACGATAAGAAAGAGTGGTCTTTGTTAAAATCCTATGCGGCATGTTCCTCCGTTATTAGCCCTTCATTTGTACTAACGCAAACGTTATTTTAGTTATGCTAGTATTTGAAACCTTAATAGTCTTTAATAAACGTGGAGTAAGGTCGGAGTAGTGAGAACATGTTTTGTCTTTTTCCGTGACAAGAACTTTCAAAGTTGACAGACAGAAACAAAAGGTGGTAAAATTATTTCGACCATATTCCATGTTTATTAATAAGGCTATAAGAGGATAGTCTCCATTATCTTTCTCCATACGAACGTAGTTTACATTTTCCTCCCTGGATAAAGACATTAGAGCAAATATGTTTATGCCATAAAACCTATATCTGTCATGACAATGCATCTACCTTTTTTTTTCTAATTAAAATAATAAAAAAAATGTTTTTTTTTTCATTTTTTTAAAGGTAGATGCATAGTGATGACAGATATAAGTTTTATGGCATAAACATTTTTGCTCTAATGTCTTTATCCAAGGAGGAAAATTTAAACTACGTTTGTATGGAGAAAGATAATGGAGACTATCCTCTTAATAAATAACCTTTCAACCTGTTCGCCTAATTGATATTTTGTTTTGCAGAATTACGCTTTTCGCTACAAAACAAATACTGATTTCACAGTACTGTGATGTTGTAAAACGTTCGCTTTCATTACTTAATGAAAGTAAACGTTTATGAACATCGTATTTATCAATGATATAAATCGTTTGAAAAACATACATCCCAATTAATAACCTCCTCTTTATTTGGAAGTCGGTTGAAAATCGGTTAGAATTTCGAATATTTAAAAGTGTTGAAAACAACTGAATTCGCTTCTGGCCATAATCTCTTGATGGCCATGCTTTTTGGCTAATTGAAGTCGACGCGAAAGGTTCCAACTAGATAATTCGATTGGACACTGGCATTCGGATCGAATCTTGATACAATTAGGTAGTATAAAGGTGGATCGATGGTGCATTCACCACCAACCGCCCTCTAGGTACCGCCTTGTCGACCGCCTCTTTGCGCTGCCTTGAGCTATTAGTGATAGATAAATATTAAATATACGTCGCAATGGTGGGCAACCATTGCAACGTATATTTATTTAGTCTAGTCACTTATATTTACTAATATCGCTTTTTAATTACCTTTCCCTGTTACCATGTAAAATAAGAAATAGCCACACCCGAATTGAGAAATTACGCTATTATGAAATCTATTAAAATGTAACGAAATTTTCCACTAATTATTCGAATAAAATCGATCGATTTGCGTTTTGCTTTTAATAATGATTGTTGCTACGTGAACGATTTTGATACAATTGAATTATTCATTTAACCTGGGGATTAGCATAAGCTATTTTTTGGCATAACTACGGCAAAAGGAGAGTTATATTCTGAGAGAATTAGAATTTACACAAATGAAACAACAATATGATATGTGTTTAGGAGAGATTACATTGATGTGTCGTTAGATTCTACATCGATAATGTGTCTTGCATATTTACTACTTCGACAAATGGAATTAGACAAAGTATCAAATATCCCTATATAAATGTCAATAGTATCAAAATCCTATCCTAATTAATATTTACCCTCGTGTTCGCACTCTAATTAGTCCATTGAAAATTACATTTAGGGTTGCATTTGTCAGAGAACGCAATTTTATTTAGATATCAAGGGGAGGTTAGTTTAAAGTTAAATCCTAATTTGTGGGGTTGTAGTCTTTTGTCCCACAGCCGCCATCTTGGATAAAGGGGTTCATTCAAATGACATTTCAAAGACATATCTTGCTAATATCCGAATGAATAAAAGTACTTTGATTTTTGTTTTTTTTTTTCAAATGGTTTATTTGACGAACTATTGGTCTCACAAAAAAAAAACAACGTTGGTGTTGGAAATAAGATTATCTACAACTTTAGCCACGCTAAGCCCAAAAAAATGTAATATTTCAAAGGACTTAATCTCTTCAACATAATACTAATTTATTCTGGATCTGCAACAAGTGACCATATTGTTTGTTAAGGGCGTTTATTCCATTCTCTTTCTCCATACAAACGTAGTTTACGTTTTCCTCCCTGGATAAAGACATTAGAGCAAATTATGTTTATGCCATAAAACTTATATCTGGCATGACTATTCATCTTCCGAATAATTTTTTTCATTTTTTATTTTTTTTATTTTTTATTATTATTTTAATTAGAAAAAAAAAGGTTCGTACATTGACAAGATGTCTTTATCCAGGGAGGAAAACGTAAACTACGTTTGTATGGAGAAAGAGAATGGAATGAACCCTCTTAAGTTGACGGAGTGTAGCTTGCGACAGTCTAGGAGTGGATTCAAACTTGACATGACTACTTCTTATTTATAATTATGTGGTAGCTAAAAACGTCAATATTTATTTAGCGATTTTAAAACCTTAATCCAGATCACATACTAAAACGTAAGCGCGCTAAGTTATTGCTGAAAACCGCTAAATTTTGACTGAAGAGAAAAGTTCTATTACTTTTTTATAGTATACAACATTTCTGACAGTTTGAGTCCTAATACGATTTTTTAAGTCCAATAACTCCCAAGATACAGGATTCCTAAGAAAACAGTATTTAATCAAAAATAACGAAATCATGTGCCATATTTGAAAATATAAGACTATAAAACTAAAATCTCACTATAAATTATATTACAAACAGTGAAAATATAATTCTTACTCTATAAAACATAACTTTATAACAGTGAAAAATGAAATACCTGCTTGAAAAATGCAAATCCTTGTTATAAACAGAAGCCTTTGTGAGATCAGTTTAATAACGCATATCTGTAATAAGCCCGTTTCTTTACGGTTCACTACGTTATACGAGGCATACAAGTTGCGAGATTAGTTTTACGGAGTTAACTGAAAGCTGCAGTTTGAACATTCAGCTCCGTTAAAATATCCTACTTTAAAAGGAATTAAACTATCGTCTTCAATATCTTTGAAAGGTAGACTAAAGAGATTATAGTAAGGAAAGATAACACACACGTCCTTATTTATTAAAAGATGACATTGATTTTTGATTGAATTTATTTTAATTAAATGTGTTAAATACTAGTTGGCTACTCCTAATATGGAAGAAAATTAATATTTATTAAATACTAGTTAGCTACTCCTAATGGAGTTCAAAAGAAACTTAATGATTTTAATTTGAAAATATTTTAATTAAAACAAATTGAATTTATTTGTTTTTAGGGTACCGTACTGAAAGGGTAAAAACGGGACCCTGTTACTAAGATTCCGGTGTCTGTCTGTTTGTCACCAGGCTGTATCTCATGAACCGTGAAAGCTAGACAGTTGAAATTTTTACAAATACTGTATTTCTGTTGCCGCTATTACAACAAATACTTAATAAAACAATAAAATAAATAAATAATATACGGCTAATAGTACGGAAACCTTCGTGCGCGAGTCCGACTCGCACTTGGCCGTTTTTTTAACATGACAAATCCAACTTGCTGTATTAAGTTTATAGTATTTCGTGTTATTTTTTTTTTTTAACTTTTGCTTACGCTTATAGCCGCGAACTGCGTTTCTCATTTTAAATAGAGTGAAATGTGTTTTCAGTTGATTATTTGCGCTTGTCTATCTAGCTTGTATTTGGTTGCCAATATTATACCTTCCTGAGCAAATAACCTAAAAATCAAATATAAGAAGCAAAATGCCTAAAGGTCATGTCTAAAAAACGAAATACCTATTAAGCAAACTACCTAAAATTCAGCATGCCTAAAAAGTAATTTGCCTTAGGATTGTAAAGCCCATGAAGCAAAAAGCATACAAAGCAAATTGCCTTAACTTAATTATGCCTACACATGCCTAAGAAATAAGAAGCCTACGAAGCAAAATGCCTAAAATGCAAAATTTCAAATATAAACTACTTTGACTCTATAAAATACTTTTGGATTGCCAGCATGTCATCAGAAACGCAAGTGGTCAGATACGCATTTCATCAGAAACGCATTTTTTCATGCGCAACTTGACAGATTCACTTCTTTTCGATCGAAAATAAAACGAAAGACGATCGAAATAGAAACAAAAGACGATCGAAACTAAAACAAAAGCCTATGAAAATATGTCTATCGAAAATAAAACAAAAGATGATTGAAATAGGAACAAAATATGATCGAATTGGAAACAAAAGACGATCTAAATCGAAAAAAATATATTTTCTTCTTTTGTTTTCATATTGATCGTCTTTTGTTTCTATTTCGATCGTCTTTTGTTTTACTTTCGATTGACAAGAGTGGATCTATTAAGTTGCGTATAAAAAGATGCGTAAGTCATTTCAAGTTTTAGCCTTTCAACAGATTAGTCTATTTACTCTGACGGCATTCTGAAAATAAGTCATTTAAAAATTTAGACGTTTTGCTTTATAGACGAATTACAAATAATTAGTCACTTTTGCTTCGTAGTTAATTTGATTTTTAGGTAACATGATCAGGAAGGATATTATACAGACCAACATATAATAATAATAATAATAAATGCGTTTATTTCTTCCTCTTTCAACATTAACATTAAAAAATAGGACAAGTACACTGATTAGATAGGACAAGTTGAAAGAAGAAGCTGGTGTCTGAGGTAGGCATCAAGAAGATACCTGTAGTACAGATCACCAGCTATATAATATCTAGATATTATGTCTGTGGTCGCAAACTTATTGATACATATAAAGAAGCAATATTATTATGCTATCCTGTAAGACCATTTTGTTTGTTTGTACCATCTATTTCATATTTAAAATAAAGTTTTGCGAAATGCTATCATGCAAAAATGGCTGGACCGCTTTTTATTATGTTTGAGATATTGTTATATTCGTAGCCGTCTAGAATTGGATAAAAGTTAAGAAAAGATAGTAAAAAATAATGCATTTTCTTATACATTTTGTAGCAAATACAAGGGGAAATACAATAATATAGAACGTTTTTTTTTCCAAAAAGACAAATTTAGTTTCCTGGCTTGGATAATATTTTTTTTCAAATATCTTAATAATATGCCATTTTAGTTTCGGGAATGCGTCTCTTTTCAACATTTTACTCTATCTCTTATAGTTTAAGAGATAGAGTAAAATATCCCGCGTTTACGCGCCTTTAGGGGGATATCCCCCTAAAGGCGCGTAAATGGTTCCTGTATACAAGGATAAGGATTAGTAAGAATTTTTAAAGTTAAAAATGAAAACTGAGTCGTTAATTAGAGTTCGATTTTTAGATCTCGTCGCTCCCTAGGAAACCGATTTCGACCCCTTGTGTATTGACTACATTGGGAAAACCTGTTTTAGAAAAAGAATAATTACTTCACTGTACTCATGTATAGCCCGCTTTCTGTGTCTGTATACAGGGTATCATGTATAGCCCGCTTTCTGTGTCTGTATACAGGGTTCTTCAATTCCAACCTAAATACGTGCAGGGGGTAGTTTTCTACATCAAAGCGAACAACTTTTGTTCTACGATATTTGAAAATACGAAGTATTTTTATTTAGTATAGTGTTTACAATCAGCTGTTTCTTCGAGTTACAGGTCATTGACCTTAAGTTGATATTTTATTTGTTTGAATCTAAACACTTTACTTCCAAAAACATTGTTTATACACTGAAACATACATCTCAATCAATATCAAATCAAAGTACGTTTATTCATTCGAATATTAGCAAGATATCTCTTAGAAACTTCAGTTATTATATGTAATTTACTGTGTTTTCGGACAGCGACCGCGGCCTCCAATGAGAAGACACAATAAACTCATGAGTGTTTAATGTATTTTTTTAAATTATTTATTGCCGATGAATCTCGTACTTCACTTCTCTCAGTACTAGCTATTCCGGACTAGTTAGTAAATTCGATCTAAAAAGGTGTGCAAGTGAGCTTTACTATTGTTTTCACTAGTCTTATCATTACAACCGAATTGATCTTATCAAATGTTTAAAGCAAATTAATTTATTTTTGTCAGAATATAACTGTCCTTATTCAAGGATTTTTTTTTTTACACTTTATACTCTATTTCAGAATCTATATTTAATGTAACATAATATTACAATATTTATAATGAAACCAAACACCTATAAAACATAATTAAAATTAAAAACTAAATTAAAACTAAAACTGATTAATTCAAGGTAGGTTTTTTAACATAATATTATACAAGGGTAGGCACCATTAGCGTACGGTTGTCGAGTTTGAGCCAGTTACAATATTCCCGTGAGATAGCGTGATATTTAAGCGGTTTAAGTTTATAGCGGCCATTGTTAAGAGGAAAGAATACCCACTCGTTCTCCTTACAAACGTAGTTGACTGTTTTCTCCCTCGATAAAGTCATTATAGCAAATATGTTTATGCCATAAAACCTATATCTGTCATGCATGGCCATGCCCCTGTGTTTTTATTTATTTTTTATTCAATTCAGAAAAAAAAGAATATGAAAAAAAAAACAACACATGAGAAGTGAAAAGCATGGTCGTTGCTGATATAAGAAATCAACGAAGATATTTTAAAAACTACATCATCATCCGAGCGTTGTTCCCGGTTACATCTCTCTCGAGAGCCCGGGGTCCGCTTTCCTACTTTTACGTCTCCACTTCGCACGATCTTCGGCATCCCGTGTGGTGAGGCCATTTGCACGCATATCCGATCTTACAACGTCAAGCCAGCACTTCTTGGGTCTTCCCAATCTGCCGCGGCCGGGCGGAGGCGCCATAGCAAGAAATTTGTTTCCCACGTAACTAGCCGGTTTTCGTAGAACATGGCCGTACCACCGTAAGCGGCATTCTTGCAGTTTGTCTGCAATGTCTCGGACGTGAAGGCTGCCCCTGATGCGGGAGTTTCTGACGCGGTTTTTTCGCGCCACTCCACACATCCAGCGCAGCATCTTCATCTCCGTGACACGCAGCTCCTGCTTATGTCGCTCAAGCAATGGCCACGCCTCACTACCATACAAAAGGACAGGTCTAATGATCGTTTTATAGACCTGTCCCTTCAGTTTAACCGGCATTTTCGGGTCACAGATGACACCAGTTACCTCTCGCCACTTGGCCCAAGCTGCCGAAATGCGGGACTTGACGTCACAATCGATGTCGCCGGACTCGTGAAGCACAGATCCCAAGTACTTAAACTGGTCTGTCCGCTCGACCATGTGACCGTCAACGCAGACAGGTGTGGGATCTGTGGTATTGCTAGCCAAGTATTCGGTCTTCGCTACGTTGAGTTGCAAACCGCCGTTCTCAAGTGACTCTTTCCACGCATTTACACGCCTTCCAAGCCGTCCCTTATCCGAGTCCGCTAGCGCAATATCATCAGCATACATGAGCATCCACGGGGGCTGCTCGTGTGCGTCTCGGATGATTACGGACAGTGCGTCCAGTATTACGCTAAACAGAAACGGACTTAGGACGGATCCTTGGTGGACTCCGACTGTAATGGGGAAAGATTTAGTGTCACCAACAGCAGTTCGCACCACTGAATCGGAATTTCGGTACATGTCCCTGATGGTTTCAATATAAGTTTCAGGCACCCCTTTGGACCGCAGCGCCCACCAGATCATCACGCGAGGAACATAGTCGAAGGCCTTCTGCAAGTCCAGGAACAGAAAATGCAGAGGCGTATTCTTCGATCTGTATTTCTCCATAACGATCCTTAGGGCGAAAACAGGGTCCATGGTACCATGACCGGGGCGGAAACCATACTGGCCCTCCGAGACAGTGCACTCCTGCCGGATCCGAGAGTCAACTATACGCTCGTAGAGCTTCATGGTGTGGGACATGACCTTTATACCACGATAACTTCCACACTCCTGCACAGATCCCTTGCCCTTGAACACTGGAGTGATAACACTCAGTCTCCATTGGGCGGGGATTCTGCTGGTCTCGAGTATGCGGTTAAAAAGGTTGGTTAAGATGCCCACACCACGAGAACCCATAGCCTTCCATACTTCGATGGGGACTCCATCGGCGCCGACAGCTTTCCGATTCTTCATGCAGCGAAGAGCCTTGCGCACCTCCTCAGGCGTTATCAGTGGCACAAGTCCTAGATTCGGAGGGAGTTCCGGTGGCTGCACCTCTTTATACTGCTTATTGAGCAGCTCGTGGAAATGAGAGCGCCACCTCTCCTTCACCGCGAGGTCCTCGCATAGCAGGTTACCATTAGGATCTTTTACACAGCGGCACTTGGATATATCCTGTGCCGCTTTGATCCTAGAACGTGCCAACTTATAAATAAGCTTCTGCCCCTCAGACGTTTCCAACTTATCGTACAATGGCTGTAAGTGGTCCCGTCTGGCTCTGGCTACTGCTCTCTTTGTGGCACGTTTGGCAGACCTGTACGCGTCGCGATCTTCAGGAGAGTTGGACGCTTGCCACTTTTTAAAGAGGGCTTTCTTCACCCTAGTCTCCCTCTGGACTGTGTCGTTCCACCACTTGCTTCCTCCCTTAGACATACCTAGGACCGACCGCGCCGAATCAGCGATAGACACCTGAATCCGGTCCCAGTGTTCCTGTACCGATTCGCCTTCAGCATTGGCACATTTGTCGCCGATTGCTGAGGCGAGCATCTGGGATATTTTAAAAACTACAATTCCTTACAAATTGTACTTTATTAAAATAGTAATGTAATGTAATGTAATGTAAACCAGTAATGTCAGTGTCATGTTGACAGTTGCCAACCCCTTTGACAATAGCCTTGTTAAATGTTACTCAACGCTGCCGTGAGAAAAATAATAACAATATAAATACATTCTGTGAACATCATACGGCGTGATCTAGACCCATTGTAAGCTACTAAGCTTGAACTGCGGTCACTACACAATGTATAATACTATTTTCTCTAATATCTTTATCTGAGAGAAAACAGACGAGACTACGTTTGTAAAGTTCCATTCAGCGCCATCTAGCCCCATGTAAGCTACTAAGCTTGTGTTACAGTGACTTGACAATGGTATAATACTATTTTCTCTAATGCCTTTATCTAGAAAGGAAACAGTTGACTGCGTTTGTAGAGTTTGTATGGAGAAAAGACTAAGAAGATTTAGATAGGAAACAGTGGACTACGTTTGTAAAGTTTGTAAATAGAAAAGTGTAAGAAGTTTTCCCCTTAAGCGGCTTAAGTTTATAGCGGCCATTGTTAAGTTACGACTTCTAAGTACTCGTACTGAAGCTACTATACGACTCGCTCACAGGTTATGTTTTTGTTAAGAAATGTGGAAATACCGGTATTGACTTGAAACTGGACGTATCCCGTTCTTTTATTTTCAACCATACGGGGTCGATGGCACCGGATCGACTAGACGTTACATATATGGCTAGGTATTGTTAATGTTTTTTTAAATAAAACGGTCAATCCTCAAAATAAAATTGCCTGGAGACATACCCAGTTATTGCCAGGTGTTCGTTTTAACGCGATGCTTTGTATAGATTGAAATTTTAGCGATCTCGATAATGCACTGTTCTATAAAAGCAGGTAATCGTCTTAGTACTGGTATATAGTGTTCATGTTTGTAATTTGTTTGTTTATTAGATTTATTAAGAGGCTAAACTGTCTCACAGCAGGGTAAAGGACTGTTTGCCTACGTTCCTTAGTAGGTTGTTTGCCGATTACTTGATTACCTACCGTTACTCCGATCTTTGATGGTGCACGAGTCAAATTTGTACACAACTTAGTTTTACATATACAGTAGAATCCGGTTATAGCGACGGCCAAGGGACCGGTGATCTAACCGGACGCCGTACTAAACGAACAGACATTTCTGTTTTTTATTAATCACAATTAGTGTAGGTATTTATTAATATGACTAGCAAATAAATAAATAAAAATGTCATTTTCGTACGCGTACTCACTTGTTACCCGCCAATCAAGTTACTGCTATGAAATAAGTAGCCGCATTCCAATCAGTGATGCAGTGTTTCTAAGTACGATTTATTTGGAAAAACGTCAACGCTCGTCGTTGTAACCGGTCTTATGTTTAAAATTCCGTCGTTAAAAGTGGTCGGTTGTTGTAAGCGGTGTCGTAATAAACGGATGTACTTTCATGGTGGCTCATATGAAAACCAAACATACGCCTATACTTACGTCGCTAAAAACAGTTGGTTGTTAAATGCGAAGTCGTACTAAGCGGACTACACCTTATAAATTATTTTATTCGTATGGCGCCGGTCGCTCCCAACAATAAATAATAATAATCAAAATAAAACCAATGGATGTTTACATTATCTAGGAAAACAGAAACCTAATCTGATGGATGATTAATCCAATAGGAAACTCACTGTCCAGGATCTAGTGATGAAGCCAAAAAGTGACCACATCTTGTTTTCGAAACGATTGACCGAATATGATCGTGTTCAGCCAATGTGGTCAAGGGTCAGGTGATGGATTAGCTTGAACCTAAGTATTTATGTTTAAACAAGATAGGTATTTAATGTTTAAGTAAAATATTACGAAGTTAGGGCTGAGCTACTAATACATAGTAGGTATTTCATTACATCATTTAGAATTGGTAACATTTTACCAGTTATATTTTATAGGAAATATACTGCTGCACTACACAACGCATGGCTCAAAGCCCAGTGCAGGCTTAAAAACGTGGCGATTTACATTCAAATAGAACGGAGAAACATTTTTCAATGAAAAAAATGTTTCTCCGTTTTATTTCATTCCGAATGAATATTTTGGAAAACCTTGCGGTGGGGACCCTTTAAAAGTAAAATCTTAATCCGAATAATATCGATATTAAGGTAGAAAACTACATTTTTCATAATTTATTTTAGTATTAAGTTTGTATGGAAATGGTAACAGTCGCCACGTTCTTAAGCACTGAAAATAAAAATAGAACACTTATATAACATAAAAATTATAACATTAATTACCTGTGCTGATTTTACTAGGTCATTAAGGAATTATTATATTTCTAACATACAATTTGATTTGGTTAGGTATTGTCAGTGAGTTGACTTTGAGTTTTGAACCAATTCAGTGATCGGTTTCGAAACTGAGGCACTGTCCTCGTATATTGAAAATACTAATCTAAATAACCGGTCAAGTGCGAGTCGTTGTCGCGCACCAAGGGTATTATTACCACATTTAGGTACGGAACCCTGAAAACGATCGTTGGAGATAAGACGTTGTAAACCTACTTTGTAAATCACGAAAAAAATAATCAAATCAAGAAATAAAAGATACCTTAAAAATGTTTAAAAAAGATACCTTAAAAATGCTCAAAAATTCTAATAAAACTTTATTCTATTTTAACTCCCCAAGTGAAACTTAAAGTTTTTCGCAATGTGAATTTTACAAAGTTATTTTTAAAAAAGAGGGTGCCCAATGCCCCTTCATGGGCCCAGTTTTGGCGCCGTGTCATAACGTTATGTAGTTGTAAAAATATATTTTAATTTTCGAGGTTCATGTACGCGATTTGTAGCATTTTTTCACCCTAGAATCCTAAAAGGTACTAATTAAAAGTTTAACTGAACTACCGCCTCCGCCATTGCCTCTTCCATATTGCACCAAAACGACAAAATAATCTATAAAGGAGTTTCTATTACGATAAACTCGAAAGTTCGCGTGCTTACCCGACCTCTTTCATTCGGTTCGATTTCAGCAATATAAATAGTTAGATTTCTCATTCTCCAGGATGAATAAAAACTAAAAGTTTTTCACAGGATAAAACTACAATTATGTGCCTATCGAATAGTGCAAAAACCATTCAGACATGTCAGACATTCAGACAGACTATTTTTGGGCATTTTCTATATGGGCCTGGAGCCCCTGGGAAAATGAACAATTTCTTTTAATTTGCACGTTTATTTTTGTTTCTGATTTCGGACACGCAATAAAAGTAGTACTTAAATAGAATTTAACAACTATCGCAATCATTAAGGCTTATGTATTGAGTAGTTTCAAAGTAGTACAATACAATATTTATTTATTTTTATGAAACTTATTAAACATTTCCCAAATTACTTCATAAATCAGTTCAGTTTGTAGTATATCGGCCGTGTAGCCCCGACATAGAATAGGGATACCTCATCTGTTCCCGTGGGCGTCGTAAAACGCGAATAAGTGATCCGAGGGAGACTAACAAATCTTAAGTTTTCCTCACGCGGTGGCGGATAAACTGCTTAGTCCCTAGCGACCATGCGAGTCTTGGTATTAGGCAGGCGGCCGATCGTAAAAATATTGCTATTTGCAGTAGGTTTGGTCAATAATTCTTACCTACTGCGCCGACCCCAAATAATCTAGGGTTTTACTCCGCTAAACCCCAGATCCGGATCCCGGGCTCCCGAAAGGGATGCAACCGAGAATGTTGCTCAGATGAGAAGAAGTTTCAAAAATGTATATCACAATCATGAAGTTACTAATTGTTTGCAAAAATCAGTATACCAATCTAGATAAATTTAATTATAGTTTAGTCAACGATTCTGACACTTTTATGGGCGAGTTTCATGAAGCACCACTCAACATTTGAGGGCTAGTTAAATTGAGCCGTTTCTAAATTTAAAATAAGTTTGGAAATTTTAACAGCGTTTCAGTTTTCGTCTGTTAAACTCAAACGAATGGATGTGACGTGTGACCACCACAGTTATAAACTGTTGGTAGACCATTTTTAGTTAAAAATAAATTGTGCCAGTCTGACGTTTGTTAATTTAAAAGTTTCAACTGGGATATGACTTTTTTAACTAAAATAGGTTCAATTTGCTTATATAATCTACAAGCTTATATAATGTATAGCTGTGCCCTGCTGTTTCACCCGCGTAAATCTCGATCCCGCGGGGTTATCGGGGTCAAAAGTATGTTACTCTTCACCACTTAAACTATCCATATGTAAACTAAAATCCATGTCGGTCGAAGACGGAACAAACAAATATACACACAAACTTTCGGATTTATAATATTAAGTTTGGATTTAACTATGTAACTGGTTTTTTTCTGAAAAAATTAATGAAACCTGATTAAATGGGATATCAAGGCACTTTTTTATCACTTACAGAGTTTTAACATTCAATTAGTTTTCCAATTAAGCTGGTTTAAAAGGACAATAGTCTCACTTATAGAGCTCTAAATTAATTATTTTTGATGGAATGCAGTTGTGTGTTCTATGTTGTATCGTGCCATGCCATACTATGTCCAGCCTTAAACATTGTCTCGCTTAAACAGGTTGTTGAACAACAAAGTTTCATTTACAGAGGTAAACATTAAAAAATTATATGGATAAAAATCTTAGTTAAAGAGGTTTCAAAATTTCCAGTTACAGAGTTAATTCAAGGCAAAAGTGTCGGAATCCGGACACTAAGTGAGTAATAAACTTCTATAACTGACACTCACAATTCCCATTGTATGTGGTTGTGAGAAGTTTATTACTTATCCAGTATCCCTGCAACCAGGTTTCACTGTACGTGCATAATGTCCAACCATTGTCCACTGTCGAGTAACTCCTGCAATTTCTTGCAAAATTTAATTGCGCTCTCTGTGGAAAATTGAAATAATTTCAAGTTTTTGTAAAAAAATAACCAGTTAGTAGCGAAATGCATTTTATAAAATGAAATAATTGTTGTAATTTATTGTATTCTTTGTGTAGTGTGGTTTCGAAGTCTAATTAAGGTTTAAGAGACTGAAAATTGTATTTTAGCTTAGCGAATAAGGTGAAAAATTACATTTCAGTTATTAACAGGGTTATTTTTACGAGTTTATTTCAAATTTCGTGCGCGAAGTAAAACTTTCCTCACGTTGGAAGTCGTATCCACAAGTAATCGTATGCAAGATTATTGCTAGTGGACACTTGTATGCTTGTGAGTGTTTATTTTACTAACATACTTATTTTGTCTGAAATACTATAACTTTAACCTAACTTAATTATATATTTTAAGATTTGGTGACATCATTAAGAATTGTAAGTAAAGTGAATGCGTTTTGTCTGTAAATTGTATTGTTTTCGTGTCAATTCCAGATAAATAATATGCAATGTGGCCCTGCCATCAAAGCCGGTTTGTCATAGATCAGTACGCAACTATCACAGCCAGCTTTGATGAGCATGGCCCCGTTCGTAACAACATCGCAACACAGCAAAACCAGCACAAGATCGACGTTTCTCGGGCCTAGCCTGTCAAAGCGGCGGTGAAATGTTGATTGTATTTCATATCACAGCCACTTTGATGTGGTCGGTTACTGAGGAAACAACGTCAATAGCTTCTCAACGCAGAACGCTGCTCCGCCGCGGCCTGCTCGTGAAAATGGCTGTGCTCATGTTCACCTATCATATCACAGCCATTTTTGACGAGTTGGACCGTGTGAAAAAGCAGCGCAGTAAGAAACTGAGGTATGTGCGACAAGATCGGGGTTTTGTCGCTCACAAAGTGGTTGTTGTATGCGTTTCAGTAGCCATATCACAGCCAGCTTTGATGAGCGATGAACGCCTGGATTCCCACAGGTCCGAGCCAGCGCCGACATCACCCCGACTATGCAGGCAACTTCGGAGCCGACAAAGTGGTTGTGACTATGGTTTCTCCAAGCATACATATCACAGCCAGCTTTGTTGACTTCTTTGTTGCCATTACGACGACATCAACTAGAATAAGTATCTGTGTTCATATAACATTTATCATATAAATCTATCATTATTATTAGACACGGGTCGCGTTAAAGATAATCATTGTTTTTAATTACCTCGACGTTTCGGCAAACGGGTTATACCAGCCGTGGTCCCGAGAAGGCACACCCCGACCCATGTCTAATAATAATGATGGACCGAAATCGTGTAAGTTTAAAAAGTGTGTCACATACATCTGTTTGTAATAAATCATATATGCTGCATTATTCCGACTAGCGCTCTTTATTGTTTATTTTTTTTACTTTCTATGACTACGTAGGCATTTAAAGATTTACAACAGTTTTCTAGCAACATAATCATGTCATGATCATAAATACAACTGTACAGGTACTCGCAGTTCCTAGGGAAGATCTTAGCAGAGTAATAATTTGTCTTTATCGTACCATATCAAAATGATTAAATGCCAATCACAAGAGCGAGACAACCAAAGCATTTATTGGTTCGACAACAACAAAATTCTGCAAGTAGTGATATTCTTTAATAATATCACTACTTGCAGATGTAAATGCAACATTGGTATGTTTATAAATAAGCTGTAAGTAGTTTTTCTAATGCAAGTTTTCTGATTTCAGGGACACTGGAGCTTGGATTGGGAACGTTTAGACAATAAATAAACGATTTATGTTCTACAATCAATCTCTTTTATTACTCCTCACCTATTATAACACCAGTATTTACAAACCACCCTATGCATGCCTTAATGCTCTTGTGAGTGGATAATCAACGTCAGCGAAAATCTGACAAAATCTTAAGTCTACGCATAGAGTCGTTTGTGAATACGGCTGTTGTTAGTCTGATTCAATGATGTTGATACATCTTTATGGGGACAGTACTCTTTTCTCTATACAAACTTTACAAACGTAGTCGACTGTTTCCTGCCTGGATAAAAATATTAGAAAAAGTATGTTTATGGCATAAGTCCTATATCAGCCATGACAATGCCCTATAAGTTTTGATTGTTTTCATCTATATTATATAAAATGAAACCCGTTTCCGTTGTCACGACATAGTTTGAAAACGGCTTGACCGATTTGGCTGTTTTTTTTTTGTAGTTTTCTAATACTCTGTACAAGGTTCTTACGGAAAAAAATATTAAGAAAATCTCAGAAAATTTACGCTAAGGTGGTACGAAGTTCGCCGGGTCAGCTAGTTTTCTATATTTTCGGGTGTTTATTTTTATTCTAATTAGAAAACGAAAAAGAAAAAACAAAACGTAGGGGCATAGTCATGGCAGATATAGGTTTTATGGCATAAACACATTTGATCTGATGTCTTTGTCCAGGGAGGAAAAAGTCGACTACGCTTGTAAATAGAAAGAGTAGGTAGAGTGTCCTCTTAAGAACCGATCAAATTTTAGTAGAAATCCGACAACACGAAAATTGTCTTAGAACCTCAAATAGGTAATGTAGACATTCACAATTTCTTCAAGTTGCGGAGGAGAAGGGTGCCGTACACGGATAAAAGATGTATAATTTGTATGTAAGTTATCTCGATCTGTCTCCCAGGAAATTAAATGATCCCTCCCAATATTACAGGATGTGGTATGTGAACTATTATCTATTTAGTTGATAACTCAGTTTCATATAGGCACTGTGCAGCACATTGCTGCTTTGAGGTAAACACTGCAAATAATGTGATGTACTGGAAAGTGCCTAAACTATCAACTAGGTCGATAGTATGGGTGTTGGTCCCATAGTATTTCCAGTAGTTGGTTGAAATAAATTCATTTTTGCTTCATAGGAGCTCTAGCTGCTACTCTAAATCAAGCGCATCGCGTTTTTTCCTCGGACATATTCCTAAGGACTATGGACGGTATTCTGAAAAGCAACCCATTAGAAATACTAGTAACAATTTTAGAAATTTGACGGTAGTCTCATTGTTATAAAAAGGAGAAAAGAATGTAGGTAACTTAAAGGTTTCACAGAATTGTACCTATAAGTTCGAATCCTTTATTCCTATTTTCTAAGAAATTAATGAAATGTAAGGGGTCTCCAGTCACGGTCGATCCGTTCGTGATTTATTGATTTTCCTACAATGTTGGGTATAAGTATACGGAGAGGTGTAGCTTCGTGGGTACCTGCTACATCACGACGCGACCCAGCAACCGTTTCTACACAACAGATATTGAACAAAAGTTGTGTGATAAATACCTTTCACTCTTTAGGTAGGTACTCGTTTTAAAGAATCCTTAAAAACTGGATGAATAAGTACCGTAAGTATTGAACGTACCCACTAAGATACCTAACCTACCTTTTTGGGTTTTCAGAGTATCTACTCTTGTATAGGTACATAGTGCAAAACCATAAAAGCTTTTAAAGTCGACACTAGGTAATCAAATTATGTAGGTAGGTTTCTAGCAATAAGTATAGTGGTACGTAGGTACCTACCTACTTGTTGAATGTGAAACGTAAGTATTTCTGAGCTTAAGGTTTGTAGGTCTGGCGTAGGTACAAGAATTTATAAAGGCAATGAAGATTTGCCGTTAAAACGAAAGTTTTACAGTTTTTTATGGATATAGTTATAGCACGTTATAGGCAGACGACTAGCTATATGGCCTAACGACACGTCCTACCTAAGCCAATTCTGCGCATTAACCCTATAGTCGTATGTAATTGTTTCAATTGATTTTCTTTTAAATCAAGAGGTAATCTATTAAAAATAATAATATAAAAAGAGTTGGTAGGTACATATAGCCACAGTTTACCTCATAGGTAGTTGGTGCGCCACGGCGTAAGTAAAGTTTTCGTCGATATATTGAAAAAGACCGAATCAACATTAGTTTATTTATAATCAGATGAAAAAACGATAATCTGTTGAAATATCCAGTTTTATCAGGTTTAGGTAAGTACTTATATCTCCAAAACATAATAAGGCAATAAGATGATCGGATTCTACTTATATCCTCTAAGTACGCTACGACTTAATAATAATCTGTAATACATAATAACGGCATACAGTAGGTAGTCCTTATAAGACTCATAAGATAAATCGATACTCATTCTAAACATTCACAGATGAAAGCTAGGGATAAATAAAGTCAGAAATTCAATAGCAATACCACGTGGCGCGCAAATGTTTAACCTCATCCGGTCCAGTGACGCGGCAACCAGCCCGCCATGGTATCTACTGCGCAATAAGAGTAAATCTACCTGAATTCCTCGCAAGCGTCCCTTGGCGCCATCTTCCCTGGCGAGAATGAGCCGATTATACATCGGCGGCGGTTGGCGTTCGAACTGTGAACCGATGCGTTGTCTACGAGTGGGGTGTCGCACCCCCATTACTTGGGGTTGGCAGCTGCGCACACAATACCTTCGTCTACTATTATTATTACCTATTGATACTGGTAGTTGTAATCGCGAATGAATAACACATGGGGGCGAAGTCTGCGCAGCACATCCGTGCTAAAAGGTGTAATATCATAATCATAATACTTAGGGCGTGCAGGTACTTCAAATCTATAGAATTATTTAGTAAGTACTAGCTTTACCGCATGGCTTCACCAGCATAATAAGAACCTACCCTACAGTACCTAAGTACCTCCACGCGACACTGGATTATAATTTAATTTTATTATTTAACCTACCTACCTACCTGTAATTTTTATAAAAATATGACGAGCCTTTTGATTGATTTTATTATTTATACTAAAATTACAAAATCAAAACAAAAAAAAATGTTTAATTTTTAAAAATAATTAAAACTGAAAAGTAAATAAAACAAGTCCAGCAGTCACAGAACATAGCTAGTTTAACTGATAAATGTAGTAAAGGTAGGTAACCTATGTTCCGTGATTTTGAGTTTTAATTATATTTTAAGTTTTTTTTAAATCTTTACTTAATTTTTTATTACGGTTAATTTTATTATATCAATAGTACCTATCTATTATAAATATTTTAATTGTATTATTTCATCGAGGGCTTATTAAGTTAAGAATTATTGAGTAGATTGTGGTAGCCTCAGTATGAGGTTGATAAACAACTTTTAATCGTTATAGATCCTAAATGGTAAGATTAAATGAAAAATGATTAAAGACACCTAACCATGATTTTCAATTACCTATTCAACGATACCCCACTTGATATAGTCAATCAACTTTTGTTTTCTTAACAAAATTTAAGGGGATCGACTCCATTCTCTTTCTCCATACAAACGTAGTTTAAATTTTCCTCCCTGGATAATGACATTAGAGCAAATATGTTTATGCCATAAAACTTATATCTGTCATGACTATGCATCTACCTTTTTATTTTTTTCATTTTATATTTTTTATTATTATTTTAAATAGAACAATTAAAAAAATAAAAAGGTAGATGCATTGTCATGACAGATATAGGGTTTATGGCATAAACATATTTGCACTAATGTCTTTATCCAGGGAGGAAAATTTAAACTACGTTTGTATGGAGAAAGAGAATGGAGACTATCCTCTTAAGTCGTTGTAGATCCTAAATAGTTAAATAAAACGAAAATGATCTAGAAAAACCTAAGAATTATTTTTAAATACCCATTTTTGCCGACCTCTGTGGCGCGTCGTGCGAGAGCGCGACTGCAATGCAGGAGGTTGCGGGTTCGATTCCCGCCGGGTGCAAGTATTTATGATTAAAAATAAATATTTGTGTCTGGTCTGGGTGTCCTTCTATGTATAATATGTATGTATTTACAAAAGAAAAATTAATATAAGTATTATATCCGTTGTCTAGTCACCGTAACACAAGCTTAGTCGCTTACCACGGGGCTAGATGGCGCTGTGTGTTGTTCACAGAATTTATTTATTTATTATTATTATTCGACGATATAGTCGAGATAAGATTTACTTGACATATTCAGTCAATTTTTATTCTTTACAGTATTGCGTCTGGTGGTCGCCATTTTGAATTTTATTTTATGTCACCTATCTAAGAACCATTGGATGAAGCAAATCTAACGATACCCTAATTAAAGGAATCCGTTATGTGGTTTAATAATAATAATAAATATAATAAAATAATAATAAAATTTATTCAATAAATCTGTTTTACAAAGTAAACTATAGAACTAAATATATCAAGAAAACAAGGTTTGGAAGATACGAGGGAATAATAGTTATTTGTTATGCAAGGCTGCAAAGTTGGTTTTTGCAGCGAGTACTTGTATTGAAACCTGAGCTAGCGAAGCATTCTAGGATTGAACCACGAGCGTAAGCGAGTGGTTCAAATATAGAATGCTGAGCGTCGCAAAGGTTTCAAAGGTACGAGACGAGATGCAAAAAACTTTGCTGCCGAGTGAAACACACAATTTTTCACCTCACTACAGCGAGGAAAACGCTAGGTGCATTTTTCCGGTAGAAAACTCAATTCGGCATTATATACCGCTTATTGTACCGTAAATAATAAAAATAAGCAAACAATCTCTAAATTGAAAAAACCTGCTTGATACTAATGATAATAAACAATAAATACTACATTGGCAATGTGCAACAATACTTCGTGGTTCGATGCCATGAACAAAAAAAAAAGAAATGAGGTTCCGGTTAGCGCATTTTCAAAGGACTTGCTTTATATAAAAGTATCGAGAAGACAGATTCGAATTTTAAAATCTCTTTCCACGCTAGGGCGCAAAATGCAATTTTGCACGCAGAAATCAGCGTGCAAAACGATCCTTTCCGAGGTTGTGAGGTAAAAGAATATTACAAACATACAAGATAAGCGCGAAAAACATAACCCTTTCCTTGCAGCCGGGTAATAATAAACGTCCTATATCTAGGCAGAACAAAGGCCGGCCTTATCGCCTAAAACAATCTCTCAGACAAGCTTTGGAGGGACAAAAAACCACGAAAGATAAAGGCTAGGGCGCATCTATCTACAGACATAATGTAATGTAATTATCTATTTCCTGGCTGACTGACGGATGGATCAACGCACAGCCTAAACGCCTGATAGTAGAAAGCTGAAATTTGGAGTGTGTTCTTTATATGACTAGGCATCCGATAGCGGTTTTTCAAAATTCCTACGGGATCGGGACTTACACGGCTAAACCGTGGTCCAGCTAGTCCTACTAATAATATAAACGTAAGTATAAGTAAGTATGTACTCGTGACTCGTGTGACTGTTAGGGTCTCTGGATACGTAACGCTTTCCGGACCGGACGTGTCAATTTCTACTTACAAAATCCCGTGCCATCCTCTCCATCGTCGCCCCAACGGGATTATTATATACAAGATGGGAACCCGAAACCCGTCGGGCTTCGGATAGTACCCCCGAAAACAATAACAAAATCTCTTTGAATCAATTCCCATAGAAATTTTCATCCCCAAT
Organism: Idaea biselata; assembly: GCA_958496205.1. Taxonomy (NCBI): domain Eukaryota; kingdom Metazoa; phylum Arthropoda; class Insecta; order Lepidoptera; family Geometridae; genus Idaea; species Idaea biselata. The sequence goes on along the minus strand of OY292394.1, from coordinate 25,591,449 downwards.
TGAAAACTCTTAGGGATTGAATTTTGGAAAAAAAAATTTAATTTATTTATAAAAAAATAAAATTTAGAGATTCACTTACTACCCTATATCAATATCTATGTCAAATTTCAAGTTTCTAGGTCAAACCGTTACGAAGTTGCATACAAACGTTTTTCCCAATTTTTACCCCCTTAGGGGTGGAATTTCCAAAAATCCGTTCTTAGTGCTCACTTTCAACCCCTAAAGAACCTATGTTCCAAATTTCAAGTCTCTACACATAGCCGTTTAGCCTGTACGTTGTCCATCATTCAGTCAGTCAGTCAGTGAGTTACACTTGCGTTTTATTAAGTATCAAGTCTCTACACCCAGCCGTTTAGCCTGTACGTTGTCCATCATTCAGTCAGTCAGTCAGTGAGTTACACTTGCGTTTTATTAAGTATGATGATGATGTAGAAATTGACACGTCGCGTCCGGGAACGTTACGTATGCAAAAGAAACCAAAATAGAAGTATGAAAAATTTAGCTTTCTACTATTATTCGGATTAAGATTTTACTTTTACAGGGCCAGCGTAAATTTACTAGTTTACATCTCATTTGTTTTATATTATTCCCAATAAAAAGTAATTTACGCTATAAAAATTAACGAAATGTAAGTATTTCCGTTTTATTTCATTTCGAATGAATATTTTGGAAAACCTTATGGTGAACGCCCTGTAAAAGTAAAAATTTAATTCGAATAAAACCGATATTAAGGTAGAAAACTAAATTTTTCATATGGAAATGGTAACAGTACCCACCCTGCCGATGACGCCGTTGAATTAAACTTTCATTGAAATCGGCGTCTCTTGAGCTGCTGGTTTAAATAACAGCTGACCGCACATCTACAAATCGATGCATCGGCTTCAAGCTAAGGTTGTTTATTGTAAAAAATTAGGCGCCCAATTTCTTGATACCGCAAGTCAACGTCGCGTCGTCGCATTGTGTCTGCTTAAACTTGCGTGGTAGGTCTGCAGGACCTACGCGGGATTGCGTTGCCGAACTATCGATAGCTGATGTCAAAAAATAATTAAATTACAAACTTAAAAACCCCCGACTAAAAAAATCTTCAAAGTTAAAACAAAACTAAACTTTAAAAAGGTAAAAATAATAAGCCGAAAACAAATTTCATGTCTCTGAGTAGGTATGTGGTATCTTACGTTCCCGCGTCGGGGGCCGCGGGCATGTGTCACAGAAGTTGATGGTAACCTACCCGTGCTTATAGTACATATCTAACGTTTCCGCGTCCCACGACGACGCGGGAAAGTAAGGTACCTCATACCTACTAAGAGACATGAAATTTGTTTTCGGCTTATTATTTTTACCTTTTTAAAGTTTAGTTTTGTTTTAACTTTGAAGATTTTTTAAGTCGGGGTTTTTTTTAATTTTAAATTTAATTTTTTTATTTCATTCTTTTTGTAAGGTCGATTTTGATTAAACATGCATATGGTGTGAAGTTAAGTCCTTTCATTTGATACCCCACTCGGGCATATTAGAACCCATCGGGTTTTATATCCGAGTTTGACACTACATATACTTTGAACGGCTAATTTTGATTAAACATGCATATTCTTGTCACAAAAGTTATGCTCTTTTATTTGATACCCCACTCGGGCATATTTGAAAACATTCGATTTTTATTGTCGAGCTTCAACCCACATATATTATGAACGGCTGAGCCGATTTTGATCAAACACCTTGAGCCACCTATCAACCAAAAAAAACTAAATTGAAATCGGTCCATCCGTTCGTGAGCTACGATGCAACAGACAGATACACACACACACACACACACACAGACAGACTGTCTGACACGTCAAACTTATAACACCCCTATTTTTCCGTCGGGGGTTAAAAATCATCTATAATATCGAAAGTATCGATACTATGGATATCTAAGTCTGGTAGAATGGTATCGGTAAACTGCAATACCTACTATCGATAGTATTGAAGTTCAATATTTAAATTACTATCGATAGTAGGTACCGGTGTTGCCTATTGGAACAACAATGGATACTATCGGATAGTAAACTATCGAACGGAAACACTACCGCGGAGCGTAGATTGTTAATTTATAATTAGCTGCGCCCCGCGGTTTCATCCGCGTTAGTCCACCCACGAGCGGTATTTCTCAGTATTACGTTGATTGCTCGAGTTCTACTTGTTCGATTTCGATATACTTAAAGTATGCTACAACCTTTCTTTAAAACAGTTATTTTTATTTAGTAACAAACCAAATTTTCAATTGGTGCAGTAGTTTTTGAATGCGTAAGCAGCAGAGAAAAAGAAAAGAATATTAAAAACTAAACTATTCTTCTCTTACCGCCGCACTCAAGAGACATTTAATGGTTACTTAAACTATACTAAGTAACGATTTCTCAAAAAAATCTTAACTTAGTATAGTTTAAGTAACCATTAAATGTCTGAGGGCGGCGGTAAGTCACCTACACTCATTTTTTGTCATCATCATCCGAGCGATGTTTCCTACACTCATTTTTTGTATAACCACATTAATTTGGGGTCTTGGGACACCGGGCTCCCGAGAGGGATGCAACCGGGTACGTCGCTCAGATGAGAAGTTGGGATGGGATAAGTAAAAACTCGAAACTTAATTCACATCAATTTAATTTTAATATAAGTGTGTATACTTTGAGTAGGTAGGTTACACAGTTATCACCTACAGTTATCTACCAGGATACAACATTTTTATTAGGAAGGAAGGTTTTAAATACTAATATGTAGGTAGATAATAAGGGTTGCCATAAGTTTTTCATATAATCACTTCTTCTTCAAGTGTCGATAATAATTTAAAAAACCGTTGTTTTTTTTAATGTAGGTATATTATATAACAGTATGAATCAACTGAATTATAATCTAGGTATTCTAGGTCAAAGTAAATTTTGCTGAGACTATTTTGTTGAGTTTTGTTAGTGCAAATGTATTGGTTTAGGTATTTGGAATTTAAGGTTCGTAGGTCATATTATGATCGGTTATTGTTAACTGAATGGTAATTATTAATGGCTGACTAGTTTTATTTACTCTAATATTACTTTAATTTATATTTTTTCCCTTGTTCACCTTTACTAGACATACCTATAGTATTTAATAAGTTTCAATTTGTTTCTAATTATAAGTGATTATTTTAGTTTCTATTGATTGCCATTCTCGCCTGAGATACAGGATTTTCCTAGTTCAGGCATTTGTGTAATTTAGATTTAAATCAAAATTTGACTTTAAGTAATTTTTGTACACATTAATTTGGAAATAAATTTATTTATTTTATTTTTATTTTGGTATATAAATTGACAGTGAAGTAATTCTAATTACAATCTAAAGTTTAAAGGACGATATAACGAGATCTCGTTTTTTGTAATAAGTAGGTGCTCAGTAACAGTAATGAACAATTAATATTATTATACGATTACGATTTAAACCGAAATGTAATAAGTTTTAGTTCTAATTTAGTTTTTAATTTTAATTATGTTTTATAAGAAATTTAATAAGTTTTAGTTTTAATTTTAATTATGTTTTATAAGTGTTTTTTGATTGATTAAATAATACCTAATGGACCAACCAAAAGGTGTCTTTAATTTAATACAACATCGCGAAAACAGAAGACAAATCTAGGTATATTGTACTTTTGCCACAAAGTAAATTTGTCACATTTTTGTAACTTAATCGGTAAAGTCACATGTATCAAAAATATGTGTAATTTCATTACAGGTAGGACGTTTTGGATATTTGTAATTGACATTTTTTCTTTAGAAATATGTGTCAAATCGTAGTAAAAAAAAACAAAGTAAAGATATGGGACGTATGGCAACCCTATAGGTATTTAATACAAAGTATACAGTACTTGTAAGCCTCTAAATTTAGAAACAATTTATACGTTTTTGGGCTGCTTTTTAATATCTAGATAAAGATATTTTGTGCCATAAAACATCTCGATCTCTTAATAAAATTAAATTTCGATGTTTTTTTGTTAACTTTGATAATGTTCGATTTTATTCCATAGATAAATTTTATCTGTTGATTGAAAAACCAACCCATAATAAAGAAAAATACAAATCCGAAAATTGTAAAAACGCTAGATAACAATAACTTAAACCTAAAAATGCTCCGAAATAATAAAACATAAATCTGAGCTATTCACAACAAATTTTCAAAATAATTATATTTTAGTGTACGATTTCAATCAACAAAAACAATGATATAGTACCTACCTACCTACCTACATTATAGTAACATCTAGATGATTCGTTATTCGTTCCAAGTGCAGCACGCAGTGGCACGACATCTACGCAGAATATTCGTAGATGTTAGAGATGCGCCAAATATCCGTCTACTATTCGGTATTCGACTTATTCAATTGATTAAGTATTCCACGTTTACTAATTGCATTAGTAAATTACTCAGTTCAACTATCTACAAATCGTCGCTCAAACAAAACAAATAAACAAAGTTTTTCTTTAGACTGATAATTATGTAGTAATTAAATTATGAAATGCTGTTTGTGCGTCAAAACTTAGAATCGCTGAACCGAATTCGGTAAACAATCATACCGAATAATATTCGGTATCCGGTGAAATTGCTATTCGGCGCCTCTCTATGATACATTATTATTTAATCTTAAGCTCGGGTTTTTTTTATATAAAAAAACGGAAGCAGTGGATTTTCCAGAGTAATCGATTATATATTAATAATTTAACATCAATTTTTATCTTACCTAATAATTCGATAAATGAGAAAAATAGCGGGCGCGAGGTTCCCCATGTAAACATATTCCAGTCGTTCTGAATTCAGACCAATATTTCTTGATACAAATATTAAGTTACACATAACGGAACGTTTTGCTCTTTTAGAAAATTATATTTTTGCCAAGTTCCAAAAGGAATAATGATAAAGCGGTCCGTCATGTGTGCAGCCAAAATTTAATACACATTTATAAAAAGAATAGTGCAGTATTCAGGTCGACATCAAGGGAATACGGGAGTATGGGAGTATGGGAACTTTCCCTCGTCTGCCATCTTTCTCTTCGGGGCTTATTCACATAGGAAAAATACAGATGTCGTTTGTGAAAGACCCCTTCATGATTACAAGTATAGTTAATTGATTCTTAAAGGTAAAGTTGTTTTCATTTAAAATTATAGACATATTAAAAATTGGGACAAGTAAAAACTGATACCTAGATAAATTATCTAGGTCTGTTTTTGGGTTTGCTTTTTAAGCAACCGTAAAGGTATAGGCGTAGAGTCGCTAAATTTCCGCATAAAAAAGAAAAATGGGGAAGGTTTATATAATTATAAAATTTCATAAACATCGGTCAAGCCGTTTCGGAGGAGTACGGTAACTAACATTGTGACATGGAAACGAACATTGCGACATGTAAGATAATAAATCTATGACCTATACTATAAAGATATGCCGACAATATTCAATACTAAAAAATATATATGTTATAAATAAATAACTAGCAGCGGCCCATGGTTTTACCCGCGTAAGTTCTGATATTAAATATTTTAGACAATTACTTCTTCGGTTCCCCTAAATCCCTAAATCATGCATAATGATTTTTCGCAAAGAGATATTTTTTAGCTCGATCAGAGAGTTGCGCACAGTGGGAACGCAGCTAGTTTTAAATTTGGAACATGTAATAATTTAAATACATTAAAGACAATTAGAAATTACTTTAATTCATTTACGAGCTCATCCACGTTTGGCACATCAATCTACTTGACATCTAAGTTTAAAAATAGAAGAAAATGAGACAGTTCAAGTACAATATATAGGTTATAGTTAACTAGAGCCACTTGCCCCGAGTCGCAATACCTGGTCACATGCGGTTAGCAATTTGTTGACAACGCAATGTATACCAGTTAATCCCGTAGTGTCCACATCTTGGACAATCCACCGACAACGAGAGGACGAGATATTAGTCGGGCCCAGAGTGGCTCCAATAAGCTATACTTAACCCTAAACTTTATTAAACTAGATACAATATGTAATTGTACTTACATGCACTTACTTTGTAAACACTGGATATACGGAACTGTAACACTTATTATTTTAAACAACTGCCTCCCGTGGTTTCACAAATAAATAGGTAACGTGAGAATATCGAGATAAAAAGCGCTTTTTTATTAGGTCTTTGGTTGAATTGAATACTCATAAAGAGGTACCGGGACGGAATGCGTTTTGCGGCTACTAAAATTTAAATATATATTTCAAATACAAATCCGACAGGATCGTGAAACCTCTGGACGCAGCATCACACGGTTTAATGTGAGAACTAACTTATAATTATAATAAAATGAGTTTTACTTCTTATCCAACTATTTGACAACGAACATTTAGATTACAACTAGTAAAAGAAAAATGTAATTAAATTAAATTATTGAAATACATTTGGAAATATCTGTGACACGAGCCGTGCCACAAGTCGTGATTGTTGTTTCGACAGTAAATCGATGAGCAATATCATAGAACTTACAATACTGGTATATGCTACTGATACAAATTGCAAATATAAAAAGAAAACTAAAATCTCAAAGAACCGAGAAAATAATGAGAGCGCAGTGCTATTTAGCAATAAATAGGTACCTATGTACATTGATTTATGTCAAAATGGCAAAAAAATTCAAAGGGTAACGTCATTATTATATTCAATCATGCCTCACAAATCGTATGCCGGGGAAATTGGGAATATATGAAACTGAAGAGAGATGACTACCCCAAATGATTGGCGCGTTTGCCGCATCTCCGCACCGCATGCATCGCATGTTTCAAACAAAGTAAGGAAGATGAACGCGCATATGATTCACGTAACGCGTAACGCGCATATGATTCACGTAACGCGCATATGATTCACGTAACGCGCATATGTTTTACGTAACACGCATATGATTCACGTAAAGCGCATATGATTCACGTAACGCGTATATGATTCACGTAAAGCGCATATGATTCACGTAACGCGCATATGATTCACGTAACGCGTTTTGTGAGACCCTGCTTTATAGCAATTCAAGCTTTAATCGAACGTATCCGAGTGAAGCTGATAGTAAAGTGCTATAGATACATAGCAATAAACGTTCCCTAACCTAACCTTAGACTATATCACGGGGTATTGAACAACAATATTACGTTGACCTTTGGCCTGTAATTTGTGCTCCTGTGCATCTACATCGTGGTTACATCTTGTTGAGCACTGTCGGGCAACATTTGTCTTCTGTTCAGTTGTACAAGTAAAAGTATTTATTTTGTATGTATTATATACATACATAAAACAGAGAAACTGGCTGGCTGGCTTACATAAAATATCAAATCTATTTTTTTGAAAACAAAAAAATTAATGATTTCGAGAAAATAACAAAAAACATTGTAACACATTGTTAATGAATGTTGTTTGGAAACGCTTCTTAACAAAAAGTAACTACGTGTAGATGCACTTACAAATAGTTTTTTTTTTAATCTTAATGTTTATATTTAGTTTCAGTCTCAGGCATCGTAATGCCAAGTAAAATAGAATCTTTCTAATTTATTTTAAAGCATCGTACTGACCGCCTTTTAGTTGTCCCAGACGCTTAGAAAAATGTATTGTCACAATTATAAACTACTCCAATAAATTATAGGTGCCGGCAAACATCTTGAAAAATTCTGACGTGGTATGACGTGGTGGACGTGGTACAGAAATGGTAAGATCGCGCAGTACATTAACGTGCGACTTCTATGAAAAATCGACTTCTGCGCATCCTCCATTTTTTGTAGATGTTTGCCGGCACCTGTATTAACCTACAAATAGGCATGCGACACTAAAAGGCGGCGTTCGTCGATATAGAGGCCTTCGGAGGTAAAATTTTCCATATAAATATGTACGTACATCATGTATTGTCATAATAATTAACAAAAAGTTATTTTTCCACCTTTAATTAACGTTTATTCGAATTTTGACAGTATTTATAAGTTTTGAATTTAAATTATAAATATTTTATAAGCTGCAGCTTCACCCGCGAAAACTCAAAAGTTTCCACGGGTGGGTGGCACGCTCAGCCTTTTGTTGATTACCTACTCTGATTGTACTCGTTGGATTTCTATGTAAAGTTTACCACGACCTTCCTTCCAAACAGAGCCACCTTATACTGAATGTCATTCGGTTCAGCAGTTTTTAAATGCATTAGTGACAGACAGATATTTATTTATTATTAACCTGTACACTCAGGGCCACTACATACCAAAGGCCTCTCTACCTTTCTTCCTTTTACCATAAACTATAAATTCTTGATCGTAAGTAGGTGTTTTTGTAATTTGCATCTAAGTACAGACTTTCTTTCTTCCTTAAGAGGACAGTCTACCTACTCTTTCTCCATACAAACGTATTCGATCGTTTCTTCCCTGGACAAATACATTAGAGCAAATGTGTTTATGCCATAAGTCCATGACCATGCCCGAACTTTTTTTATTTCATTTTCTAATTAGACTAGAAATAAATATCAGAAAAATTAGAAAATTAAAAAAATCAAAACGTAGGGGCATGATCGTGGCTGATAGGGGGACTTATGGCACAAACATATTTTTTCTAATATCTTTATCAAGGGAGGAAACAGTCGACTACGTTTGTAAAGTTTGTATGGAGAAAAGAGTAGAATCCCCTTAACCGTATGTGTAGAAAGAGAAATAGAAGTAATATATTAAAGTTACGGCAGAGGACATAAACCTAGATGAACACTGTTTATATCCGAATAATCCCATTAACCAAGTGTAAAGATCACATTTGGTAAGGAGTTGGTGTGACGTTTATTTATATGGAAAATTGAAACACCCGAGGGGTACATTACGTTTTATAAGTAATTAAACTAAAGGAACTAAATTGTAGCAATATCATGCAGAAGTTTAAATCAATAATTCTTTGAATATTACATTTCAATATAATTAATATGTGAATAACTTAAGAGGACAGTCTACCTACTCTTTCTCCATACAAACGTAGCCGACTGATTCCTACCTGGATAAAGACATTAGAGAATATGTTTATGCTATAAAATCTATATCTGCCATGACTATGCCCACACGTTTTGGTTTGTTTCATTTTCTAATAAGAGTAGAAATAAAATTCAGAATAATTAGAAAATCAAAAAAATTAAAACGGCATGGTCTTGGCTGATATAAGACTTATGGCATAAACAGTTTTTTTTTCTAATAACTTTATCCAGGGAGGAAACAGTTGACTACGTTTGTAAAGTTTGTATGGAGAAAAGTGTAGGTAGGCTGTTCTCTTAAGTGCATCCGTAAGAAAAATTTTGAGACTAATATTGGGATAATTGACAATCTTTTAACTGTGGCGTTGGACGTTTATCCGACTGCAATGCAGAAAGTATTTACGCTTAAAAATACAAAAGTTTTTTCTGGTCTGAAAAGAATATTAGTTATTATGTCCATTGTCTAGTCATCGTAATAAGCTGAATAGCTTACCATGGAGCTAGATGGCGCTATGTGATGTTCACAGAATGTATTATTGTTGTTATTAATTTCTCATGGCCGAGTTAATTTATTTATTTATTTATTTATTTAAGTAACATTTGACAAGGCTATTGTCAATGGGGTTGGAAACTGTCAACATGACACTGGTCATAGTCTGGTCCCGTAACCCCCATTGTTGTTTTTTATGGATATCTGATGATTTGATGATGAAAGAAGTCAGTCGAAAGGTTTTGTTTAAGTCGGAAAGATGAGAAATTAAAATAATTTTTAAAAGTTTCGAAGTCCGCTGAAATCACAGGTGAACCATCTATGCTAGCGCCATCTGCGATTAGCGTCAACCAGCCAACCCCATTGCGGAAAGTTAAAATTTGTTTAAATTTTACTTGATATTGCTGAAATGTCTTAATATTTGTTCCCTACAAATACAACAAAACAGTATCTCTATCGAGTTTTACGTCCCCGTCTTAGAGAAACATTAGAAAACCAATTTGCAACAAGTTTTGTTGATTGTCGCCCAATAATACTGCGTTCAGACGTTTCCCTGGAACGTTGTTCAACAAAAAGGAACTGCGGTGTACGGATATACCAGCAATCGGTAGTAGAAAATTAGTCATTGTTTGACAAGAATTATCTTCGATAAAATTTCAAGTAGCACCATTTCAGTTGCCGCTCTCTGCCTAATAGGGCCCCCCTTTGGCATGTATATCACACTTATCAATCAGCTATCTGATTATGTAATTCATTTACTAACAAATCTCGATTGAAATTGGTGCTTTCAAGTCATTTTTGCGATTACGAAAACAAATAATTTGACAATTACTAATGGCAATTTGATGGCGACTGTAACTGTCACATTTTATATCCGTAATCGCAAAAATATCGCTAAACTCACAATTTTAATCGAGGTTTGTCAGCAACAGTGTTACATTATTAGGCAGCTGATATACCTAGGTAAATAGGTCACAAAGTTATACTTTTTTTATCTTTACTTTTTAACATCACCGTGTAGGCCAATTTTTGATTTAAACTTGGTCAAAACTCAACTTTTGTTATACAATGTGTTGGGGCAAGGTTATGTAGCATCAAAGAGTATTGGTCATGAGTATAGTATTTATGAGTAAACAACTTAAGGTAAATTAAATTACATTTTATAATCCGAAAAGGTATTGCTAAACAGAGAAGCAATGCAGCCAGGCTTTTGCGTAACTTCGTTTATTTATAACTGGAGTTAAGTTAACTTTTACTGTGTGTTTCCGCAACTAGCCCCATAGCTGGGCCCTTTTGCGCGACCTTAAGCCGTAGCTTTCCTCACGATGTTTCCCTTTTTTTAAAGAAAAAGACATTGGTTGCCACCCAGGATTCGAATCTACGACCTTCGGAATGAAGTCGCGGAATTTACCACTAGACCAACACCGCTCTTAAGTGTAGGCATATTCAAGTAAGCATAAACTCCACGAATAAATAAAACTAGTTAAAATCGACAGAAAAAAGCCTAGACTTATTGACTATTCTAGAGAGTCTATCCTCTAGAAGCATAGACAATCCCCTTTTCGGATTATAATGCCTTGACCGAACACATTGTTCAAAGAAAAGAAGCAAAACTACAATATATGATATTAGGATACTACTCACAGATACAACAAATACTACAAGATATTATGTGACTAGTTCATTCACTTAAAAACTACAAATACACAAGTGTATAATTCGTCGCAAACGACACGCAAGTTGCAAAATGCACAAATTGCAAACCGCATATCGCTATACATAATTATGTACAGCGATTAAAAAGGCTTGAGGAGGAATTTTCCATGCAAACGTAATGAAAAATAAATTACATAATGAATTATTTGCACTTTACTGTGAAGGGTTATTTAGTTTTAGGGTTCCGTTCCTCGGAAACTTAAAAAAAGGAACCCTTATAAGATTACTTCCTTTTCCGTCCGTTTATCCGTTCTGTTTTAGTTTCCAAATTATTTGTCAAAGTAAAATTGCAATTTTATATTTTTGTAAAATATACTGATTGAAAATTAGACAACCACATTTAAGATATAGTAGAAATATCACATTTGTAACAAATTTAGGCATATCTAACATTTGTATGGAAAATTGAAACTGCAGAGGCACCAAAGCATTAATAATAATTATACATACTGATACACATCGACTAGTTATTTAATGCCATTTAGGCGATCATTTAAATTACGTTGCTTTACAGCAAACTTATCAAACTAGAAAGCTACATTAATTCGATACGCACCCACTTTAAAAAACGTGGGAAATAAAATACAAGCATTGAAGAAGCAAAATCATTGAAAGCCTTCCTCAGTTGAGCCTTTCGTGAAGACTTCATATGGAATGCAATAGAAGGAACAATTGTTCAATATGGAATTATGAACCACGATTCACCTTAGCCGTTATTACCTCGATTTTAACCTTACATCGATACAGGAATCAATTTTTACTTCTTTTTTTCGCTACACAATATACCTGTTTAACCGTAATAGTCGTAGTAAACATCTTTAAGACAAACTGCAAACATGCAATTACATTATCTTACGTGCTTTAAAACAATGTGCCAATAAGTTGACTGGTCGAGGACTCCTACAAAATTTCCTCTAGCACTGTCTCATACGTACAATTTCACGTAACATTTTTGTCAAAAACGACATCAAATTACTGAGTTTCAGTAATACATAAGCCATATCATGAACCAACAGCACATCTTCTGCTGTAATAAACTTTTGCGGCGGGGTTTCTTCATCACAATTTCTTCCAAGTTGAGAATGCCCCGAGTTATCCGAACGTTTTCAACGCGTTTTCTAGCTACTCCTCCGTTACTTTAATAACTGGTAGATAGTTCAACAGTTAGTAATAAATCATCGTCTCAGTGTAAGATTTCGGAATCGGAAAGAAGGACTACTTGATTCTATTTTTAAGTGCTTAAGCCTACACTGGGCTTAAGCACTTAAAATAGAATATACTTCCGCAAAAACACAATGCACGATAGACGCAGGGCGGGATTCCAACGCATATTTACTCAATCCGGGAGCACTGACTTGTCCAATTAGTCTACCGGCGTAGGTAAAGGTGCGTACTTGGTTCGAATCCCGCCCTGCGTCTATCGTGCGTTGTGTTTTTGCAGAAGTATTATTTCTTTAAAATATTTCCAAGGACTAGGTCCGTTTTAGGTAGCTTCGAGATACAATGTAGTTAAGTGTTGTTTTAAGTATTTAAGTATGAAATTGATAGTATTCGAAGAAGGGTGTTGAAATTTTCTGAGGCAACTTTGAGCGTGCTAGAATCGGCGTCGAGTATTCGGTGGTGAGTTCTTATGGAGCTGCGGGTACCACTTCGATAACCACCTCGCGGCAAATCGGGCATTCACGAACTTGATCAGCGCAAGCTCCGCAAATACCGCTGAAATAATCAATATGAAGAATGAAAACATTATTATTATTTCTTAGTGTTAATCCACAAATAGGAAATACTCCCTGTTTGAAAAAATGCTTTCAAAAACTTTAGTACCCGGCGGGATTCGAACCCGCGACTATTGATAATCCGAACCAACGCGTTTCAACTATCGCATGGCCATCTCGCTGGCCCAGTGCTAGGCCATCGTGTAGAGGGGCTCCAAATTACCGTCAGTCATGTCATGTGATGCATCCCAGTGCGCGGAATGTCTGCGCGGTGGTTGAATTTGGCACACATTTTTATCGTGTTTACTATGAGAGTAAGATCTCCATTTCTATTTGTTACTCGTAGATTTAGGCATAGTAAATCATGGTTTAAACTAGGTTTGGCACTTAAAACTCATTTATACCATTCCCACTCTTAAAAGCTTATTTTATTCACGCAAAACAGTGAATAAAAAGGACTTTTACTCACGCTGTTTGGTGTTTGAATTTAGAACAATTTACTCATCGTCCATCTAAATGCAACCTCCTTGCGCGAAAAAAAACTCGATACAAACTCCTTGCGCTAAGAATACTCGACATACGAATTCTTACCGTACCCAAAGGATAATAAAAACCGGGCAAGTGCGACACTCGCGCACAAAGGGTTCCGTATCACTATCACAATTGGATACGGAACCCTAAAATGGTTTACAACAACCAATTTTTAAATTTTATAGGAAAATATGAAATATTTATCTTCGATTCTTACTCCCATCAAACGACCGAATCACTCAAAAAAAAAAAAAACCTTGGCACAAAGAAAATCTGAAACATAAGAGAAACTCTTTGGTAAGTAAGGCAGACTAGTATATTTGACAGATAGGGCAGCCATTTTGAATTCCATGACCAACTCGATTTGTCCTGACCAATCAGAAGCGACCTCACATTGTACTAAACTCCTTGTTATTTTTGAAACACGTTTGTTGTATGGGAGCCCCTCTTAAATATTTGTTTTATTTTGTTTTTATTTGTTGTTGTAGCGGCAACCGAAATACATCTTCTGTGAAAATTTCAACCTTCTAGCTATTACGGTTCATGAGATACAGCCTGGTGACAGACGGACAGACGGACGGACGGACGGACGGACGGACGGACGGACGGACGGACGGACGGACGGACGGACGGACGGACGGACGGACGGACAGACGGACAGACAGACAGACAGACAGACAGACAGACAGACAGACAGTCAGACAGACAGAGAGACAGACAGACAGACAGACAGCGAAGTCTCAGTAATAGGGTCCCGTTTTTACCTTTAGGTACGGAACCCTAAAAACGGAACACTTTTACTGAGTCTGATGTCTGTCCGTCTGTCACCAGGCTATATCTCATAAACTGTGATAGCTAGATAGTTGAAATTTTCACTGTAAATGTATTTATTTAGCCGCTATAACAACAAAACAAAACAAAAATCTTATATTTGATTTTGACATAAAAACGCAACGATACCACGATGTATTTTTACCACTAGCACAAATTCAAATTCAAAAGTCATTTATTCATTTAAAACGTATATTATACACACATACGTACGTTTTGAAACGTCGAGACACTTTTTACTATCTAGTGATGAATTGAGACTGGCGCCAGTGGTAAAATAAATTTAAACATTCGCGTTGCGTTCACGGATTGGTTGCCGGTCCAGTATTCATTTCAGAGTTCCGTACCCAATTGTGATAGTGGTACGGAAACCTTCGTACGCGACGCGAGTCCGACTCGCACTTGACCGGTTTTATTTTTCGTAGTCATGGCATAAAGTATAGTATGCAACTCTTGAATAAAGTACGGATTTACATTGAGGGCCATGAATCACTGGCGTCGCTCAGGATTCTAACACTTGAATCATCATGAATCACTCCCTACGGTCGTGATTCAGTCGTTAGAATCCTTCACTTGCTCGTGATTCATCTTTGGCTCGCTTTAAATCCGTCTTTTATTCACTAGTTGCATAATATACTATTAATAATAGCATGGTAACTATTTACCTGTGGTTGCAGGGTTTTAAAGCGCTGTCGCCGTTGGCCTCGCAACAAATAAAGCAAGCGCCTTCGATGATCGGTTCATTCTTCAGTTGGTCCATTATAATCCTGCGTGGGATTATCTGAAAACGATTGAAGTACACGAATGACCTTCGGCGCTACACATTTGGCTTAAGAGCCCTATAGCCGCTAAACTCGAAATCCCTGTCGGACTCATCGAAAATTGTTGATTATTTCATGACGGAATGTCGTAGAACTTTTTTGTTGTGTATGGATGATAGGTGACGTTGTTTCCTACATTTTGGTGTAGTTTTAAGACAAAAACCTCCTATTGGTGCAAATCCTAATCAAATTTTAGACAAAAAAAACTGTTTTGGCGAAAATGTCGATAGGCTTCAATACTTTTCGACATATTTGTCTGGAAACTGCACTTAAATGTCGGAAACAATGTCGATCACAATCCATACACAAAAAAAAAGGTTAACAACATTGCGTCATGAAATAATCAACATTTTTCTTTGAACCCGACATGGATTTTGAGTTTAGCGGCTAAAGGGCTCTTAAAAGAAAAGGTTTATATTCGTTGTCTATGAAAAAAAAAAGTTATTTTTGTAACTTGTACTAAATGTCAGTATTTTTTTTACAATCTATGCCCCTTACTTATAAACGATGACTAACTTTATGTAACGTTTGTCTTTTACTGTGACATAAAGTTTCCAAGTTAACAGAGAGAGACAAACGTTACATATAATTAGTCATCTACACTAATCTTATAAAGAAGAAAGATTTGTATTTGTGTGTGTGTCTGTATGTTTGTAATGAAGAAACTCAAAAACGACTGTGCCGATTTCAAAAATTCTTTCACCATTAGAAAGCTACATTCACCCTGAGTAAAATAGGCTTTACTTTTAATCCCAATATTCTCACGGGACCGGGACTTACGCGGGTAAAACCGCGGGACGCAGCTAGCCGTTTATATTTAAGGGGGTAAATCTATAAAATGCTTTGTCCTGACTGAGTGACTGTTAACGCTCAGTCTAATGAAATTTGGAGAATGTGTTATGGAGGATATTTAAAAATTCTTCCAGGATCGGGATTTATGCGGGTGACACCGCGGGACACATCTTGTCTATATATATAAAATTTAATTTCCTGGTTGACTTATATGTCAACGCAGAGCCTAAACCGCTGCTCCTAGAAACATGAAATTTGAAGTGTGTTCCTTGGGGTGTGTATGGATGATTCACTAAAAAAGGAAATTTTGGAAAATCCCGCTTAAACGGCAATACGCGGGTGAAACCGCAGGACAAACTAGTAATCGAAAAACCTTACAGAGTCGAACGAACATTAGGCTAGGGCCGAAGCCTTTAAAAATGGTCAAAAGTGGAACTAAATTATAGTAGAATGAAACCCATTGGAAAAGGAAGAGAATATAACAAAAATTATAGGAAAAATAAATTACGGGCGATTTGAGGTCGGGACCCCCACTCGGTGGGTTGTTTAAGTTAAAAATCGGTTTTTCTTGATTTCCAGCAAAACTACAAGTCCTATGAAAAAAAAATTAATGGCAAAGTTGTAGGTAATAAAAAGATCTAAAACTTTTGCATACTCAATTTTTACATATAACCTTAAAATGTATGTGAAAAATTCAAAAAACCACGTTTTTGGTTTTTATTGTTTATCTTATACAAAAAAGTTATTTTTTCACCAAATTTGGAAAAAACTTGCCTATTTATGCCCTGAACACACTGTAAATTTTTGGATTAAAAATATTTATTTTTTCACCTCAATTTGACTTAATATCGAAAAAAGCACCCTACTTTTGAAGCAAAAAATTTGGTGTAAAAATATCTGATTTTTTTAAAAAGTTGGTGGGCTTTTTGTTTGTTGGATCTACTTTCTGATGGTCTAATAAAAATATACATTACACTGGTAAATTTTCTCAGAAAATGCAAAAAAATAAAAAAACTCGAATCCGAATTATCAGCTTCAAACATGGCTGGGTAACGAACTGACAGAAACAGATTGGGGCTGGAAACAACATCAACGTGGCATTATACCCAAAGAATATCTTAAATCCGTATGTGGACCTTGCATAGTCGACGGCAGACACCTTAATTTTTATTCGATCTCTTATCGCACAATGAAACCTATATAATTGGATAGAAAAAACCTAAATAAACAGAAAATATTCTATCACATGTTGTTCTAACTAAAGTGACACGTTTCCGAGATATGGGCCAGTGAAATTATAAAAGGAAATTGTTCGAAAAAAATAAAAAAACGCTATGTCGCGGATGGATTTGTATACCAATCGAAAGAAGATGTCAAACTAAACAATCTTTGCCTTTAAACTACAAATCCATCCGCGAAACAGTGTTTTTTTTTATTTTTTTCGAACAAATTCCATTTATAATTTCATTGGCCCATATCTCGGAAACGTGTCACTTTAGAACAACATGTGATAGAATATTTTCTGTATATTTAGGTCTCTTCTATCCAAATATATAGGTGTCATAATACGACAAGAGATCAAATAAAAATTAAGGTGTCTGCCGTCGACTATGCAAGGTCCACATACGGATTTAAGATGTTCTTTGGGTATAATGCCACGTTGTGTTGTTGATGTTGTTTCCAGCCCCAATCTGTTTCTGTCAGTTCGTTACCCAGTCAAATTTGAAGCTTCGGATTCGGATTCGAGTTTTATTTATTTTAGAAAATTTATCATTGTAATGTATATTTTTATTAGACCATCAGAAAGTAGAGGATCCAACAAACAAAAAGCCTACCGACTTTTAAAAAAAATCAGATATTTTTACACCAAATTTTTTGCTTCAAAAGTAGGGTGCTTTTTTCGATATTAAGTCAAATTAAGGTGAAAAAAATAATATTTTGAATCCAAAAATTTAAAGTGTGTTCAGGGCATAAATAGGCAAGTTTTTCCAAATTTGGTGAAAACAACTTTTTTTGTATAAGTTAAACAATAAAAACCGAAAACGTTGTTTTTTGAATTTTTTACATACATTTTGAGGTTATATGTAAAAATTGTTTATGCAAAAGTTGTAGATCTTTATATTACCTACCACTTTGTCATTCAACTTTTTTCCATAGGATTTGTAGTTTTGCTGGAAATCAAGAAAAACCGTTACCCTTAACAACCCACCGGGTGGGGGTTCCCGACCCCAAATCGCCCGTAATTTATTTTTCCTGTAATTTTTGTTATATTCTCTTCCTTTTCCAATGGGTTTCATTCTACTATAATTTAATTCCCTTTCAAACATTATCTACCCTAGTCTACATACAGTGACAGACAGTAAAAATATAATGTCTCCAGAGGGGCCCATATTGTGGTATTCAGTTCTAGCATACCTTGTAATGTGGTAGTTATTGAAACCAAAAATATTAGGGTAAAGAATGGTAAACATAAACCTAAAATCAAATATCACTACAAAATGAATAGCACAAGAATGACATTATACTCGTGTAATGTTGCTATTTATATGTAACCACTAGCGGTGTCACGCGGTTTTACCCACGTGAGTCCCAATCCCGTAGGAATATCTGGATGAAACGTAGCTTATGTGTTAACACACATGTCCAACTATCTGCATACTTAGTGTTATCGCAATCGGTTTAGTAGTTTTTGCGTAAGGGTTTTGCCAATATTACTTATACTTACCACACAAAGTTTTGTAATATTATAGATAAGCATGCTTGTGGGCAATAGGCATGACGACAGTATTATAAAATAGTCGATTGAATGTTTAAGTGAAAACTTATATTTAATAAAATTTAACACTGATTTAGTTTTATAAAAAAAAAACGATTATTGAGATTTTCAATAAAACAAAGATTAAAATACTGCAATCGGCCATTTTGACTGAAACACCAATCACATCGCATGACGTCACGCCTAGGTAAACTCCGTTGTCAGTCTTAGATGAAAACAAAATTAGTAGATACGGTATAATCTAACATTGCGTATTCGAAAAATGAGCTGGAAATACCTACATGCATTTTCATCAAATTATTGTATTTAAAAACATTTGTCTTTAAGAATGATTCAGGCTTTGTAAATAAGCAAAAAGGCATTCTTATAGATGTCAAAAAGATAATCGCAGTGTGACAGCACGTGCTCACGCGGCAACGGTTCGACATACGACTGAGGCTAGTGCGTCAGCTAGACCCAGTTTTATCGTCTCATTTTCCGGGACTAGGTACCGTATCTTTAGTTTTTTGTTTTAATCTAAGTTGTCAGTACTATAATTTACTGTATTTTGTTTTTGTTACGTAATCGTGACGTCAGATCCGACACCATGACAAGAACGAGCTGGTTTCCCGCCCTATTGAAAATGTATTTAGAAAATGGCTTTTAAGAAGGTGGGTACTGTTACCATGTCCATACAAACATAATACCAAAATAGAATTATGAAAAAAATTGTTTTCTACCCTAATATCGGTATTATTCGGATTAAGGTTTTATTTTTACAGGGTTTAGTTTTTTACACCACAAGGTTTTCCAAAATATTCATTCGAAATGAAATAAAACGGAGATCCATTTCGTTCATTTTTACAGCGTAAATTACTTTTTATTAGGAATAATAACAAATGAGATGTAAACTAGTAATTTACGCTGTAAAAATGAACGAAATGTATTTCCGTTTTATTTCATTTCGAATGAATATTTTGGAAAACCTTGGTGGGGGCCCAAAAATAAAATCTTAATTCGAATAATACCGATATTAAGGTAAAAAACTATTTTTTTATAATTCTATTTTGGTATTGTTTGTATGGAAATGGTAACAGTGGGTACTGTTACCATTTCCATACAAAAGTTCTTAACCTTCTTAAGTTTGTTACACTTAATTTTAATACTGAAATAATTTACTGTATTTTGTTATTGTGAATTACGTAAGCGTGACGTCAGATCCGACGCCATGACACCTGCGAGCTGGTTATGCGCCCTATTGAAAAAATATTAAAAAAATGGCTTTTAAGTTTGTTAAACTTAATTTTAATACTGAAATAAACTTGGGTAAAAGTTATTAATGCTGTATTACGTACCTTCTTGTCGGCGTCGCATAACACGCCGTTTTCATTGAACGTTTTGAAGATCCGGTCTTGAGGGGGATGCTTGAATTCCTGGTTGCCGAAGTTAAATCGACATTGCTGGTGCGCCATGAAACTAGCTGCAGCATGATAGGCCTCGCTGCAATGGCCCGATTTTGTTACTACCATCCTATCGGAACGAAACACAACGGTCTTCTACAAAAGTTAAAGATTTGTTTTAAAAAAAAGGGATTTGAAAAAAAAACAAAGATATTGTGTTTAAAAAAAATAGGTAGGATTTGACAGATTGAACTGAGGATGGATGGATGGGGTGAAAAAATGTTTGCAACAGAATACAATGTTTAAAAAAGATCCCGGGTCTTATTCGCGCATGTTATTTACTCGCAACCAAGACTATTGTTATAGTCGAAACGTCGTCGTTTAAAAATAACAATACGAGAATAAGATCGGGGGAAAATTTAAATAAGAGTACAAGTCTAAAATGCGATGTATTGTTCCATATTATTTGGTAAACATACCACATAAATATATAGAATTATATACCGCACTATTATTAGAGAATACAGTGAAAGAAAGAAAATCGGTAGTAGGTATGGCTTAAATGCAGTCGTGGTACCCATCAATGTGGGAAAAAGTAGGAATTTCATAAGTTTTGCGATGTATTGTTTCATAATATTTAGTAAACAAATCGCATAACATAAATATATAGAACAGTATACCGCTGTATTATTAGAGAATACAGTGAAAGAAGGAAAATCGGTAGTATGACTTAAATGCGGTTTTGGTACCCATAAATGTGGGGAAAAAGTAGGAATTTCATTAGTTTTGTATTGTATTCGATGTATTGTTCCATAATATTTGGTAAAAATATCACATAACATAAATATATAGAATAGTATACCGCTCTATTATTAGAGAATACAGTGAAAGAAGGAAAATCGGTAGTATGACTTAAATGCGGTCGTGGTACCCAGAAATGTGGGAAAAAGTAGGATTTTTTAAAGTTTTGCGATGTATTGTTCCATAATCCACATAATTACATAGAATAGTATACCCGCTCAATTATTACAGAAACAGTAAAAGAAAGAAAATCGGAAGTGTGGCATAAATGCGGTCGTGATACCCATAAATGTATGAAAAAGTAGAAATTTTAAAAGTTTTTCAAAAAAAATTGTCTAGAGGTCCAACCCGCATGGAATAGAAAACTGAAATTCAGGGGGTCGATTCCTGACTTGCCAATTCTTGATTTATTTAAAAGACGGGGATAGAATAAGTAGTAAAATTGAATCAACTTTTTTTCCAGTCGGAAGTGTGAAGTGGGAAATGCCTCCACTACACCAATACAAATCCAAATTAAATTTTATTCAGATCGATCGTGAAATTTAGAGTTGAGGAAACAATAAACAAACAACTTTCTAATTCAAAGAGTATGGATGTGGAAGTGTGCTTGTGCATAACATGAACGCCTACAAAAATAATAATAATTTATTTTACACAAATACGGCTCCACAAAGTTACTTTATTCGACCAAAAAAGTCAACATAAAGCAAGTCCTTAGTCATTAGGCTTAAATTGCGCGTTTAAGCCCTAGGACTTAAAGTAATTTAACTTTGGAACGTTGCAATTTATATAGCCATTGTCAAGAAGACATGATTTCATTAATGTAACTGGCCACCTGGACACCAAAATTTTACTTCTTTTTTTTAACGAAAGGGTAAGACAAAAAAGTGTTAGTTTGTATAAAGCCTAAAGTTTATTAGAATCTTAAAGAAACTGTAATTTCTTGTTTCGTTGTTTTTATTAAATGCTAACTTTTGTAGCTTTTTTAAAATGTCTCGCAGTAGATGTGTAAAGTATGTAGAGTATTCATCTCGGTAATAGAGCCCATCTTAGTCTTGGGCGGTTTGAATCCCAAGCTTTACTCACTACGCTCGGGAGTTAACTCTAGAGTCGTTCGCTACGCTCTGGATTCAATATGCCACCCTCTACATAAGACATGGCTTTAGTACCTCGGTGCAAAATACTCTATTATTATTATTTTTTTAGTTTATTCGGTTGCTAGCAAGCAAATTACATTTGTCACAACACTACAGTACTGGATGACGTGGCTTTAAAATGTTGTGAAATTTGAAAACGACGTCACGAAGTTGTGCGAAGTGCGCGTGATGTACAAAGTTCTATGGAGTGGGGGGAGTTATTTTAAACTTCACTTTGATTTTACTTAAAATAGACTATAGAAGACCGTTCGTATTTCGAGGCGCTTCATTGAATCGGTTACGTTCTAAAATAAGCAAAATATATTATTATGTAAAGACACATCTTTGAGAACTCGCGCCTCCTTGTTGATATAAGGCGATCGCCTTAATTTTATAAAATAAATAACAATAAATAAATATTGCACGACGTTACACACAGCGCAATCTAGCCCCAAACTTAGCACTAGGCTTGTACTATGGGACTAGACAACGGATATACTACTAAATCTTTTAGTATTTGTTATCGCTTAGATTGTTGTTGATATGCCTTGAGCACGAACAAAAGAAAAAAAGGAGGTGCTATTTCCCAATATTTTTAAATGTTAGTTCTTTGATTCTATTGATCCTCGTGTTAGATTTTATCAAAATCGATCTACTAGTTTCGTTTCTAAATTACAAATGTTAAAGTACCTGGGTAAGATTGTTAGTTATTAGTTACTGGTTAGTTATTTACGCAAGAAACAATAAACGGATAGCTGAACATGATGGAAATAAACCCAAGGCATTGAGTTATTATGTACTAGAGGCGATGTCATAAACATATTTCAAGTTCCTTTCACTCGAAATAAATACAAAAAGCCGCTGCAGCGCTGATAATATTGTTATGTCTTTCGCAAAAATGAAGTTGTCATCGCTACGGCTGTAGTTAGTTAGTTTCGCTGGGCATTTTCCGCACTTAGCCTCACAATTGGGCCATTGCTGCGGCCGTAAGTTGAAGTCGTTGAATACCTTCTCTCTGATGTCATATCTATTATTATCTATAATACCTATAAATAAAATTCAATGTCCCGACTTTATATTAACGCAGAGCCCAGATCGCTGGTCCTAGAGACATGAAATTCAGCGAGTGTGTTCTTTGTGGTGTGTAGGTCTCCACTAAGAAAGGGTTTTTGTAAAATCCCGCGGGATCAGGACCAACGCGGGTTAAACCCCAGAACTCTGCTAGTCTACTTTAATACTAAGCTTTAAATAAATAAATATAGCACGACGTTACACACAGCGCAATCGAGCCCCAAACTAATCACTAGGCTTGTACTATGGGTACTAGACCACGGATATAGTACATATTATACTTGTTTTGTAAATACATACTTACTTTAAATCAATAAATAAATAATTTCATAAAACAATATCATTTAAATAATTCAATTTCTTTACTGTTAAGATTGATATCAACGTTCGTTTCCATCATGCCAGTCACCTTTAACAAAAAAAACGAAACAACTTGAACAAATAACCATACCGCGTATTTCTGAATATATCAAAACAGACCGGGAGGCGGTCTCCATTCAGTGAGAATATGGCCTCTTGTCTGGAGACGTCGATGAGGCAGCCGAGGATGTCTCCAGGCTTCCACTGCGGACTGCTGGGGACCGACACGGGGCGAGCTTTGTACCAGATCAGACGCCTGCATCCATCGAACGATAGGGAGAAGCTATCGTCTCCAACGCCGTAACCATCCTGGAATTATCCATGGACATGATTGATAACTGCTCCTATTCATATTACAGACACATGTATTATGACTATTGCAATATAAAACATTATAAAAAAAATAATTGAAAAAAAAATCCACCTGAGTTTCTTGTGGTTTCTTCTCGTCGGAGGGCGCGTTCCGAAACCACAGTAAAATAAAATCTCGACGTTTCAAAACGTACGTATGTGTGTATAACATACGTTCTAAATGTATAAATGAATTTTTGATTTTTGATCCACACGATTTGTTAATAAGGTTACATTTTGATTTTTCTTCTGTTTTCGCGATGTTGTATTGAAATTAAATACATTTTTCACAGAGCCACTGCGCGGAGAAAACTTAAGGTTTGCTAGTCCAGATCCCTAAGTCGCCTTTTACGACACCAACGGGAAGAAATGAGGTAGCCCTATTTTATGGTTGTGTTACGGTGACTAGACAACGGATATAATACCTTCAATATTTATTTTTCTTCGGTTCGGGGAACGAACCCGCAGCCGTATATAACGAACATGATTCGAGACACTCTCGAACTCGAGGCACGTTAAGCAGTTGGTCCCGGTTGTTATCTCGGATAGCAGTCGTTAGGTCAACTTGGAGGCCTTAGGGCGACCTGAAAACTCTAACACTAAGTGAGCTACACTACTACACGAAAAGAAGAAGAAAACTTACATGATTCTGGAATTGGCTGCTTTTAGTAGCCCATCCAATCTGCATGACGCCGGCAGTTATAATCTCCACTTCGTAGTACCAGCAATCGCTATCACTCTAAAATTAACATGGAACATTAGATAAAGTACAACTGGTCAAGTGAGAGTCGAATTCGCGCCCCGAGGGTCCCGTATCTACCCATAATGGGTAGATACGGCGTCGTTATTTAAAAAAAACATGTCTGTTGTATAGGAGCCCTACTTTAACATTTATTTTATTTAGAAAAAATATTTTCAAGGAAAAATAGCATATAAAAATTTTCACTTGCGGCGAGCACCGCGGCACCCGAAGACGCGAGTTCAAGCCTCGCCGCAAGTGAAAATTTTTGTATGCTATTTTTTTTTCCTTGAAAATAAATTTTCTAAATAAAATAGCCTTAAGCTACATACAAAAATTAAAAAAGAAATTTATTTATTTTATTATTTTTAGTTTAGTATTTATTGTGAAAGCGGCAACAGAAATACATACATATGTGAAAAGTTTAACTGTCTAGCAATCACGGTTTATGAGATACCAGCCTGGTGACAGACAGACAAACGGTGGATTTTTAGTAAATGGAACCCGGTTTTTCTCCTTAGGTACCCATAATACGACAAAATCAGCAGTAAAACGCAAATTTAGGTTACTGATTGAATGATGGACAACGCACATCCTAAACTCAGCCTAAATTAGGTTACCCGCCACCGCACGGGGAGAACGCGCGGCCAATTTTCTAGCTTGTTTGCTGCGGCGGCAAACAAGCTGGAAAATTTTAACGTGGAAGGGCAAAGTTCGCGCAGTACATTTTACATGCGACTACTATGAAAAATGGACTTTGCGCATCCGCCATTTTTTTTTCTAGATGTTAAAATTATACTTACTTGGAAAGTGCAGCGTACACTCTCGAATGAGTGCGAATCGCATCGGGCCTCAAGCCCGTCCGGGGAAATCTTGAGATGTTCGCTCACGTCCTTAGAGTTGAGCATCGCGTTGATTGTCGTCGTGTCGACAGTGTCATACGCCAACGGTCTGCCTTCCACTACAACTACAGTCAAAATAATATGTGTTAGTTTTTGGAGGAATAAATCTCCTTCTCATCAGAGCGATGTTCCCGGTTGCATCCCGCTCGGGAGCCCGGGGCCCGCTAAACCACAACCTTGCTATTATAAAATGAGTTTTAAGTGCCAGACCTGGTTCAAACCATGATTTACTATGGCTAATTATGATTTAAACCAGGTCTGGCCTTAAAATTAATTTTGTAATAGCAAGGCAAATGTTTTTTTTTTAAGAACTTAAGGTTTGCTAATCTCCTAGTCACCTTTTACGACACCCCCAGGAGAGATAGGGTAACCCTATTCTATGCTGGGGCTACACGGCTTTTGGAGGAATAATAAAATTAAAATAAATATTTAGGTCGTTAATTTGTCCCACTGCAGGGCAAGAGCCTCTTCTTAGAGGGGTTGGCAGTAAGACGCCATGGGGGGCTACTCCGGATTGGCGAATATCCCATGCCTTCGGACCGTGGTGAGTCCTAGGACATGTCGGTTTCTTCACGATGTTTTCCTTCGCCGTAAAATTCTTATACGTTTGTATATACATACATGTCGGATGCAAATTTTTGGAAAGATTTTTTACAAAAAAGAAGTCACCGAAGTGTGGGAAACAGTTTAAAGGTTACATGGAAGAGATCGCTCTTAGCGATATAGCCGCCCATTCTACCATTATTATTATTTTAATCTAGTTTTAAGTTTAATTTTATTTGTTTCTGTGTTTACTTCATGTTTTTTGTAATTATATTTTAAAACAAAAAAGCGTTATCTAATCTAATCAAATCTAAAATAAACCATATCACCCCCCCCCCTCCCTCCCCCCTTTTGGTAGGCGCATGAGGTAAGTCATCATCATTAAGTCTTCTGCAATTATATTTGGCAACATTTTTACGGTTTAGCCCCTAGTAAGGCTGCCTCACACCAACCTTACTAGGGGCTACATGACACACAGAAAAGAAACCGTCTTATTCCTAGAATTTAATCTATGATTGCTTACAGATATTATCCAGTGTCCATTGCGCACAGAAAGCCACTTCTCTAGTGACATAAGGTGTCCAGGCGTGGTTGTCTGGGACCAAGCGTTCCAACGGCAGCAACAGATGGGAAGGTTGCTTGGCCAAGTACCTCATAATAGTACATTTATTCTCGCTTGTACGAGCAAATTTCTCGAGAGCTACCAGTGCGTATAGCACCAAGCAAGGTTCGCGTTTCTCTCGCTGAAAAAAACATTTATTTTTTACTTTTCTTACAACTAAATAAATAAATATTGCACGACGTTGCACACAGCGCAATCTAGCCTTAAACTAAGCACTAGGCTTGTACTTTGGGTACTAGACAACGGATATACTACATATAACATATGATACATAGAAAACACCCAGACCAGAAACAAATATTTAGTATCAAGCATAAATACCTGCACCCGGCGGGAATCGAACCCGTAACCTTCTGCATTGCAATCGGCCTCCAACGCGCCACAGAGATCGTCAGCTACTTTTAAACAATAAACCCTAAGCGATAGTGCGCAACATAAAATTAAAATTAGATTGAATATGTCCAGATCCCGTGGAAATTTGCAAAAATCCTAATGGGATGCCTACCTCACATAAAGAAATCTCTCTTCAAGGCTGTGCCTGAATCACTCAGTCAGTCAGTACAAAGCATTTTATAGATATAGGAGATTGAAATCATATTCTAATTTAAATAATATCTCATTAAGTTTATACTAAAACTATGAGATCTGTTATGTAACTTTTATTCTCAGGATCACATAGCGAATCACCCTATTGAATTCACTTAGAGGATGAGAATGAACCGTCCGCGTCGGCACCGCAACTCAATTCAATATCGACAAGGTTCATACGAGGGGAGCCTTATTTATCAAATTGGTGTCGCGCAATTTAAACAATTGCAGTTAAACAGCAGTGATGCAGTACTGAGAAATCTACATTAGCCTCTAGGTACATACATTACAAGGCTATTTTATCTACACACGTGGGAACAACTGGAAAGTTACCTGCAGCGTTCGATAGATGGCGATTTAACGTGCAACACCGCGCGGGGAGAACTTAAAGTTTGCTAATCTCCCTCAGATCCCCTAGTCGCCTTTTACGACACCCACGGTAAGAGATGGCTATTTTATTCTATGCTGGGGCTACACGGCAAAGAATATATGTTACAGTTTGTGTGTAAGTAAGACAACGAGTATGTTTGTTACTGCTTCACGCGAAAACTACTGACCCGGTCGAAACTTGGTGGAGATCAGGATAAGTACATAAGCTTTTTATCCCGATCTTCCTGCGAAATCGGGACTTACGCCGGTGAACCCTGGCGAGACTGGCCTGTAAGTGCTTTGTCACACTGGCGAATCGTGAGCGAATTCAAAGCGAAGCGATCACGCAGCGAGACCGCTGCGAGTTCGCCGCGTCAACACCATCATGTTTTGTACACTTGCGTTCAGATACGCTCCGCCTTACTTCAATTTGATAGTATCATAGATATCTGTGCCTCAGCTTCGACACGAGTGTGAGCGGACGTGTTATCGTTGAAAAAAAACAATAAATTGTTGTCGTCGTCGATGCATTGGCAAAGGGAATTAATTGATTTATAGAGAAACTTCATAATCACCTCGTTATATGGAATCAAAGGAACTACGGTGAAAGGAATAAAAAGAAAAAATATTGGAAGAGAAATTGTATTTGATATTGTTTTCCTTTCCGTTTCCTGTCTCTTCCAATTAACAGATAAATTTCCAATAAAAAAAAAATACAGAAAGGAAACACTGCTGTTGGCTTTGTTTTGTTTTCTTGTTTCTAAACAGCAGTGTTTCCGTTCTGTTACTGAGTGTACAGAACACGATCGTACGCGGCGAGCTCGCTACGTGATCGCGTCGCTTTGTATACGCTCACAATTCGCCAGTGTGATATGTATGACACTAAGATTTGCATGAGCAATATGTATTGAAAATAAATAAATGATGATCTATATTTGACTGATCTATATATCAACGCAGAGCCCAAAGCGCTGCTCTTAGAAATTTGGAGAGTGTGTTCTTTGTAATGTGTAGGTATCTAAGAAGAAATGGTTTTTGGAAAATCCCGCAGGATCGAAACTTACGCGGGAATAACCGCAGAGAGCAGTTAGTAAAATGTATTCTACTTACCAGGAAGGTAGTCATATAATCCAAGGTGTTTGTCGTTAGCACTTCCATGCTAATCCCGCCAGCGAACCTTTCCGCGATGCAGCCGAGTACTACCAGAATGTTACGCTCGTACTGAATTAGGTGGCGTCTTCGAGACGACCTAGAGTTTCTGCAGGCAGTCATCGCACGTTCGCGGGTCAGGTCATACGACCACACCAACTAAAATTAAACAAGTTACTGCGAAAACTAATTAAAAAAGACATACATGCACGTTCGCTTTCATTGGCATAAGCAATACAATTTAATGTTTTATTAAACGTTTGTAACCGTTTTTCAGACACAAGAGACGACGCACACAGCGCCATCTGGTCCCAAACAAAGCAACGGATATAAAATATTAATAAAATGAAAGTTTCTTACGTTTACAATAGTTTCTTTGGGCGGCAGCGGTATGTCGTCAAATATTATTGAAATCGTAGACGGGCCTAGGGGCTCCTCCAATGGAATCGTATTAATTAGTGACATAGTCACTTGGCTCCAGCCCTCATCGTGTTCGGCGATATAATGAAGTTTCACAAGCGGGGCAGGAACGTCGTCCTCGCTAAAAAAAAAAAAATTTTTAAATAAAATAAACAAGAATGAATGAACTAAATATAATAAATAAATATATATTGCACGATGTTTTACACAGCGCAATCTAGCCCCAAACTAGGGAACTAGGCTTGTACTAGAGAACGAATATAATATTTTTTTGTAAATACATCAACATTATTTTATAAGAGAAAATCAGAAACTAGCGTTACCGCGCCTGGCAGTACATTACTTTAATGGGCGACCGTTTAAGTGTGGGTTTTTGCACAGCGGTAGGTAAGTAGTCAAGTCGCAGTCATAGCTAGTGATCATATTATAAACACCTATCAAAACGATTATATGAAATCTTATTGAACAAATATACCTTGAATTTGAATTTTATTGGTAAACACTAGTGTCTAAGTGGTTTGTTAAGTAGGATCTCGCGTAACAAAATTATGCGTAGGTGGTTGTTTTGATCTCATACAAAATAAAAGGCCAAGTGAGTGTCGTACCGAGCGCCTTTCTGTGGTTCCGTAATTGCTAAAATAAGACAATTTCACAAGTAGGTAGGCAGGCACAGATAGATTACACAAACTAGGAAGCCATGTGCAAATATTACAGCTCGTCAGTTTTTGAAACAAGTGAGCACATTGTCACAGATTACGGTGGATCCACATGGATGAAAACCTGGCGCGACTATGCAAAATAAGGTAAACTAACTTAGTTCGTTGCACTAACTAAACTAATTAGTTAGTTCAGTCGGCGGAGGACGATCAACGATCGACTTAAGGGTGCGTTTCCACTAAAGTGTAGCTGGTCGGAGCAGAGAGGATCGAACCGTGAATTCAATCATCAACTGTATCCACTGATGCGGAGAGGATATTTCGAGCGCACTAATTGGCTAATTATCTGTCCGTACGGTCCAGCTCTGCTTCAGTCTACGCTCCTGGCCGCCTAGGCCCCGGTTGCGGTTAAGTAGACACGCACGTAAGTAACGATAGGTAAGTAGGTATATTATCAAACTCACATCTAACCTAAATATAGCGTTTATGTGCTAAACTAAGGACAGATGAGAAGCTTCTCATCTTTCTTAGCTTAGCACAAAGACGCTATGTATGTATGAGTATGTTCGCAGCGACGAAGGATAATGAAATAATGAAAGTAAATACGTTTATTCAAACAGGCACACGACTTACAAAATAAATAAACCCATTTGTAAAAGATTCAATAAAAATCTTATATATAAAAATCAATCCCTATTTCCTTTGGTCACGGCATCACACTTCAACTTTTAGACATATTTCGATAATTCTTTTTTTGTTGTGTTTACTATTGTCAGGAGAAGGTTCTTATGAAAGAAAAAATGCTAAACCGATTTTGATGAATTTTATTTTTTTAAACTAAACGACAGGACAACGTCTGTCGGGTCAGCTAGTAAACAATAATAATACAAACTATCCGCAGGGCACCTTGAGGCGAGGCGTCGGGAAATAGCGACCCCGCGGCTTGTACTCTAGTAGGAAGTGACCGATCCTAACCTCCGATTTGTCTTAGTTGGCTGGTCGGAGTGAACACTGAAGAGGAAGCGGTCCTCCACCTCTGGCTTGCCTTTACCGGCCGGCCAGAGTGAAGTCGCGAGAGCAGAAATGCTCGGAGGATGGACACCTCACGTCAGTGATGAGTTGGCCCGTACCAGTGAGGACTTAAAACCCAGGGAGGTTCTCCATTCTTCAGCATCTAACGTCACTGTTGCTGCCTTGCTGCAATTTGCTCAGCTGATTAGGGTGGCCCAGTTTGTGAGTTGGCGAGTTTTCGTCTGCCATTTTTACGTGGTTAATGGAAATTTTTACGGCAGGCGCCATAATCACCATAGTTCCTCAGAACCAATCCACTACTATCACATCACTGTAGCCCATGTTGTCTTCATTCGTAGACTTCTCAATAGATCTATCCGATCTGGTGGATGTCCTTGGCTCCATTTTACAATATATACAATAATCGCCGGCTTGGTGTTCACTTCAAAGTTTCGAAGTAAAATTGTTATTGAAAAGGGCCTCTACGTGTTAGCTTCGGCTCCACGCACGCCTTCCAAAAGTCTGGGACTCCATAGACCCGTGATACTGGACGTATAAATACAAACAAACAAAATAGAAGGAAAAGAAAAAATATAACAACAAACATTCTGGCGCGCACTCTTAGTACTAATGTAGAATAAAATAATAATAGCAATAACATCGGTCAAACGGACAAAAGGTCGAGCCTTAGCAGAGGAAAATCCGCCGTTGCGACGTAGGTTTCACCGAAAGCCCTGCGCAACGGCGGATTTTCCTCTGACGGGTGACGATTCCCGATATGAGTGAGCGAAATACCTACATAAAAATCAAAATAAAGGTAGGTACCTACTTACTATATAAATAAACGAATCATTATTAAGCACATAAAGAGATACCTACATCTTCTACTATATAAAAATAAGTCGGGTTTTCCTTCCTGACGCTATAACTCCAGAACGCACGAACCGATTTCCACGGTTTTGCATTCGTTGGAAAGGTCTCGGGCTCCGTGAGGTTTATAGCAAAGAAAATTCAGGAAAAATTTAATTATCCATAATTTATAAGGCAAAACAACGTTTGCCGGGTCAGCTAGTGCATTATAAGTTATTATAAAATGTATACCAAAGAAAGCTGTGGAATGATATGAAATACACAAGAAATTGCTCATTTTGTCTGCCACAGCCAAAATTCAATAGCTATTATAAAATCAATTTTAATTTTATTAGGGGCGAAGGATTTTGTTATCATAACACCCACATAAAATATTCAAGGTGAAAATAATACCCTCGTTATGATGAAAACCCGTGCCTAGCTACTAAGGCAGCGTACTACGTGAGCGATCGGATGCGAACGCGATGCGAACGCGAAGAGGCGCGGTGCGGCGCGGAAACAAGGAACAGTCGATAGCTATTCAAGTGTCCTACGTGACCAAACGCACGTAAAGTGCGATGCGGCGCGACTCTCGACTGTTCCTTGCCGCCTTTCCGCGCCGCTTCGCGATCGCATCGCGTTCGCATCCAATCGCCCACGTAGTACGCTGCGTAGGGTGTCTCCCTTACTTCTAAATTTAACCGTTGCTTGTTCCTGGAATTCGACAGCAAAAAAAGAAATTTTTCATTTCGCTTTAAGAACACCATATACACTCACCGGCACGGAAAGTGGCCCAAAGTTGAGAGTTTAGGACTTTGGTTATATTATCGTTTTTTTTTCGGGAACTGATGGTGTAAATGTTTGGGACATTTGTAAATTAAGAGGGTGGGTACTGTTACCATTTCCATACAAACATAATACCAAAATAGAATTATGAAAATTTAGTTGTCTACCCTAATATCGGTATTATTCGGATTAAGATTTTATTTTTACCGGAAATACATTTCGTTAATTTTTACAGCGTAAATTACTAGTTTACATCTCATTTGTTATATATTATTCCAAATAAAAAGTACGTACAGCGTAACGTAAGAAAGAAATGTATTTCCGTTTTATTTCATTTCGAAAGAATATTTTGGAAAACCCCTGTAATTTTTATTTTAGAGATTAGGCTGTAAACAAAGTTTGTTAGTAAAATTTTAGTAAGAACTCTCAAAAACCGCATCAGTTAAAAAGTCGATATTCTAAATGTCATGCAACTAATCGTTATTTCTTTGATTATTTTTTATTAACTGGCATCATTTTCAGTTCCCAAAAGCGAAACAAAGTGTCCTAACTGCAGTTTAAGTTGCTCCAGTCGTGTTGCTTCGAAGTCAAAGGCGTACACAGCGGGAGATGGCTGAAATTTTAAATGTAGTGCACACAAACTGTACGAGGTGTACATGTGATTGAGCGTATAATAAGAGGGATAATGGAGGAACGGAACTTGCGTGCGCGAAGACCAGCTCGAAGTCCAGAACTGGTCCGGTACCGTCGGGTAGCCAGACTTCAATTCGCTCGCGAAAACGCAAATTGGTCTCACTAGCAGTGGACTAAAGTTTTGTGGACTGATGAATGAAGTGTGGTCTTAAGAGCTCCAGATAGCCGGAAACGTGTGTGGAGAAGACGGGGAGGAAGCTTTCTGCCGATCACCAGCCGGCAAACTGTCAGTTTACACGGTGAATCCGTAATTGTTTAAGGAGTGACCGAAATGATTTGGGAAGGGTTTACTTCCGACGCCCGTATAGAGTTGTTTGTGGTTGATGTTCATCTATCGGGAGTTCGATATGGAAGAGATCCTCCAGGAACATGTTATACCTTACTCGGGGTTTATCGGTAACGAATAATTTGTAATAATGCTCGTCCTCACACTTCACACAACGATTTCTCAAAATTGCGAGAAGGACTAATCGGTCTTCTGGCGCTGTCTTACACTTAAGAGGATAGCCTCCATTCTCTTTCTCCATACAAACGTAGTTTACATTTTCCTCCCAGGATAAAAACATTAGAGCAAATATGTCATAAAACCTATATCTGTCATGACTATGTATCTACCTTTTATTTTTTTTATTTTCTAATTAAAATACTTAATAATAAAAAATAAAATAATAAAATGAAAAAAATAAAAAAGTAGATGCATAGTCATGACAGATGTAAGTTTTATGGCATAAACATATTGCTCTAATGTCTTTCTCCGGGGAGGAAAATGTAAACTACGTTTGTATGGAGAAAGAGAATGGAGACTATATTCTTAATTCCGCCACTTCCTAGTCTACTCGTGTACAGGCCGGTCTGGTCGTCGGTTTTGAGGCATACTAAAGAGTTTTGGGCACACATTTAAAAATTCAGCCATCTCCCGCTGTGTTCGCCTTTGACTTCGAAGCACCACGACTGGAGCAACTTGAACAGCAGTCAGGACCCTGTGTTTCGATTTTGGGAACCGAAAATGATGTCAGTTAATAAAAAATAATTAAAGAAGTAACGATTAGTTGCATGACATTTAGAATTTCGACTTTTTACCTCATGCGTTTTTTGAGAGTTCTTACGAAAATTTTACTAACAAACTTTGTTTACAGCCTAATCTCTAAAATAAAAAAAAAATTAAAACCATTATTGTCGCAAAACGTAGCCAGTATATTAATTTACAAATGTCCCAAACATTTACACCATCAGTTCCCGAAAAAAAAACGATAATATTTTATAACCAAAGTCCCAAACTCTTACTTTCCGTGCCGGTGAGTGTACAAAATACAGAAAATATAATTAATAAATAAGATAGCAAAGGAAATGTCAAGGTAATGGGGGGAGATGTTCTACGTTTCATTAGCCAAGCGCACTTGTTTAAGTCCTGAATTTACCGATCCCGTTGGAATATCGGAATAAAAGTCGTCTACGTATGTAAAGAGTGTTGGTCTGGTGGTAGATACACCGCTTTTCAGTCCGAGACTCGAGGGTTCAATTCACGGTAGACCGCACGCATGCTAATGTCTTTTTAACTTTAAGAAAAAAAACGAACCGACATGTAACAAAAAAAATGTACGTTTTAAACTTTAGCCTATCTTCCTACCAAGTTTTATGAGTTCAGTAGTTCCTAGTTAATAGTTTTCAATCTATGTCTAACCAACATAAATATATCCCTTTACATACTACAGTTAGCAGCAAAAAAAGAAACGGTCATCGAGAGTACATTCAGATTTTTAAAATAACTATACATAATAATTTCCCAAAATCGCTGTAAATCGTAATTGTGGGGTGGCAAAATAGAAAAGACATTCAGAATCTGTCCTGATTGACAACCCACAATTACGATAAACTTTATAAAGTTACATTTTCTTAGAGGGGTCTTCAGGGGGGGACTGACCCCCCCCCCTGAAGTCCCGTCTGCTGACCGAACAAACAAAGTCGCGATTGTCTAGGTGTTTATCTGCTAACTCCTACTAAACGCCGACGCAATGAGCTTTAATTGAAGTCCTGAGAATGTTGGACGAGTATGATATTGATACCTAATAATGATAACAATAAATAAATAATACTTAATTTAATAACACATTAGCAGGATGTTGCACACATTTGAAGAAAACCACCATCTGATGGGATAGTTAACGATTAACCATAGATGCATAACTTATGACAAACACATACTATATTTGTATTTAAGGTATAGTGGGGTAAGTGATATTTTACCGGTTTATTAACGTAAAGGCATCTAAACTAGACTAGACTAGATTTACAGACATATCTAGACTGTGTAGCTATAATTATAAGGACCAGGACAAAAATGAAACACTTACCTCTGTGAAAAACAGCCCACAATTCTTAGCATATCCATAATAAGTTGGTTTACAAGAGCGTTTTCCATGGCTCTAAGCTGCTTAGCAGCTGATCCAGATGCAAACGCCCCACTGCTGTTGCTTTCACTTGTAGTCCAGTTATTATCACCTACATGCGGTGATTTGTTCTTGCATAAGCAGGATCCCATTGTCTAAAACAATACATAAAAGTTAAAAATAAATATTGGATCTGGTCTGGGTGTCCCTCTATGTATAATTTGTATGTATTTACAAAAGAAAAATAAATATAAGTATTATATGTGTTGTCTAGTCACCAGCTTAGTCACTTACCACGGGGCTAGGTGGCGCTGTGTGTAGTTCACAGAATTTATTTATTTTAATCATTTTTTAAATTATTTGATAAACAGGGTGTCCCAGAAACGAGTGTCCAGAGGTAGAGGACCTTAAGAACATGGCGACCCTATCATTTCCATACAAACTTAATACCAAAATAAATTATGAAAAATTTAATTTTCTACCTTAATATCGATATTATTCAGATTAAGATTTTACTTTTAAAGGGTGCCCACCGCAAGGTTTTCCAAAATGTTCATTCGAAATGAAATAAAACGGAGAAGATGAGTGAGAGAATTTTCGACCAAAGAATTTTTAAATAAAATTTTTGCTAATAATAATAATAATAATAAAGCCTCTTTATTCCATATTTCCAAGGTACAATTTAAATGTTAGTAAGAATGTAGTAGTTTAGGGTAAGTTTCTTAAATATTACTATCGTTGTGTGAAATATGGATTCCGTTTTGGGTAAAGGCCTCCTCCAGCCTCTTCCATGTCTCCCTGTCCTTGCCCACTTTAATCCAGTGGCATCCTGCCGTCTGTACAATGTCATCAGCCCACCGTTTTATAGGTCTACCAAGATTCCTTTTACCGTCTGGTCCTTTCCACCGTGTTGTTTCTATAGTCCACCTTTTGTCCGTATACCGTGAAATGTGTCCAGCCCATTTCCATTTCAGTGTGAGTGCATGTGTAAGTGCATCTGTAAACTTTGTTTTTTGTCTTATGCTTTCGCTCTTAACTTTGTGAATTTTCCTAATCTTCAATATGCTCCTTTCCATTGCTCTTTGAGTGCATTTGATTTTTTGTTTTATTTCATTATTGAATACCCAGGTTTGGCAACCGTATAGTAGACATGGTAAAAGACATGTATCAAATATAACCTTCTTCATATGTAAATTGTAATTTCCTTTTAGTATTTCTTTCATTGACCAAAATTTCTTCCAAGCTAAGTTAATTCTTCTTGTTATTTCTTCTGCGTTACTGGCATTATTAAATGACAGTTATTTCCCCAAATAGAGGTAGTTGTTGACATATTCTATATTATTCCCCTTTATCTCGATAGGTGTTTCATGATAGTTGGTCATTATCTTTGTTTTGTTTATGTTCATTTCTAGGCCTATTCTGGAGCTTTCTTGATCGAGTTTTCGCATCATTTTCTCTAGGTCTCTCGAAGTTTCGGCTATTATGACTATATCGTCAGCGAATCTGAGATGGTTTAGGAAGCATCCGTTTATTTGTATGCCTTGGTTTGACCAGTTTAAATTCTGGAATATGTGTTCTAGTACCGCAATGAAAAGCTTCGGTGATAGAGGGTCTCCCTGTCTTACTCCTCTTTCTATTTTTATATTGTCACCTCTGGTTTCTAGTTTTAATTTGCTTGTACTATGTGCATAGATATATTTTATGATGTTTATGTATTTTTGATTGACATTTGAACATTGAAGTGCATTCCAGATCGGACAGTGACTTATGCTGTCGAAGGCTTTACAATAGTCTATGAAGCCTAGGTATAGAGGTCTATTGAACTCTCGAAATTTCGGTTTGGTCCACTGTTGTAACTGATCTTTCATAACCAGCTATGAACACGGATTTTTTTTCTTTTTTTCATAACCAGCTTCGAAAACAGAAATAAAATTGTCCGTTTCATAACCAGCTACGAAAGGAGACTTTTTTTCCATTTTCAAACCTGGTTATTAATTAAGAAAATTTTGTCCACTTTCATAGCTGTCTTTCGTAACCAGTTAGTAAAATATAGAGGAGAAAACACACTTTTCATTAACGAAATTATTATTAACAGAATTAAACTCATTGTAAATAAACAAAATTAAATGTATAGGTACTTTAAACTAAAAATTATTCATTAACGAAATTATTATTAACAGAATTAAACTCATTGTAAATAAACAAAATTAAATGTATAGGTACTTTAAACTAAAAATTATAAGGGGCAATAAGTTCCAGGCAATGCCCAACAGTTATAATATTTGTTTCCAATTCCTCGATGGCAGAATTAATTTCGATGTCAATTTCTACGTAATTTTTGGATTTAATACTCTTGCTACACATACGGATCTTCGTTTCTTTTACTAATATTTCCAAAACTTGTGCCAGAGATGGATTTTTACGCCCCACGTATTTATTTAACCGAGCATGCCATGCTTCGACATCATTTGTTGTTCTTATTTCCTCTTGATAACAACACCATTTTTTTATAAATTTTATGTCGCTTAACCAATACTGATTGAAGTAGGAGTTAAACTTTTGTACATTTTCGGACTTGAGTGTTTTTTTCATTATATATTGGTAGCCTGACATTATATATTTTAAAGGCAAACGAGCCAAGCCAGCACATCTAGCTACATGTCGTCTTTGGACTCTGGACTTTATTCCCAATGCCCTGGCTTTCTTAAACAGGCTATTACTAAAATGGAAAAAACATCCTTTTATAATAGTTTTAGGAAACACATTTTGAATCGCCCTTATTGCAGACTTTTCATAATCAATCGTGACTTTTTTGGGGTACCATGCAGGCAATCGACTTTTAATTAATTTTAGTAATATTTCGTATGTCTTCACATTTTTATTGTGCATAAAGGCATAAAATAGAGGAACGACTTTGTTTAAAGTTGTACTGTAACCATGGATGGAATATAGTTGGGAGAATGGTGGCGGGCATGACTTAAAGGTACCATCGAAAAAAAAGTGTTCGAATCGTTGTAAGATATTATTTAGATCAGCATTGCAAAACACTAAAATCCTCGTCGCGTCATCAATATCATTATAGTCCGCCAATAGAAAAGATTCAAACTTTTTTGGCACTGTTATTTCTGAAGGCAACTGAAAATGTAATTTTGACACACCCAAGTTCTTGTTTCTTGCCTTGTACAAACCACTTTTCATATTATTGAATTTTGGCAAATCAGCAACTAAATTAACGCCATCGTCTTGAAGCTGGCAAAGCATATTTTCAAATTGTTTTTGTATAGGTTCGGTATTTGAGCAAATTTTTGTTTTTAAATCATGAACTTTCTTCAAAATTTCAATTTTTGCCGTCTCTGGTCGACATTCAGAGTTATGTGGTTTTTCTTTTATAACGATGTTTTCTCTGGTAAGTATAATATTGCCTGCACATCCCTTAAAGCTATAGCACTGCCAAAATGTGTTTCCATTAGTGTATACTTTTCTCCGGTGGAATTGTCGTCCTTCACAGAGCAGTTTAATGCCTCCACGCTTTGTCGGAATAAATTCCATTTGTTTTATTTCACTGGACTGCATGTTTACTAGGTAGATAAGTTGTTGATTGCAAGTAAAGATTTGATTGATAGGACAAATGACTTTTAAATGTCATTCAATATGTTTATTCTTTACTGGCCAGTATACAGTATCCATACATATAGTTCATATAATAGATTTATAATCGCGTACATACGAAAATGGAAATAAATCTAAAGACAGCTATAAAAGGCTACGTCCCTTACATCCAAAAAGTTGGTTTCACGTCATCCAGAATTAAAATAAAATTTTAAATTATGTACCACGTTATCCTCAAGATTAATAAAAGTATCGTTAACAAAAAAACTTACTTGAGTAATTTATATTTTTATTTTACTGTGTAATTCGAAAGAATAACACAATATAAAAAGCTAGCTTTTTTGACTCGACTTCGCACACCTTGGGCAAAGATTATTATTATTTAAAATACAATCTGTATAACTAGAATTTGTTTAAGGCCCAAGTATGTGGTACTTATATATTGTTATCTTTAAAACTACATAACCCGTTCGTTTGTAGCTATGAAAGTGGACAAAATTTTCTTAATTAATAACCAGGTTTGAAAATGGAAAAAAAGTCTCCTTTCGTAGCTGGTTATGAAACTTGGTTATGAAAAGGACAATTTTATTTCTGTTTTCGAAGCTGGTTATGAAAAAAAGAAAAAAAATCCGTGTTCATAGCTATAATAATAAAATTGTTTATTTCAGTAACCAAAATATACATTACATTTTTTTCCGGTTTGAGGCTTTCTTTTAAGCGAGTAACGCTTGTGTCAGAAAGCCCCACTCTTCCAATATCATTATTTTAAACTTAAATTTAGTTACCATCGTCTATTAATTAATTACGAAATCAAAATACAAAAAAATAATTAGAAAATAGAAATTCCTGACATTACATATAAACATTTATAATATTTGAGATATTACTTTGCAAATTTAATTATTAGGTAAATCATTAAATATAATTCAAATTATTAAATTACAATTATTTATCTAAATTACATATTAGGTATTTTCAAATTATTATATACTATTATTATTATGATTTTTTTATTTGGTTTTAAGCTTACAAGAAACAGAAAAGTAAAGTTACATATGAATAGTTTGTGTGTGTGTATGTGCGAATGTTTTTGTTATGTTTATGTAGTGGTATTTGTAATGTATGTAGTGACTTTACGCGAGTGCGCTATCCTCTAAAGATTTAGGATCGCGCAAAATGCTGGTTATGAAAGATCAGTTACAAAAGTGGACCAAACCGAAATTTCTCTATAACCTGCTCTAACGTCTGTATGTGGTCTATGGTGTTAAATCGTGATCGGAAACCTGCTTGTTCCTTTGGTTGCATTTTATCTGAAGAGCCAGGATGGCCTTGGATGGCCTTCATCAGAACTCATACAGTAGAACTAAGTAGGTAGATGGGCGCGGGATATAAAATAATAGTGTCCATTTACAATCATCGTAGTTTTATTAACAATTGGTGTCTATATTCACAAAATAACTATTCCATCGCTTAATTTATAATGGTTACTAAGTAGGAATCAACTCAATTATGTTAGGAAAGACGTGATGCCGGAAATACAAAGCGATTCGTCAAGTGCGTGGTGCACGGTCTCCGTCTCCATCACAGAATATGACAAGATGGCAGCCCCGAACAACCATCGTCGATGACGCTTCGCTAGGTTGACTGATGACTGTGACAGTCCATCAACCTGATGCTTTACATCGGCGGCGCCGTCATATCAATGTCTTGTGTTATTCTTTTTAATAAAATGGATGTAAACAACTTGTATATACTTGCTAGCAGACTAAATTTGAGCAAAATTTTTGCTATGATCCTCTAATGATAGACCAATAAAAATGATATAGCCCGGTAATTCTATGTTTTCAATGTATGGGGAAATGAAATAAATTTATAAAGTTTTGAAACTTTGGTGACATATACCTTTGGATGTGGTCTTCAAGATCCACCACTCTCCCCCCTTTTCCACTGGCCGCTACACCCCCCCCTCACCGTTAAGTTTGTCCAAGGTAACAGTTTTTCACTTTTTTGGGAAAACTATAATAGATATAAAAGAAGTGTCAAAAGATAAAATGATCCTCATTAAATCCTGAACCATAATGTCCTATGTCTTGCTTTGATAGGCCCGATGGTTTTCGAGCTGTAGCCTGTTAAGTTTTGGAAAACTTGACAATTTATACATGTAATAAAATTGTAACTGACCGATGTCTGTTTTGGAAGATATTAAAATAAATAAATTTCATGGGTACCTATTGAAGCAATACAACTTATTTTTGTGTTTTTCTGGTTGCATGTTTTGTTTGTTTGTCTGTTCATCTGTTTTTCGTTTTTCTATATGTCCTTGGCTATGTCTACGTGAATCTCAAAAACGGCTCATCCGATTGCAATTAAATTTAGTTTGAACATAACTTTAGACTTGGATTAACATAAACGCTACTTTTTATCCGGATATCAAGTCCGATTATCCGGAAATCAAATCCGGTTATCCGTAAATTATATTTTTTTTTTCATTTTCATAATTAATCTGAAATTTTTAACGAAGAAGTATGTCAACACATGATTTCCGGATATCAGAAAATTTGAAAAATTACGGATGAATATAGCTTCGGAGTTCGATTATACTTCGACCATATAGACTTTTCTTTATCCGGATACCATGTCCAATTATCCGGATTTTATGTCCGGTTATCCGGAAATTATGTTTTTTTTAAATAACTTTTTTGGTAAAACTATAATAGATACGAAAAAAGTATCATAATAAAAAATGATCCCCATTAAATTTTGAACAAAAATGTCCTACGTCTTATTTTGATAGGCTTGATCGTTTTCGAGCTGTAGCCAATTTTACCACAAAAACCAAACAGGCTACAGCTCGAAAACGATCAAGCCTATCAAAATAAGACGTAGGACATTTTTATTCAAAATTTAATGGGGATCATTTTTTATTATGATACTTTTTTCGTATCTATTATAGTTTTACCAAAAAAAAGTTATTAAACTGTTAACTTGGACAAACTTGATGGTAAAGGGTAGTGTAGCAGCAGGTGAAGGGAGGGGGAGAGTAGTAGGTTTTGAACATCACACCCAAAGGTATAATTCACCTTAGTTTCAAAACTTTATAAATTTGTTTGTCTGTAAAACATATAATATACGATAATTATATGTAATCAATGTATGGGCAACAAACAGTACAAAACTTTCCATAGTTTTGTATATCCGAAAACCATGTTTTGACATAAATTAGTTTAGAACAAAATTCAAATTATTTATGATAAAGCAGAAAAAATACATAATTTTCGGATAACCGGACATAAAATCCGGATAATTGGACATGGTATCCGGATAAAGAAAAGTCTATATGTTCGAAGTATAATCGAACTCCGAAGCTATATCCATCCGTAATTTTTCAAATTTTCTGATATCCGGAAATCATGTGTTGACATACTTCTTCGTAAACATTATTTCTTAGTGTTAATCCACACTTAGGAATACTGCTTTTGAAAAAAATGCTTTCAAAAACTTTAGTACCCGGCGGGATTCGAACCCGCGACTATTGGTAATCCGAACCAACGCGTTAAACTGCTTCGCCACGGGTAGCCCTCCAGCCGGGTCGAATTTAAGAAAGCACCTCTTCGTGTGTTCTTGCGAGTAAGGCCTCGTAGTGACATCTACCGGCGAACTTTGCAGTTCAACTCGGCTTGTAACTTCCCATATTACATGGAAATGATTACAATATAAGATGACACATTCCAAACATGTAAACATTATTTCTTAGTGTTAATCCACACTTAGGAATACTGCTTTTGAAAAAATGCTTTCAAAAACTTTAGTACCCGGAGGGATTCGAACCCGCGACTATTGGTAATCCGAACCAACGCGTTAAACCGCTTCGCCACGGGTAGCCCTCCAGCCGGGTCGAATTTAAGAAAGCACCTCTTCGTGTGTTCTTGCGAGTAAGGCCTCGTAGTGACATCTACCGGCGAACTTTGCAGTTCAACTCGGCTTGTAACTTCCCATATTACATGGAAATGATTACAATATAAGGTGACACATTCCAAACATGTAAACATTATTTCTTAGTGTTAATCCACACTTAGGAATACTGCTTTTGAAAAAATGCTTTCAAAAACTTTAGTACCCGGCGGGATTCGAATCCCGCCGGGCTTCGAATCGAAGTAAGATTCGAAGTAAGATGAGTGAGAGAATTTTCGACCAAATAGTTTTTAAATAAAAATTTTGAT
The DNA here is from genome assembly GCA_958496205.1 of Idaea biselata. Lineage (NCBI taxonomy): Eukaryota > Metazoa > Arthropoda > Insecta > Lepidoptera > Geometridae > Idaea > Idaea biselata. The sequence goes on along the minus strand of OY292394.1, from coordinate 25,548,146 downwards.
ATGATCCTCTAATGATAGACCAATAAAATTAATAGGGTAGATAGCTAATAAAGTAAGGAAGTTTTTGAAGTTGGTTTGAAAGAAAAAAATAGGCGAGTTTTTCTTTTAATTGCACTTTAAAGTGCCAAAACGCTATGTTTTGCTCACATTGTGAAATTCTTTTTTAATTTGTAACAGTTTGGTTAGTGTTACACCTTTTTTTTGTAACAAGTAACATGACCCTATTATTCAGCTCCACATTCGAAAAGAAATCAGTCAATTATCTCAGTTATTGCAGTCAGTATGGGCAAATAGGTGTCAGTGGTCGAACTTTAGTAGAAAATAAGAAAAAAGGCCATAACTTCTAAACTACGAAAAATCGCGGAACATAGATGTGGGTGATTCGGGTGCCCCTTAAGGTCCTCTACCTCTGGACTTTCGCTTGACACTCGTTTCTGGGACACCTTGTAAAATATATTTTTAATAAATATTATATTTTTTATTTGATTTATTATTATTTATTTATTTATAAAGAAACATTAAAGAGAACGGATTAATGGTGTCCAGTAACTACAACTGGCTCAGATTAATGCTATTTCACAACTGAATGTTTCAATTTGATTGAAAATGTAACATGGGCAGTCTACTCTGGTTTTGTAATTGTAATTGTTGAAGGGCTTGTATATTAGGTGGGTCGTCAATCCAAAACAAAAAAATGTTCCATCGTCACAGAGCTAGAAACGGTCCCTAGAAACCGTCCGCCTTTGCAACACCCACAGCTATTATAATATTTAGATAGAGGAGACGTAAGGACATAGAAAATATTCTATCTAGAATCTAATCTAACAATTAATTAATGATTGCAGATTAATATTATACTGTTTTTCTTTGAAAAGGTGTGTCACATTTTGATCTTACGTCATTTGATTTGATTCACACATGTTATTAATTTTGGTAATAAGTGAATATGTATTTTTAGATTAAATCAATCAAAATATAATCAAAATACACTACTGGCGGGACAGCTAATTGCATGCTCATTGAAATGTCCAGCATAAAATAAGTCAAATTTTGAAAAACAATGTTTCCGAGGAGGGGTATTAAGCCGAAAGGGGGTTGTTCTAGAGGTTTAGGCGAACAACTTTTGTTCTACAACTTTTTGAAATTCGAGGTAGGTAGTTTTTGAAATTTTTTGAGTCTAAAGTTTACCTTAAAATCAGTTGTTTCTTAAAGTTTGAGGTAATTGGTCATATAATCGGTTGATTTGATTCACACATAAGTTATTATTTTTGTGTGTAAGAGAACATGTTTTTTTAAATCAAATCAATCTAAATATAAACACTACAAGTAGGACAAAACAACAAAGTTCATCAAAACTCAAAAAACGGAAGATAATGAACCGCGATAGTCTGTCCTTAACACATAGAGAGAATTTGCCTAATGAGGAGAATTCACTGTGCAAGTCACTTCGCTTAACACAACACAAGATCATCACAGAAAGAAAAAAAAAAAAAAGTAGGACGAAAACTGCTTGCATATGAAACGTCCAGTTTAAAAGTAAATCTCATTTTATAGTACAGGAATTCTATGTTTTTGAGACAAACAAAGAAGATCGGCGTTTTTCCTTAGGGATTTTACCTGGGGGTTAGAGGTACCTTAATTTTATTTTATGTGCCATCGCAAATTACGAGACATGGATTATTCCGCGTCTCGTAATTTGTAACGCGTAACGCGGACAAACTTGACGGTGAGGGGGGGGTGTAGCGGCCGGTGGAGAGGGGGGAGAGTAGTGTGTCTTGAACACCACACCCAAAGGTATATGTCACCAAAGTTTCAGAACTTTTTAAATTTGTTTGTTTCCCCCATTATTTGAAAACATAGAATTACCGAGCTATTATCTGTAATCGGTTTGAGGAAGGCTATAGGCTACTTTAAATCCCGATATTCACACGGGATCGGAACTTACGCGAGTGAAACCGCGGGCACAGCTAGTTCAGTATAAAAGTAAATCACATTTTGATCTGTAATCGGTTGATTTGATTTACACATAAGATATTAGTTTAAAGTGTAAGTGCAAGTGAATTTTTACATCAAATTAACTCATACATACACTACAAGTGGGACAGCTACCTGCTTGCACATGAAAATGTCCAGAAACTCACATTTTGATCTATTTTCGGTTGATTTTATTCACACAAATGTTATTAGTTTCAAGTGTAAGTGCAAGTGAATTTTTACATCAAATGAACTCATACATACATTAAAAGTGGGACAGCTACCTGCTTGCACATGGAAATGTCCAGAAAGTCACATTTGATCTGTTTTCGGTTGATTTTATTCACACATATGTTCTTAATTTCGGGCTAAGTAAATATGTATTTTTAGATTAAATCAATCTGAATATATACACAAAAAGTAGAACAGCAAACTGCTTGCACATTAAATGTCCAGTATTAGAGAAACAGCTTATTATCATCATCATTCAAAGTTTTTTTCAAGAACTCCTACCACCTCCATCTAGGCTATAATATATTATGGGTAGGTTTGAATATCATAGTTATTAACGTAAATATTATTTTTTTTGAAAATTAAAACTACTTACTAGTGATATGTTTTCCCTCCAGTAACAAGTAATTGGAGCAGACGTACACTCGACGAGCTCTTCCGATGCTGTCTGGCTGATGCCATCTGCCAGATGCGCGAGTAACAATTGCGATGCGTGAACCCCCACGCAAAATGACCGAGTAATTTCCAGGAATAATTAATCAATAAAGATTCCCGGTCAATCTTCAATAATTATGATTTGCTCATCACAGTTTATTAAAATTTAAGTGAAAAGTAAAGGCGTTAAAATATTGCAAGGCCATCCGGATGCAGTTTTAGGCTTACAAAATAGTAGTAGGTACTCACCGAACATTAACTGGGTTCATGGAGATTAATTTAGAAGAATAGAGATGCTTTCACGTACGGAAATATCAAGGAAATTAATAATAGAGCACTTGAATTTCTGTATGAGTTTCGTTTACTTTTCAACAAACATATATTTTTTTTTTATTTATTTCGGTCTGAGACCGATATGGCCAATTTGGAATAGCCAGGGTCAAGTTTTAGAATATTTCAAGTTTCTTCTTAATATAGTTTTGGCGTTGTACATCTTGTACATCTTGCCAGTATCAAGTATTTTGCATGAAATTAGCCCCATCGGCTTATAGTTTCAAGTCAGGGGCTATGTTAAAGCGGTGGCAACTTTACCAAAACCTTCAAGGAGCTTCGGCGCGAATCAACGGAAAGTCCATGTTTAACACTCAATTTTGTTTTCACTACACTTGTGCACATTCACGGAACTAAATTGAATAAGATTCCACCAAAATTACACAATTTAACCGAGTTTACAACATAGTTTAACGAAAATAAACTTGGAGCACGACATGTTGTCTCCGCTTTCCCGCCGAAAGTCAACAAACATATTATCAATACTAATGACAAATGACAACTGACTGACTGTTCCATTTTCATAGACAAAGTATATTATTTCTTCCCGGTCTTGAACAGTTTTGGTCATTTTAGAATTAGCCAGTGTCAAGTATTTTATTATATTTTTGTCCTTCCTACTTCCTAATCTTCTCGTGTATAGGCCGGCCGGTCAGGTCCTACCGCTTTGATGCATACTGGGGTCAATTCGAGCAAACCACCGACTAAAACTTAACCTAACCAAAAACAGACTTATTTTATGGTCTGTCCATTAGAGCTTGATTCCTGTGACACATTATCCTCATGAAGTATTGTTTTTATTTTTGGTTAACTGTACCAAGCGTATTGTCATATTTCATCGGCGGGACCCGCCCACTCGAGGGAAGGGAAAAACCACAGACTATCGAAAATCGGTATGAATATGAAAAATATCGGTATTCCAAAGTTCGTAATCTATTAATATTTATTATTTTATCAATTTATTACATTGATACGTATCTTAAATAATATAATATTACACCGCTTTTCTATGTGAATTTTAGTTTACGAGATTAAAATGAGCTCGTAATTTGAAAAAAAAATATCATTATGAGATTATCTCCCTTGTTTTGTCATTTGCGAAATGATTCGCGTAATTATAGTGGTGATATTAAGGGATCTAGGGGAGACGAGCTAACCTCGAGTTTTCCCCCGCGGTGGCGGATGATCTTTTTGATCCTTAGGAGGGTTGCCGGTTGGAGTCAAGCTGTAAAAATATTGCCAAATCAATTTGCAGTAGGTATGGTCAATAATAACTTACCTACAGGGCCGACCCCAAATAATTTAGGGTTCTCGGGGGGTTGCTAAAACCCCGCTAAAACGAAGAGGTATGCTACCGGGAACATTGCTCAAATGAGAAGATTAACTACACATATAAAAATCTTGCACTTAAAATCCTTTTTTGTATTAAAATAAAAAAAATGTATTTTACTTGAGGTGATTTTGCCAATCGAAAATATGATCAGTGATCTGGAGCCGTATTTTTTAACCACTTAAATTAAATTTGTATGCGAGAGTTCGAATTTCGCAAGCTTGCTCTTGCTCGTTGTGCATGTGTGTGAACGAGACCGCGCGGCCTTTCGCATACGAAAGAGTTTTCTAACGGTTCAAAAATACCACTCCTGATCTGACCACTGACAATTACCCACTACTTTGGTAAACTAAAATAATACTAAACAAGTTTGCTACTTTGTAGACTAAAGTAAAGTAGTAAAGGTAAACTTTACTACTACGTGCCTAAGCAAAACACAACATGGCCGAAGCCTTGTTATGGTTTGGATCCTTTTTATGATGTAACAATAATACAAATATAAATCAATTCCTTTATAATAAATATTTATTATGTGGTTTATTTCAATTTCAACCCAACGCCGATTTCAATTCGCACGTATTCTACACTGTCTGGTTGACTGAACATAAATACATAGATACTAGCATATTAAGCATATTAAAGTAAAGTAAAGCTATTATACAAAATTCCGGAATAAACATGTAACTATCGATTCAAAATCTAAGAGAATAATAATCGATAATCGAATAGATCCAATAACGATTAAACACTACCCCACCCCTATGGAGACCTGTCACAGGAATCAAGCTATAATGGACAGACCATAGATAAGTAAAGTTTGTATGCTATTCGGTTTTGTCCACAAACTAGACTTAGAATTAGGTTAAAAACTGCCATTTGCTCACTTCAGATGGCGCTACTGTAGCACGTCTGCCTTTATTTGACACCTTCATAGTTTTTTCGTAAACAAACATGGTTATTTTGAGATAATTTTACAAAATGACGCTTTGTTCAGCTGTGGATTGCAAAAACATAGCAAATCATTTATTCCCCAAAGATGCCAAAAGAAAAAAACAGTGGATAAAAGCTATGAGGAGAAAAATCGACCTAGTAACTATTTAAGGTTATGTGCTCCCCATTTTAAACCTAATGATTTTTTTGAGAGAAATTCCTACACAGGTAAGACGTTTCCTTTCTTAAAACTACTAGTGTAGGTACCTACCTATTGATCGAAGGTTATAATAGTTTACTATTGTAACGATTGTCTGTATGAGAATGTATATTCTCTTAGGAATAGACCATTCCTTAGTTTTTACAGTATTTTCCACCTATCATCAATGATCATCGATCAGTGATCATCACAGACGTTTCTCTCATGCCAAGCTTTGTGTAAATTAGGGTCCTTATCTTACCTTATCCACATTTTCTCATTCATTCAGGTGATGAAAATAAATAAAAAGTATTGAGGAAAACAGCAGTTCCTTCTATATTTTCTTTTACCAAAGTAATTACCGAAATAAAGCCAGAAGATCAATAACGGTTAAACAGACGTCTAGAAAGAAGCAGAAGGAGACAGTGCTTAGATACAGCACCTGGACCTAGCAGAATACAAACCGAAAATAATAAATGCTGCAACTTTAGAGAAAATATTATGAAATGAAGGAAATTTCACTTATAAATTAAAGACATTTTTCGGTTATAATCACATGGTGTTTATTTTATTACTTAAGGCATTGTTTCAACGCTCAATGTTTTGAGACCTTTACATGTCTCTTCTTCAGGATTGACTGAGATGTTTTTGTGATTTGTCATTCTAATGTGTTCAAAAGTTACTGTGAAACTACTGTCTTATCAAAATCTAAAATTAAAAAAGGTATCAAAACGTTCCTGTACACATACTCTAGATAGCAAAGTTAGACTAATATTTATTATTAACTATGCTTAGATCGTGTCCGTCGGCTAGGCCGGACCGGGCAACAGATTTACACCAAACTTTACACAAACAGATGTGCTTACAATGTGCCTACAAACCACTTCCAGCGGCACATTCACAATAACTGACTTCTATAGTGCCATTTCAATCTATTTTCAATAAAACTATGTAAAGTAGTTTCTTCATTTGTGCTTTGCATTGCACATGAAAGTAGGCATAGTTTCCTTCAAAGGCAACACGAAGAGTAACCAAACTTCTGCTTTCATATAACAGACGACCTTTGGGTGGTAGGTACTTGAAACCTCTCCGCAAACTCTTGGATGTGGTGTTTGGACAGCCGAGCGGTGGTAAATTGGTGCTAGCGTTAACATCTCCAAAGTGACTTATATCAGGAAACTCAGGAATTTCGTCATCGAGTTCCTCTTCGACTCCAATAATACTGTTTCTGTCGTACGCCTTTAGCCTAAAACAAAAACATAGAAAATCCATGAAAAAAATACCCTTGTCAACCATTTGTAAACAAAGACTTATTTTTAATAAAATCATAAAAATTACAAGTCGTACGACCCCGAAAATAAGCACGTATACTTATCTCAACATGTAGGTACTTTTTACAAAAGGGTTTTCACATATTTTCAACATATAAATCAGTACAAAGCCTTTTTGTAAAACTTAACAAACAAACACTAAAATGCACTTTTTTACTAACCTTTCAGTCAAATAAATTAATATTTAATATTTATATATAATTTAATTATATAATATTTATATATTTAAATAGGACTAAATTGGATTCACAGATAAAAAAGTGAGAACGAATGGTTTATGCTGTGAGGTTGGTAGTACTTTATTCGTCTAGATTTCTCTATGATTATTTGTTTACTTTTTGTAGTTTGTAATTCATCTGAATCAGTTCTCTTGTGGTTTTGTGTCGGAAAATGTATAAAAGACCTAACGAACGCAGCAAAAGGAACTGCTTGTGGAGTGGAGAGGCTTCATGCTCAGTTGGCAAAAGGTAGGTCTTATTTCTGACGCAATTTACCTATGCTAATTGCTATTTCGATAGCGTAAGAGGAATTAGATTTATTTATATTACAATACTAGTGCCTGCGGCTTTACCCGCCCAGGTCCCGATTGCGCGAGAATATCAGGATCATTACTAGCCTTTAATCTTCCTCGATATGTGGACTATCAAACACAAAAATATATTTTCGGACCAGTAAGTTCCTGAGATTAGCGCGTTCAACCAAACTAAAAAATCTCATAAGCTTTCTATTCATTAGTACTATAAATAAGTTAAATGGATTAAGTCTAGTAAATTTAAGCCTTACCGACGCAAATAGGTCCACACAGAGGGTCTGAATATAGTAGGTATTGCATAAAATGCAATTTTAAACCATGAGGTTCTGTGAAAAAACATTTTTGCTAAGATATTACTTTCAACTTTCAAGTCATAGTTTATGGAATCAACTAGCTGCGTCCCGCGGTTTCACCCGCGTAAGTCCCGATCCCGTGGGACTATCGGGATCAAATGTAGCCTATAGCCTTCCTCAATAAATGGACTATCCAACAATGAAAGAATTTTTCAAATCGGACCAGCAACCGCTGGTTTAACAGATCTGGACAATAAAATATTGGAAATTGTAGGACCTGCCTCTGTGTATGGTTTTGCGACTGTAGAGCAGGTAAGTTTTCCTTTAAAACCCAAGTGATACATATAATTAAATATTTTTGCTTAAATTATTTATTGTTAATTTCAGACCCCAAATGGAACATACTGCTGCTGCTGTTGCTGAAGTTCCTCCTGCTGTGCCTGCTCAGCTAGAAGATCCTCAATGAGTTCATCAACCACCGCCACAACAACCTGAGCTGCCCAACCACCCCCGTATATGCCGGCCTGAGCAGGTGCGAGCCCCAAGACCACCAAGACCGCCTGTTGCCGATAGCCTGACAGCAGCATTAAATGAAAATATTAGGCTGCTGAGCTGAGCAGATATTGCACTGCCATTAAGAGAAAATGCCTGTGCTAAGGTGCGGGCAGCTCAAGTTTTAGCTGAAGCGTTGAGGGGAGACACAGTTGAGGAAATTTTTGTTGAAGAGGCACAGTAAACTCCTAACTGGTTTAACTGTATAGACAATTCTAGCCAAATCTGAATCAAATTCTATTTTAACTACCTACCTAGTATATATTTTGAATAAAACTTGTAAATGATATAAAATGACTTTTATTGAAAATAATTGTTACCTCTTAATATGTGCAAATAGGCATATTGCCACAGGTATTTTATTATTATTTACTTGTCAGGCAGGCAGTTGATACAATTGATAGATGCCTGTATCCAGCTATTCTTAGTCTGTTTCTGTATTGGCTAAGTATTTGTCAAGTTTGTTCTTGAACTGGCTGATACTGTGCCGAGATGATGTCCTTTGGTAGCTTGTTCCACGCTCTGACCACTCTGTTGCTGAAGAAATGTTCGTGAGGGTTGTTGTGCGAGAAGGCACGGTGCGTAATTTGAGGTGGTGACCTCTGAGACGATCATTGGTGTCACGACTGAGTAGTTTGTGAAAGTCCAGCAGGTCATAGTCATTTGGTAGGTATACAAAACAGTTTTTTAAATTTGTTATCCGGCAATACGAATGGATTGGAACAGTCTCTTAATCGTTTTAATCTAAGCCCTTCGTCATTGCTTCTGCAATAAAATTAAACAAAAACATTTAACATAACACGCTTTTCTGAGGGTTTTCACTAAATCTGTCCACAAAATTACAAATTCGTCAATCGTAACGTTATTTATTCGATAAATGTTGTTAATTACTTCAACGACCAATTTTAGTCCACACAAAATTAGTCGCGACTTAATTTTAGTTTGACGTTTACTATTTTGGTTGTTTTGTGGTCGTTTTCTAACTTTAGTTCGATTTAACTTATTTTGGTTTAGTCCTGTCATAATAAGTTAAGTCGGCGTTTTCTGAATAGCAATCTGTAATTTGACACGTCTTAACTAATTTTAAGTTAAGTTAAGTCGGAATTTGGCTTGCTCGAATTGACACCATTAAAGAGTTTTGAGCACTACATTTAAAAATTCAGCCTTCTCCCGCTGTGTTCGCCTTTGACTTCGAAGCACCACGACTTAAACTTAGCAACTTAAACTGCAGTTAGGATACTATTTTCGCTTTTGGGAACCTAAAATGATGTCAGTTAATTTAAAAAAAATCAAACAAATACTCCATCTGCAGCCCAGCAAGAACAACTTTTGGAATGCCTCGAAGAAAAGCAATGGCTTGTTACTGGATACGCACGGACAGCCAACGCTAGGAAGAGGACGAACATGGCTTGGCAGGAAATAGCGACCAAGTTAAACAGTGATGGAAGTGGCTGTATAAAGTCAGCACAGCAATGGACCAAGGTTAGTTGTTTATCACAGAAACCAAACGTTTTTCGCCAAAAACATTAAAGAAATATTTTCATCAAATTTACTAGGCCGTCCATAGCCATTCTTTCTATTCCTAAGTCAAAATGTTATAATAACTTTGATAAATAATAAGTTTCAGCCAGGATAACACAGTAAATAAGTCTACAAAGCGAAAATATTTTTATTATTGCATCTAATTTGGATTTTTTGTTATGGTTGTGGTCACAGTCTTCCTTTGGTTTGTTTTCAGTATTTTAAAGACAAAAAGAGTGCTGTCAAAAAAAAATTCAGCCAAATTCGTTTGGCTAGGCAGCAGACTGGTGGTGGGGCCATCGAGGAAATTACTCCCTCTGTGATAGAGGAAAGAATTTTGTCCTTAATGGGTGGAGAGGCATTTGCTGTTGGTGATAGGGAATTAGAAATCAACCCATTTCATGTACTTATGCTTTTAATTTTCTTTTATTTATTATAATTTATTTTATTTCTTTTGTCTGCAATAATATTCTGTAAATTAAAATGTAATGTTAAACATTTATTTGTGGTATATTTATTTAATTTTTTCAGGTTGTTCAAGATGATGCCAATGTCACAACAGACACTGATGCCACTGTCTCGGAGAGTGTATTGCAGGTTTGTATTTGTTATTATTTTTACAAGGCACATCTACTGGACTTTTTTCATTGGCCCAGTCACCCTTCGAAAAAGGGAAAGTTGTGTCCATAGAGTGTGCACATGTAAATGCTGCAGAGAGATTAATTTAAATATGTTTATTGTTCATAGGCACATATCGGTGAATCCATGGCAGTAGAGCCAGGAACGGCTGGTTTATTTGAGGAACAGACACTGTCGAATATACCAGTAAGTAATATGTATTTTTTTAACTTTAGGTTGCATTGTCATCTGGTTCAGAACTATATCCAAAGTTTCAGCCCGCTAGCTAGTCGGGAAGTGCCTCAAATTGAAGTTGCAATATTCAGCCCAGACCAACAAACAAACAAACAAGAAAAGTGAGAGTATATTAATAATAAATTAATAAATTCTGTGAACAACACACAACGCCATTTAGGCCCGTGGTAAGCGACTAAGCTTGTGTTGCGGCGACTAGACAACGAATATAATACTTATATTTATTTTTCTTTTGTAAATACATACATATTATACGTGTAAAAACGTGGGAAAATATGATATCTTGTCAGATTTAATGTTATTTATCATTTATAGAAAACATATTTGTCCATACACTAAGTACCTACATATTAAAGCTGCAGAGAGATTAATTTAAATACTTTTATTATTCATAGGTTTTCATCATTGAACCCATGGCAGTGGAGTCAGGAACTGCAGCTGGTCCATTAGGGGGAAGGGGACTTTCGAATATACCAGTGAGTAATATTAAAATATATCTTGTTACATTTAATGTTATCAATTAGGGATCATATCCAATAAGTATTAAATCTTAGGGTTAAATGAAACCCCATTAACTTTTAGGGTCTGAGAAAAAATCACTTTTTAATATCCTACTAATATTATAAAGATGAAAGTTTGTATGTATGTTTGTTACTAAATCACGCTAAAACCGCTTAACTGATTACCATGAAACTCTGTATGTAGATAGTTGGACAAATAGGCTAATTTTCATTCTGATATACCCACGGGATCTTACGGGATGGAATTTTCGCGGGTGAAACCGCGGGGCGCAGCAACTTATTATACCATAGAAAAACCTATTTACAGAACACACAGGCTGCTTCCTCCAGCAGGAATGGACCAGAGCCACCAGAAAGTCATCAAATGGCACAAAGCATCCCTGAAGCTGCACCCACATTATTGCACGCGCGCACTGCACCAGCACCTGCAGCTCCCGTCCAAAGCCCAACATCATGTAAGAATCACCTATCTGTATATATACCTAGGTACAATTAGCCAAAATTGCGTTTCTATTTTAAATATGGTGTTTTCATATAGCCCCGCGTCGGCGTCGTTTGGTGCCACGCCGCCGTGCGGCGCATCGATCGCCGCCATCACAAAGACGGACGCAACTGGCCAGCCTCACGGAGCGATTTATTGCGATCGAGGAGCGACGTGTAGAGACAGAGCATATGATAGCTCAAAACCAAAGGGAATTGATAGAGGTCGTAAAAAATATGAGCGAAGCTTGGTCTAGGCAAAACCAAGCTATTATAGATTTAGTAAATAAAACAAATACATAAAATCACTTTTTTATTTTAAATACTACCCAAAGATCATTGACTAAAAGGTAAACTAGACAAATGTGCACGCCACAACTGATTAATCAGTTGCTGCCTACTCATCCGTCCACTTGCCAAGTTGTCATGTGATGTTTCGGTTTGTCTAAATGAGCCTAATATTGTATTTTCCTGTTCTCGCTCACTTGCACCTAATGCAGGAGCGGGTATTCCAGCACGGTTGCACATGTTGTGGAGTACACAACAAGCTGCAACTATTTTGGATACCATGATTGGATCATAGTGAAGTGTCCTATGTACTAATAAGCATCTAAATCTTCCCTTTCAGCGCGCTTTCATTTCGCGCGCACTCATTTGAATTGGACTCAGCAGCATTGGAGCCGTGTACTCTTTTCTGATGAGTCTAAAATTGTGTTACATGGCAATGATGGAAGGAAGAAGGTCTACCGACGTAAGGGAGAGCGTTTCGCACAATGCTGCTTTGAAGAGAGGGTTGCTTATGGCGGTGGCTCATGGACTGTCTGGGGCGGTGTATCCGCGAGCGGCAAAACTCAACTTGAGGTTTTTACGGGACCACGGCTGCCAACATTAAATGCTGAAAGGTACATTCGTGAGTGCTTAGAACCTCACGTGATGCCATACGCGGACTATGTGGGCCAAAATTTCCTTTTTATGCATGATAATGCAAGAGCCCATACGGCCGGCATCGTCAGGGAATATCTTCGGGAGGTGAACATCATAGTTATGGACTAGCCAGCCAGAAGCCCAGACATGAACCCTATTGAGCACATATGGGGCGAGCTAAAAAGACGTGTTAGGGCGCGCCAGCCAGTTACCCAGACGATGCAGGAGTTGAAAACTGCCATAGAAGAGGAATGGGAGATGATCCCTCTAAATTTCATAGAGCGGTTGATGAACACTATGCCTTATCGTATGAGAGCTGTGGTAGATGCCCATGGAGGCAACACGCGTTATTAAATTAAACCTTTATTTGAAAAAAACATGTTTTTTAACCAAAAATCAACTGCCTTCATCAAGGCGCATACCCGACTTGTTAGGCGTAGCTCCATGTCGTGTGGTATTCTGAATTCAAATTTAAAACAATACGATCGAAAAAGATGGTAAAATGTATCTAGCAATCATATTTCGGTAGGGGCCATCGAAACCTAAACTCTAAGGTGGGCCAATAGATGTGTCCAGAAGTGTATTTTAAATTTGTTATATAGCAAGCAATGTAGCAACAGTAATACGTCATCTGTAAAAAAAACACCATGCTTTCATACAAATTTGTTTTCCGGAAAGTAGGGCAACTCGGGAACTTGTTGTAGGGCTGCTACGAGACGCGGGCGTGGCGAATTATTATGACCCATTAATTTCAATATCTTAATAAATTAGCACATAGAAAGGGTCGTGGATGGAAAAGTCGAAAACGTATACCTACTTAGTCTTTGGGACTTTGTTTGGACTAGTTAGGAGACAAACATACTTAGGTACACTCTTGAGGTAAGCCCACCTCCTAAGGGAACATAGAATGTACCATTTTGCATAGGTATCTCGAAAACGATGCGTCATTGTGTTTTTTATACAGGCATATGTCACAGCCAACCAGCTCAATCAGCCATCCAAAAAACATGGTCTGCTGGTTGGTCAGGCCAATGCCGGGCTTTTAGCTTTCCTCTATTTTAGTCAAAAATACTAAGGCCGCTCGGACGGCCCGAACACAAAGCAGGTTGACAAAGGACCGGACGATCCAGTATTTGCGAGTCTAGGATGTGTAGGTAGGTACATATTTTTACCACTTCCCAACCATTGTCTAATTAATTATATTATGCTCTAAAATACAGTTGCTTTTAAGGCGAGTCAAAAAAGTTTTTTTAAACACTCCCTTCTTTTGTGCCGTATTCGGGTAAAGCAGACAGCCCTATCGCGCAAGGCATATGATACAATTTATATAAACCATGGTGCCTTTTTTATTTTTTAAGCGACCACCTGTACAACTATTATCAATCAGTAGTACTATATCAACTAAATCAAAAAATTATGTAGCATAGCTGCAGGTATCGCCAGTATCGTAAGTATAGTAATATTTATTTTAAGCATAATTACTTGTAGCAAAATTACGAGTTCGATTCCCGCCGGATGACGGGAATCGAACTCGCAACCTTCTGAATTGCAGTCAGGCCTTCGCTCGACGCGCCACAGAGGCCATCACCCGTACATAACACAACGAAGTTAACTTGAGACTTTTTTAGGTGAAAATTCATAGATCATAGTCTCAAATTGACATAGTCAGTGCACTACAAATTCATACATATATTGCGGTTTGTATTACTACTACAGACCGCAATATATGTATAGGTATTAACGACGACGACGCTCTCTGCATTCCGGTAAACAAATATGAACATTGGCAACAGTTAGAGCGCCTAACCGAGCGATTAGGTAAACTGTCTGTTTATACAGGGTGTCCCACGGCGATGCCACACGGAGGGAAAGTACCTTAAATATTAAAGATAGGATATTTTACTGAAAGAAGACATCGTTTTATTTTTAATAATAAGTAGAACTGCATTCACAGATTTTTTAAAAATCGCCTACCTCAACCGGGAATCGAACCCTCCAAATGTGATAGAAAATTACATGTATTTTATAATAGCGTTTGAAAGGGCTACTCATAAGCATTATTTTTTCCTAAATAACCTAGCATCTTAAATGAAAGGAAGATCATGAAAATTGACATTTTATAAAAAAAAATATATTATCAAATGCTCAAAATGTGATCCGTTATATTGTATACAAATTCTCACTTTTTTAATAATTTCTCTCCCTGTCGATTTACTTATTTTTGCATTGTGGATGTTTGAAATAATACGTCTAAGTTCATTTTGTAACTCCTGCACACTGTTGTACCGGTTCCTGTAAACTAAATCTTTTACATAACCCCATAAAAAAAATTCAAGTGGGGTTAGGTTATCAAGATTCATAAGATACAGCCTGGTGGCCATACGTACGACTATATTTAGGCTTAAATGAAGGGGTCCGTTGTACCGTTAGGCCACTCCCAGGAGCTACCAGCCCGGACCAGTCATAGAGCGATCGTGTCCCCAAACGCTAGTGTGTTCGGTTCTCTATGAGGAGAGCTGCCTCGTGCCCACTAGTTGTCTGGACAACAGGTAGTGATACTGCCTGTTGTCCAGACAAGTATCGGAGCAATAACCCCCTCAACGCACCTCAGAAAGGAGCTAACGGCAACCTCGCTGAGACCGGTAAAGAAGCCACCTTCCACATCTCCAATGTGGTACGGAGCTGTTTGCCATGTTGGCCATAGTTGGGGACACCATAACATAAGTATATATGTAGATAATAAATATATCACGACGTTACACAGAGCGCAATCTAGCCCCAAACTAAGCACTTGGATTGTACTCTGGGCTCTAGACAACTGATACCCTACTTTTTTTTTTAAATACATACATAAGATAGATTATAAAACACCCAGACCAGAAACAAATATTTATTTAGTATGAAGCATAAAAATTTGCATTATTTATCTTATTATTCAGTAGCTATTACATCCCTACAACAATGCCTAATAAAACAGCAATAGCCTTATTAATAAACTTGGAGTAAGGTCGGAGTAGTGAGAACATGATTTGTCTTTTTCCGTGACAAGAATTTTCAAAGTTAACAGACAGAAAAAAAGTGGTAAAATTACTACGACCTTACTCCACGTTTATTAATAAGGCTACAAGTGTCTGTTGTGGGAGGTGTTATTTGTTTGACTATTACCTTCATCTATACTAATATTATAAAGAGGAAAGATTTGTATTTGTGTGTCCGTATGTTTGTTATGAATAAACTCAAAAACAACTGGACCGATTTCAATTCTTTCATCATTAGAAAGCTACATTCAACCTGAGTAACATAGGCTACTTTTGATCCCGATATTCCCACGGAATCGGGACTTACGCGGGTGAAACCCCGGGACGCAACTAGTATTTAATTATTTATATAAAAGTAATATTTTATTCATTTCATAACTGAGCAACTTGTTATGTTGTGAAAAGCTGGCGAGTTATTCCCGGTAAAACTGCATCGAATTTTTGTGGAATTGTAAATACAGATATGAAATTAAATTCAGTTTTTGGTTTTAATTGCGCGGTATGGGTTTAATTTCAATCTATTTAACATGTTTAAAAATGTAAATGTTAGTAATCGAATTTATGCATTTAGTAAATGGTGAATACTGACAATAGACTTATTAGCTTAGACTTCGTCTTCTAATAATCGTGACGTGAACATGACTCTCTTACAAACTGCCTTAAAATATATACCTAGTCCAATTTTCATAATGTAAAAAGTAAACTTCAGAGAGCCGCGTTGGCCTAGTGGTAGATACCCCGACTTATACTCCGAGAGTCGTGAGTTCAAATTCAGGCCGACGCGCACCAATGTTTTTTTTGAAGAAATAGTTATGTGCGCTAATAACATCGATCTTACGATGAAGGCAAACATCGTGAGGAAACCGACATGTCCTAGGACTCACTACGGTCTGAAGGCTCTCGTGGCGTCTTACTGCTTAACCCCTCTAAGAAATCACGTAACAATGGCCCAATTGTGAGGCAAAGTTCGTAAAAGGCCCAGCGGAACTAACTAACTAACCTTCAGCTAGGTACAAAGCTAGATGTTTTGTTTTGTGGGCCATACATCTCTCTCTCATCCGACCGATGTTCCCGGTTGCATCCCTCTCAGGAGCCCGGAGTCCGCTTAACCAGAAATAGT
Organism: Idaea biselata; assembly: GCA_958496205.1. Classification (NCBI taxonomy): domain Eukaryota; kingdom Metazoa; phylum Arthropoda; class Insecta; order Lepidoptera; family Geometridae; genus Idaea; species Idaea biselata. The sequence goes on along the minus strand of OY292394.1, from coordinate 25,531,532 downwards.
TTTTTTCATTTGGGGTCGACGCAGAGGTAAGTAATTAATCCATCATTGACCATGCCGTCTGCAAATAGATTTGACTATATTTTTACGGCCGAGCGCCTGCCTGACAACAACCCTCCTAAGCTCCAAGCAGTTTATCCAAAAATGAGTCCCTAGGTATAGTACCCAAAAGGCTGGCTGCATTGCCCCTTTGGATAGCAATACCTATTCGTTGGCCAAAGTAGCAGCCAGCCCTTTGGTCACGAGAAGCTAATACTAATAATTTTGAAACATTTTTATAAAAATATAAAGCCTCGGTTCCCCACGGCCCCAACGTCTCGACTGCAAACGGCAGAAATATGTATCCATCGCCAATGGAAGCATATTTCCGCCGTTTTGCAATCTCTGCCGCCGTCGCCGCAGCACCCGCCTCCCTGGAGGTGGAACTAACGTGTGAAGCCGCCAGCGTATCGACGCAAGTAGCGTCCCACACAAGCGGCTTTCCACGACTCCAGGGGATCAACGTCATTCCATCGGGTCGCTTGCCATCATCACGTACGAGACCGTTCGGCTCTAAAAGAGCCGGTACGTTGACGCTGACAAGGGCCCGACCCGCCCGACGGATGACGTCGTTTATATTTATAGCTAATTATAAAGCTAAAGAGTTTGTTTGTTTGAACTCGCTAATCTTAGGAACCGCTGGTCCGATTTGAAACATTATTTCAGTGTTGGATGGTTCATTTATTGACGAAGGCTATAAGGGTCTTTTGATCTTTTGACTTTTGGTCCCGATATTCCCACGGGATCGGGCCTTACGCGGGTAAAACCGCGGGACGCTTGTTCAAATATGTCGCAAAACGTTTAAAACTGCCGTGTACTCGAATCATTACCTACCTAGCTAGGTATCTACATACAATAAAAACGTGACTAGCTGACTGACTAATCAGCTCAGTTATCTTCTATCTATCTATATTAATTGAGGAAGGCTAAAGGCTACTTTTGATCCCTATATTCCCACGGGATCGGGACTTATGCGGGTGAAACCGCGGGGAGCTGCTAGTTTATTAGATACTAGCTGCGTCCCGCGGTTTCACCCGCGTAAGTCCCGATCCCGTAGGAATAACGAGATCAAAAGTAGCCTATAACCTTCCTCAACAAATGGACTATCCAACGCTGAAAGAATTTTTCAAATCGGACCAGCGGTTCTAGAGATTAGCGCGTTCAAACTAACAAACTCTTCCGCTTTATAATATTAAGTATAGATAGATACGTAAGATAAAGACATTCAAATTTATAAGTGATAGATTGAAACCGCGGGACTCAGCTAGTACAATAATGTATTGCAATTTTGGCAATATCATGGTTTTCATGTTGTAGATATCTGTGCTGGCTGGATGGATGATGAGATGAGACGAGGACGCGACTTGAAGCGGAACTGGTGTTGTGTCTTGGCTGGTGTCGAGGCGGGCGGTGCTCGATCGATATCGGCGCTGCAATCGTCCGCCTGTAGACGCGTTGCCGCGCCGCGCCGCGCGCCTCGCGGCTGACGGCTCTCGGCCTTCGCCGCTGCCGGCCGCCACTCCGCGAGAGTCTCTCCCGCGGCCGCCAGAGCCGCTCGACACCGCGACCGACATGCGCGGCGAACGCGCTACCCGTGACACACGTCACAACAAGGACCACGATAACTTGAAATCCTCACTCAAAAAAGGGAACAAATCCAAAAAGCATAGGGTCGTTTTCGACGAGACCGCCAATGAGTTCTTTGAGGCAGATTATATTATAGTCGTCCGAGACGAGTGTAGCTATTCCGATGAAGGTGAAAGCGAAGAATGTTCAGGATGCGGGACTTGCGAGCGCTATCAGGAGCCGGAGTCGGGGGCTCTCAGTCCACCGGAAGGTTACAAAGACATGGGGTTGTTCAACCGAGACGGGACACTTCGCGAGCAGGCTTGGTGGGAGGCTGGGGACGTGGTCCTGGTCGGAGAGAGGTCGGGGACAGTATTCACGCCTCAGCACCTTCAACTCCTCAGGAGGCTCCAGCGCGAGAGAATGTTGCGATCCACGATCTGTGCAGATTGCGACGCGCACGCAGCACTCCATCAGCCTCTCGGTGAGTCACTAGACTGTCCTCATTGTCCTTGCCAAGGACGACAATAATCGACCGAATGGCATCTCTTACCTACTTTGGTAATGCGCCTTTTATTCCTTTTTCTAGATATTCGAATAAACATTCACACAATACTCATATCACAAAACGATTGCAGAAACCCTACGAAATAACCTGCCTAACTCCAACTGAAAAACAATTAAAAACATAATTGTCTATCAATGTAAGTAGATTGTTCATTCTGTCCCTACTTATATCAGTAGGTAAATTAAATAACCTTGTCAGGGACATGGTTACTGAAAAATGCAAGTAGGTAGGTAATTATGTATGTATTTAAACACATGAAGTGTTAGTATAATTAGCTAACATGCGATTGCTTTATCTTTTACGTTCACGCTGTGCGAAACTAGTAAGTGTTTTTAAGCAGGATAAAGCGAAAATAACATCACTTTATAAAATAAAAGTTAGTTCAAACCACGCTCAAACAATTTAAAAATCGTTAGTACGGCTAAGTGACGTAAACGTGGTGTCGTGTTTCTATACAGCCAGGGTTACTATTGTTCTCTATTACCTCAAGTGCCACCACTTGATCACTTTAGCGTTTTTACGGGAACTTTTATAACCGACTTCTAAAAAAGGAGGAGGTTATCTATTTGGATGAATGTTTTTTTTGTGCGTGTGTTACCGAATTTCTCCGCCGTGTGGGGCATTTATTATGATTCCTTTTTTATTAGAAAAATGTTAGGTCACATTTAAATTTAGTGAAGATCTGATGAGAACCTTCGGAAGAATAACATTAAATTACTATTTTTTTTAAATTCTACCAATAGTATTGACTCCTAAATAAACTAAGTTCAGATTAATGAAACACGAAACCACCTTCTCATGAAGCACCTGAAAACACAAAAATGAACTAAATAAATATGATGAAATAAAAAATTAAATTAAAACTGACTTTCAAAATGGATAAAATAACCTCACCTAATATCAATGATACGATACGACATACGAAATGATACGATTCAAATACAATAACCGTCATATTATAATGTTGACTAAAACGTACAAAATAACAAAAATACTTAAATTTAAAAAAATCCCGACTGCTTAAAAAACTTTATAAAAATAATAGGTATAACTTGGTTAAAACGGAAAAGAAAATAAAACAAGTTCTGTAGTCACGAAACGTAGCGACCAACAGTCGGAAACTACTTCGGGATCTATTAAATATCTTAAATTTTAACCATAACATACTTTTCCATTCAAGTTTATTTTCATTATTTCCATATTAGGTAAAATAGCTATGCTGTCGATTTGAAAAAAAAACTATAATTCAAACATGCTATTGCTACATAAAGGAGCGAAGATTGCGTTGTCTGTCGCTTCAACTTTCTTGTTCGATCTACGACGAAGTGCTTGAATCTAAAACATCGCGATGGGATGAATTCTTTGGCCACATGTGCCGCGACAACGCAAATCTGCGCGTTGTCGCGATAATGCAGCCACAGAGATATTAAACAACCGATCTATGACGTCCTTAATCGGAAGTCCGACATTTTGTATTATAACAATTGCTAATTAATTCCGTGAAAACTAATCGATGTTAGTTCAAAGTAGTTCCGTAAGCCAGCATAAACAAAGTACCTAAACACCTACATATGCTAAAATATTAATATCGAAATGATATTTCAGAAAGACTTTTAATTCTGTTCAGATCGTTAGTTTTCTTAGTTTCAGTATATTTCGATAATTCTGCTAATAGTACCTAGAACCAAATGAACAGTTCACTGCAATACTAGTGTTATTTGTATTAAAAGGACGCCATTCGCTTAAGTGATAAAAGTAACGAAACGTTGAGCGTTGAAACAATGCTAAAAGTAATAAACACCACTCGATTAAAACCGAAAAATGTCGTTAATTTCAATACAACATCGCGAAAACAGAAGATAAATCTGTGATAAAAGTAGTTAATAATCTCATTTACAGACTCTTCAATATCGCTTATGAATGAATTGAATTGAATTCTTCCTTTTAACCGATTAAAAGTTTAAAACCTAATTCTCTTGGAACAAAGACAAAAAGCCATTCGTCATAATTGCAGTGGACAATTCAAATGAATAGAAATACCACTCCATTACCTACATAGAATCCTTCTCTTTGTCTGATTTCCCTACTTATTCAAACACGTTTGTCTATTAAGGCTTACGCGCACAGCGCTGACTAATAACTCTTGTCTTATGGTATGTTTTTTTAATTCTAGACTACGATTTGACATTTTGGTTCTATGCATTTGACATTTTTTCTCCATATCAAGAACATGTGTGTGATGCTACTTTACAAATTAGTTTACTGCTTCTTCCGTGGATAATATATCAGCCTATACCTAACAGCCATGACCATGCGCCCCTACGTTTTGATTTTTTTCTTCTATTTTTTCTAATTTTGTTTCTATTCTAATTAGGAAATGAAATAAACCAAAACGTACGGGCATGGTCGGTCATGGCAGATATAGCTTTATGGCATAAACATATTTTCTCTAATGTCTTTATCGAGGAAGGACACATTCGACTACGTTTGTACGGATACATAAATAATACTAGGTACATCTCAGAGAAATCAACAATGATTTCTCTATTAGGTACATAGCTATGCTGTCGAGTTGAAAAAAAAAACTATAATTCAAATTTGCTATGGCTACATAGAGGAGCGACGATTGCGTTGGTTCTATGCATTTGACATTTTTTCTCCATGTCAGGAAGATAAAAAATGCTATGCAATAGCTTTACCGCGGCAGTCCCCGAGTGCCACACGTTTTTCTTCTATTTTTTCTAATTTTTGTTTCTATTACAATTAGAAAATGAAATAAACCAAAACCCCTACGTTTTGGTTTCTTTCGAGGTCATGGCAGATATAGCTTTATGGCATAAACATACTTTTCTCTAATGTCTTTATCTAGAAAGGAAACATTCGACTACGTTTGTTTGGAGAAAGAGTAGGGAGACTTTCCGTTTTAATAACGTTTTATTACTAAAGTCAACTAAGCAAGGCGTGCACTAATACATCTCGCAGATATTCAAATTAAAACCATCTCGCGCAACGCCTTATTGCATTCCACGTTCATCTGGCGTCCAATGATTACATTAAATGCAATTCAATTCAATATGAGATGAGGAATTTATCTCGTTAGTATCTCCATCTAGTTAAGTAAGTAGTTAATTTCAATGTTTATTCAAAGTTTTACATATTCTTCTATCTCACCTATTAATCGCATCAATTAATTGACGCATTATAAAAATTAGAAACCAATTTAATAGATTTTTCTTCTGTTTTTGCGATGTTGTATTGAAATTAAAGACATTTTTCTGTCTTAATCGCGTGGTGTTTATTACTTGTAGCATTGTTTTAATGCTCAACGTTTAGAGACGTTTACAAGTCCCTTCTTCAGGATTGACTAAAGAATCCTAAATAAACCTGAAGAATCAACTCTGAAGAATGGACCTATAAAGATTTCGAAACGTTGAGCGTTGAAACAATGCTAAAAGTAAAAAACACCACGCGATTTAAACCGAAAAATGTCTTTAATTTCAATCAATTTAATTGCAAAACAGGAAGGACAAAATAAATGTGGCGTAAAATCACTAAGGTTTCAAATTTCAGACTCAGTTTATTGGTGAAATATTTCGGTCGGTAAATAACCGGTTCAAATTATGTCACTAAACTTGTGTTTAAACGATATTTACGCTCGCAGAACATAGGTTTAATTACAACTCTGTAAACTATTCCAACTACCAATCAAACGTGTCTATATTTGCTAATGCGTTCGTAGTAGAGCTGCACGTTTTGGTACAGTTGAAACCACAGGTTGAAACGTACACAGGTAAGTATCATCAATGTTTGAAATAAACTGAATTCATGCAGGAATTTATTTGCTGCCGAAGCTAATTTGCAACCATAAGAACGTGGCGACTGTTACCATTTCCATACAAACTTAAAATACCAAAATAAATTATGAAAAATTTAGTTTTCTACCTTAACATAATAATAATAAAATGTATATTTCTCTGTATTCTTTTTGCAACTTAGGCTCGATTAAACGCGTCTACAGGAAGCACTTTCCTGTGATTTGCCTATGCAATGAATGATCAAGAGGTGTCGCTCTTTTTCCAATTAAATATTTCTAGTAAAAATGCCTACAGCAATAAAAATCGAAATACGAAATATATATTCTGGATTGTCGTTAATGTAATAGAGTTGTATTTGTTTCTTTATGTTTATTCTTTCTTTTATAATTTAGGTTTAAAAATAATAATAATATGTAACCATTTTAATATGATTTAATTCATTTATTTTCATTCGCTGTTCTTATTAAATCACAACAATCCCGAAAACTTCCTAACGACGAAAGGCATATCCATATTATGACTACATGGTCCAAGTACCAAAAATGAATATAGGTACCTATTCCGACCACTGGTGATTAGTAACTGCAAAATTCCAAAAAATTCGAGCACTCAAAGGCAGGAACATATTTTCTGTGGCTGTGACGTCACAGCAAGTATTAAAAAGTCGGCACGCTCGGTTTAAATACAAATCGAGGTACATGTGACGTCTACATGATAATGTATGTCTGTGGTATTTATAAACAAAATAAAAAAAATGCTTCCAATACAGCACTAAATTGACTAAATGGGTTCAATTTGAGGTTATTAATCAATGGGCACAAGTTTGTTTTTTCTACAGTTTATGGGACGGGGGCATCATATAGTGCTGTCAGTGTCAAATTAATGATCGATAGCGATACGAAGTGCGCCGGATCAGCTAGTAACCTATAACAGAGCTTCCCTAACTGATTTTTACTGTAACGCCCTTGATTTTAATATACACATACCTACGTATATGTTGTTTTTATATTACGTTGTTATGTTGTATGTATATATGTATTATGTATGTATGTATGTATGTATTATGTATGTATTATGTTGTTATATTATTATGTTGTTTTTATATTAATATACACATACCTATACCTATGTGTTTATATTATAAATAATGTATACACCTAACCTATACTAGCCAGCCAATTTTAAATTTGGTTAGGTTATTATTACTAAGGGTGTTTGTTGTGCACATTTTTTTAAATTTATTTAGAAAAGTAAATTTTTAAAGAATCTGTTAGGATAAACATTAAAAACGTACCTACCTAACTTCAAATGATTGTAAACGTATGTGAAAAAATAACAATAGCTCCCTCCCTACCATTTATTCCCACATTTAGTTTTCAGTAAGTATGTGGATAGTTGAGAGGTCATGCAGAACCCTTCAGGGGGTGAATGTCGATCGGTCGTTCGTTCACACGGACCACCAGTCGCTGAACTAGAGGTGACCGTGACATAAGGGGATCCACACAAGGTTACGCCTTGCCGCTGCCTCTTTCAGGTTGTTTGCCCCTTATCACGTAATAATACGATTTAAACAGTATAAATAACTAGCCACGGTTTCACCCGCGTAACGTAAGTATCCTATATCTTTCTCCCAGTTCTAAGCCACCTCCGTGGGGAGGTCCAATTTTCAGCCGAATCGGTTCAGCCGTTCGTGAGTTATAAATGGTGTAACTAACACGACTTTCTTTTATATATATAGATGGATAGTATATATACTAGCTGTGTCGGGATAAAAAGTAGCCTATATGTTTTTCCAGGTCTCCAGCTAAGTATATTCCAAGTTTCATCGCAATCGGTTCAGTAGTTTTAACGTGAAAGAGTAACAAAGTCACATACATACATACAAACTTTCGTGTTTATAATATTAGCAGGAAGGATAAATCTTATCTCCAGAAACTCAAAATAAATAGGTATACCTACCTATTCAGTCTATACTGAAGAAAAGACAAGTAAACGTCTCGACACGTTGAGCATTGAAACAATGCTAAAAGAATATCGCGCGATGAAAACCGACTTTCATTTCGAAATAAAAATAACCTACATTAACTACATTTTCCATAAAGTAAAGGAAAAAATATCGGCGCTTTTTGTAACCTACCTATTAAACCAATTTCGTTAACGGTAAAGTAATAAAGAGTAGATTGGTACCATGGGGCTTAAAAACAGGTATGTATACGAGTAGAAAGAGGCACAGGATAGAACGCTACCGCAGCTAGGAACCAGAGCGCATGCGCCGGTCGCCAAACCGCCTCTCTCAATGCGGATCACTGGAATGAAAAAGCTACTAGTAAACAGCTCTAGCGTATACTCCACTTTCTGTGATGCCCTTAGGCTACGTATTGACAACACGTAAACAAGTATGCCTTTGATTAATCTATAATTATAGCCTTCCTTGAACTCTTCCAACAAAGAGCTTTAAATATTAGTGCCGATTTGTTGATGTCTGGTTTCTATGACAAAGGGGATATTGGCTCGACTTTTGTCATTAATAATTACATAACATTTCGTGAACGAGTAAGTAAAGGGGCTATGGAGCACTTACGTTGCGTCGACATATTAAGTTTCATTGTTATGATTGTGGGAGCAGTGTTGGTCTAGCTAGTGGTAGATACCCCGACTTTCATTTCGAAGGTCGTGGTTTCGAATTCCAACCTACCGCCCACCAAAGAATGTATGTGTGTTATTAACTCTAACGGTGAAGGAAAACATCGAGAGGAAACTTGTATCTTAAAATCACGTACAGTGGCCCAATTACGAGGCTATGTATACTTAACAACACCCAACAAAGCGTAGATTAGGGTGTGGGTTTCGATTTTTCGAAACCTTAACCTTAGCTTTTAAAGCGCCAAGGCGCATCAATCAGGCAAATTGTGCAGTGAACATAAAAAAAATCTTGGTAGCACCACAAAAAAATAAATAGTACAAGTAGTAGCACTATAAAATGCAGCTTTAAAAAACGGTAGGTTTTAAACTAGCTTGGTTATTTCAACTTCATTCTGTATTGGAAAATATTTCAATCTTCATTAAATTTGTAAGATTGTAAAGCAAAAGAGTTTAGCTACTCAAAAGTTTAAAGTTGAAAGGTTCCGCAACATGAGCTGGGCCTCTATTTTATTTTTTTACGAAATCCATTCTACACTAAAACACAAAACAGTAATAACAATTTAAAAACTCTACGTGGACATGGCAAATTTGGCGGAGTAAAGCTAAAGATACATTAGGGGGCAAATTGAGCATGTACCTCAACTACTACGTGGAAGTGCCGAGATAAAATGTCGCAGAATATTTTGTAGGCCGGGCCATGTGCGCTCGCTCTCTAGGCGGGAGCAAGCAACATGCCTCGCGTCACGTATACGTAGGGTTACCAGATCTCCGGATTTGTCAAATCTCTTGAAATCTCAGGATTTTTAGAAATTTCAACAAAAGACCAACTTAATTAAAGATTTTTTATTAAAAAGTTAAAAAATCATTCTTTGGTAATAATTGCATAATTAAAATAACACCTAATTGTGACGCTGCCAACCCCCGCCCGCTTTGAGTGCGATGTGCAACGTGTAAACTAGATCCGCAGTGTATAAACACGATTTTATTAAAGGTCGTGTTAATTACACCATATAACTCAAGAACGGGTGAACCGATTTGGTTGAAAATTGGTGGGGAGATGGCTTAGAGCCGGGAGAAGGGCATAGGATACTCTTGATCCCGTAAATCTCACGGGAACGGGTTTCGCTTACGCGGATGAAATCACGGGGCGCAGCCTAGTTGTAAAAAGTATGGGAAAAAAATCAAATCTCAGGATTTTTTGGTGGAAATCAGGACTTTTCTCAGGACTTTTGTTTCTTTCATCTAACATTTTGTCCTACAACATTCAATCTATGTATATCAATAATGTGTAATAATAATAAATAAATAAAAATGTGTATCAATAAAGAAGGGAGATCCTATATTACTATAGTTTTAGTTCTGTTGGTTATTTATAAAAGTATTGTGTCTACGTCATGAATATAATAAACAATATTATGAACTCATTATTATCCGAGCGATGTTCCCGGTTGCAACCCTCTCGGGATGAAATGAACTATATTACCGTTAACTTCAATTTAAACGTGGGTAGTTACCTACCCTTTTTCGCAGTAAATAAATTGTTTCAAACTTAGGTTACCTTGTAAAGTCACAAACGACAATAATTATTTAGTATCTAATAATTATCTAAAACCAAATTAAAATAATAACTTTATATTAATGGAGCCCCGGACCTTTATAATAACACGTAGATAGAGGCCCTTTTCAATAACAATTTTACTTGCAAACTATGAAGTGGACACCAAAATCAAACGGTTTATAGACCCTCTGTGCAACTACTAAGGAAGTTCGAATTTTGTTCCACTGCCTTTTTCATTCTTCAAGATGAGCGTGCTACATCTTAGACCATATCATCAGGTTAGGTAGTGGTCAAACACTTTCAAACGCAAATAAAATAAGTACCTATAGTAATAAATTATTTAACCCATTTAGTTAAATGAGCAATGCTAAATGTACTTATTTTCGTTGGACTCTGACGTCGAGCTGCCTTCTTTACAAACATCTGATTCAATATAATTACTCGCGCGCTACTAACTCCGCCAATTGTTTAAATTGTGTTCAGTCAGGGCATCAATTTATTTTGTACAATGAGCTCTGCGATTGCGATGCTGTTTCTGAGAAGGTCGAATGTTTTTTGTTTTGTTCTATTAAGGCGACCGTTCACCGACAACTAAACTTAGTCGATTTAGCTTAGCTCGCTAGCTTTACAAACAAGTGAGCATAGCTGGAATAAATTGCGGTGGACGCGCACGGTGGACGTACTTCTTTTATATATGTACTTTTCGGGTAATCTCTGAAACCACTGAACCGATTCTGAACCGAACGGAACTCAGCTAGCGTGTGATACTCGACTATGCGTTTGGAGTCCAAACGCATAGTCGAGTATCACACGCTAGCTGAAATTATGTGTAGTATTAATTTCGAAAAGTTGTAGAAAAAAATGTTATTCGTCTCGACGTGTAAAACTCTTTCGGCTTATATTACCAACCCCGAAAGACGCTGTATAATAAATAATCTTTTGATTTTTATAGTCCGGCACTACTAACAAATTAAAAAAAACAACTAACATTTTAACTAACAAACCTTAACGATCGATGGACGAAATATTCAATTAAATTTTGCATCGATTCACCAATATTGAAAGGTTAGCCCACGATGACGGTACCCGGCGAATCGAATAGATAAATAAATAAACTACCTATGTAGATGAGGGGAGAAAATTGCCAATCAATGCACTGCCCCAACCCACCTAAAATAAACAAACCACTCGTAAAAACTTATTTATTTCGATGGCAAACGTTTCTCGATATACCTATACGCGCCGAGTAATTGCTTTGGCTGCTAGAGAAGTAAACCCTATGTCACATTGACATGTCACCTATGTCACAAAATCACTGACAAGAGCGAGAAAATGCATTAGATAACAAAGTAATACGACTAAATTCGGGTACGTATTCGAATCTCTAAAATTAAAATATCAACAGCTAAAATCCCGATGGTCAAAACCCCTAAAATTACAATATCTAATGTTTCAAATACACTAATGATATAACATCGAAGTATAGAACATCTAAGTTTGCAATTTCTAACAGTCAGATTCCCTAATGGTTCAAAATATTAACAATCATAATCTATAAGTATACAATATCGCGATTTACAACATTTAAAGTCAAAATATCAACATAAAACATTAAAAAACCCGGCAAGTGCGAAACTCGCGCACGAAGGGTTCCGTACCACTATCACAATTGGTTCGGTATCTAAAATCGTTTACCAATTTTAAAATTTGATAGGAAAATGTGACATATTTAGCTTCGATTCTTACTTCCATCATACAACCACACCACTAAAAAAAAAGAAAAAAAAAACTTTGGCACAAAGACAATCTGAAACTTATAATTAAGAAACTCTTTGGTAAGTGAAGGCAGACTGGTATATTTGACAGATAGGGCAGCCATTTTGAATTTCATGACCTACTCGATTCGATGTTTCTGAAACACGTTTGTTGTATGGGAGCCCGGGAACACCACACTTCGCATAAACTTTTTTGTCATAATTTCACAAGGCATAACTCAATTGGCATAATTTCGTAAGGCATAATATTCAGTTGTCATAATTTGAAATGGCATAATATTTTTTAGCATAATGGTTATATGGCATAATTACATTAAGCATAATAGTCAATTGGCATAATTAAATATGGCATAATATTGTTTAGCATAATGATCTTTTGGCATAATTACATTAGGCATAATAGTCAATTGACATAATTTAAAATGGCATTATATTTTTTAACATAATGGACTAATGGCAAAACTACATTTAATTGAAGTTCATGGCCTTATCATGATACAATTTTCTTACCTATACCTAAACGTTGGTATACCTAAGAGGAAAATAATAGGTGTAGGTTAGGTTAGGTTAGATATAGTGACTAAGCACACGCGAGCGAAGCGAGCGATTTCCTTTCGGTCTCATCATTTTCCATACCAGAAAAGTATATTGTAATAAGGTATGTTTTAATAATATATTTATGGTAAAAACTTTATGCCAAAAGAAGATTATGCGAAAAAGGTTTAATCGAAAAGTAGAAGACCCACCAGGAATTGTGTACCTATCTGAATAATAACTAACCCAGTAGGATAGGTTTAGGTTAGGTTAGATGTTTTGATAATCGATCTAAAGCACAAACTGGTATTTCTGTAATTTTTTGTGAATTGTGAAAATGTTACCCTCATTTAGTTTATAATAATGTTTTTGAATGCGCCTGAGTCTTTAATTCAAGCAAAGCTATAGTTTGATAATTGTATTAGTTGTTGTGCTAGGAGTTTTGCTTTATGGGTTTTATGAACATTTAAATGAGTTTTGAATATTAGTATGTTATACTCACTTTTCGTATGTTATGCGTTTTGTAGGTTATGGTATTTGATGTTAGGCTTTTAGAATATTATGCGTTCTAATGTTATGGGTTTTGTAGGTTATGGTATTTGATGTTAGGCTTTTAGAATATTATGCGTTCTAATGTTATGCGTTTTGTAAGTTATGGTATTTGATGTTAGGCTTTTAGAATATTATGCGTTTTAATGTTATGCGTTTCGTATGTTATGCTTTGTGAGTATTAGGAATTATTTGTTTATGCCTTCTGTATGTTATGCCAATTGAAATTATGCCAAAAGAGTTTATGCCTTATGAATATTATGCGTTTTGTAATTATGCCTTATATTTTCGGCCTTTTGTGTTTAGGACAAAAAAAGTTATGCGTTAAGGACGGTACCCCTGGTATATTTGACAGATAGGGCAGCCATTTTGAATTTCATGACCTACTCGATTCGATGTTTTTGAAACACGTTTGTTGTATGGGAGCCCCCCTTAAATATTTGTTTTAATTTGTTTTTAGTATTTGTTGTTGTAGCGGCAACCGAAATACATCTTCTGTGAAAATTTCAACCGTCTAGCTATTACGGTTCATGAGATACAGCCTGGTGACAGACGGACGGACAGACGGACAGACAGACAGCGAAGTCTCAGTAATAGGGTCCCGTTTTTCCCCTTTGGGTACGGAACCCTAAAAACTACATAGACGGGAACAATGTGGGTAGATAGAATTATGACGTTGCGGTTTAGTGTATTTGTTGTGTGTTGTTAAGTATTAGTTATACATATATTATTACTGTTATACTTTTTTAGGCATTATAAAAACGCAAATACGGAGCACCCCGACTAGGATAGGTTAGGTTAATGTTAGAACATGATTACACGCAGCGCTTTGGCGAGCGAGCGAAGCGAGCGTGCCGCGGCAGCCGTCGCCGAAGCACCTAATATTATAAATAAAATCATTACTTAGCATAATGTTTATTTCATAAAGGTACAGTGCAATTTTTATACATCACGTCTTTTTTATTTACAGAATAAGGCGTTTCGTGGAATCATGTTCTAACGTTAACCTAACCTAACCAATTCGGGGTGCTCCGTTTAGTTTTCTTCGTGGTTTAGATAGTTAGGTATTTAGATTTTTAGATAAAACATGTGTATGTATTGTAAATTTAATTTTTATGAACTTCGATAAACTATCCATTCGATATTTTAAAACCTTCATTATTTTGAAATTAGAGCAACCAACCATTAGATATTGTAATTTTAGGGGTTTTGACCTTCTTGATTTTAACTGTTGATATTTTAATTTTAGGTATTCAAATACGTACCCCTAATTTCTTTTACCTCGCAATAGTACAAAACTGTATACCTACCTACATGTATTCCATCGACTTTGTTGGTGGAGCGAAACACGTTGGTGTTTTCGGTTTATTATCCAACGATCGTTTTCATGGCGCGAAAGAGTCCGAAAGAGTAGTATGACTACGAAATCAATCGCAGTGGGAACCCAGCTACAGGTTTGGGTTTCCACTAAGAAAAAGTTGGAACGGAACGTAGTAAAAAGTGTCAGTTTCCATTCCACAGAAGATGAATAGGCGAGCTAATTTTTACTCTTTTTGCCGCTTTGTCAAAATGCGTTCTGCTCGACTCGCAAAACTGAACATTAAAATAAGCTCGCTTATTTCTCTCTTGTGGGAAACTCCGTTTCAAACTTTTTCTTGTTGGAAACCAAAACCTATAATCTCTTTCCGTCTCTTTTGATAACGATAGTTGGATAAAACAGTCGCAGTGAGAACTTGGCTTATTTTATGTAGGTAAGAGTCCACCCGCCTGATAGTGATTAATTTCAAACTCTAATGACGGAAATTGTTACCGTCAGAATCGCTGGTTACCTTAATAAGCCTTAAAAATAATACACGAAGAGTATATTCATGAATTGCTATTTGTTTGCTAGTGTTAGCATAAAATTGCTACCTATATTCTGAGAAATAAAAAGATTTTTTGACCAGCCATTCTGATAAAAGCTTGGCTAAGTTGCCTCTTTGTTCAGCAATCAATACGCAAAGTTTCTGAAAGTAGGATATAAAAAAAAATTGCTACCTAATTGCTACTAACTAGATTTTTATTTTAATTACATTAATTACAAAGTTATAGTACTTACTTTAAAATATTATAGTCCAAGATCCCAGAACTGGCAGACATCACGTATTTTCTGACGAATGAAATGTAGTCGATTGAGTAGTGTTAGTATGTACTAAGAACGCATGCATACTTGCTAGCCTGCTGCCTCACGTTAATTCTCCAAGCTGGTTTTCACGAATATTTTAGGTAATATACTTAAAAATAAGTCGCCAATACTCCCACACACTTTCTGTCGGCCGTATTGCTTTGCACTCGCTTTAAAGCTCCCAAAAGAATTACTCGACTTCACCAGACAACTATTTCAAAACCTTTTACTAGGAGACAGCCCGATCCAAGGGGCCAATCATCCCCTAAACCCCCTAATGCCCTCGCGCTCCTAACCAAAGAGGCATTAAAATTTAGTTTAGGGGATAATTGGCCGCTTGGATCGGTCTGTCTTATTGTAAAAAATATTAAAATGGTTGTCTGGTGGACATATTTAAAAATGGAGCATCAGAATTTACGTGAAGTTACGTAATTATTTTGGGAGCTTTAAAGCGACTGCAAAGCAATACGGCCGACGAAAAGTGTATGGGAGTATTGGCGACTTATTTTTAAGTACATTACCTAAAATATACGTGAAAATCAGCTTGTAGAATTAACGTGAGGTAAGTAATTTTTTATGTACCTTGAAGACCTGATATCTCAGAATTGGCCGTCGCAGCAGGCTAGCAAGTATGCATGCGTTCTTAGTACATACTAACACTACTCAATCGACTACATTTCGTTCGTCAGAAAATACGTGATGTCTGCCGGTACTGGGATCTTACTCTATTAAGATTAAAAGTAAAGATCATTATTTTTAGACACGGGTCTAGATCGGGTTTCTGGGGACCACTGCTGGTGTGACCCGTTTGTCGAAACGTCGAGGTAATCAATCAAAATGATTATCTACAACGAATACATAAATACAACAGCGCACTAACGTAGAAAACAACAATTTAGGGGGTCATAAGTAAGTTTTCCAAAGTTGATTTACAATGAGACAAAACGTATTATTTCATATGTGGGTAGTCCGATAAACAATATCCGACACCTACCCGCGTCTCCTAGCATTACGCACGGCCACAATATATGTCGGAACTTGACCGTTGCAATTTGAACACGTTAACTCATCAACCTATTTCATAACGAACTAAAGAGAACATTACATTTATTTAAGTTACTCGTGCAATACATAACTTAAAGTGAATTAATATGGATAATCCAGGTAAGTCTCTTTTAATATTATATAATTTCGAATAATAATTTGTAATATTTAACACAGTAATAGAGTTTTAAAATCTACTGTTTTTAATTGACAATTTTTTACCCTTTTTTGTTTTCAATAGCATAAATAGTTTACTTCCGGGTCTTTCCGAGTAGAAATTCTTGCATTTTACTATAAAATAAATATTTAGGTTGACAACTGCATATAATTAAGCTACCCCTTTTTACCCCATTGGGAAATAAATTGATTTGAAGTTGGGAAGTAAAAATAACTTTTTTCTTTCTTATGGGCTAAAACATTTTTATTTTATTTTGTAGGTACGGTTGGCATCCCATGACTCCCACCGTGCACAAAATATTAATGCATGGCAGAGCAGTCATCGAAAATTCACTTTTGCTCATTGGTCAGCTTTCAGAGGAAGCTGCAGAGGCCAGAAATAAACATTTTCGGTCATATCGTTTAAACTTTGCCCGAAAGTTTTCTCGCGAAGAATGTAACTTGGATGTTTATCACCGGCTACTTTTAACATCTGATCCACTCATCAGCTCGATGAGGAAAATCAAGAAATCCATTTCCAAAGCCTTTTTGCCGGAAACTTTGCAGCTCTTGCTGCCTGCTGAGCCAAATGAAAATATTTCATTTATTTCAAACAACAGCGAAATTGACGATGAGGAAGATTCGTAGGAACAATTTGACATACACACACATATATATATATATTATTTATTATTTTTTAATCGAAATTATGTTTATTTAGTTCAAATCAATATATAAATTACATATTTTCATGTACTTATTTGTTTTATTTACTCATGATTATTTTTTTTATGAATTTCATTTTTTTTTCAGCAATATTGTAACTATTTTAGGTCTAAAATACCTAAATATTTATTCTAGTGTTGTATGAAATTGAATTAAACCAGTTAATAATTTAGACCGCCTAAATCCCTGATTTCGACGTTAGTGCAGCGTTAATCAAATTATTCGCATCATTAATTGAATTTTAGAGCAAACCACGTCCTTGAGTCGTGGTAATCAATGAAAACGTAACAATGATGTACGATCGGGGTCAAAAGTTTATATTATAGGTCCCTATACATATAAACTTTTATACTCACACACCGTAGAGTTAATGTTTTATCACTTCATCAGATCGTTTTTAACTAAAGCAGAACTTAATAACTTAACTTAAATAAGATGAGCTGTTGAACTTTGATAATTACTTGAAGATCAAACGAACTTAACAAGTGAAGTTCGATCATAATTGTGTGAACATCTTCATTCGATGCGATTTATCTACTGTTTACATGTTGTAGCTACGTCTTTGTAACCTACAGCCTTCACGAATTTTTAGAGTATACGAAAAAATAAAATAAAGACTATTAGGGTCTTTTTTTTTGTATATGGTATCACTTTTTATCTGGCCATACTAGCTTACCTCGTAGGTACCCGCGCGGGCCGTTCTCATTTTTTCAGAGTCGGGTAGGTAATTGTATATCTGGGTAGAAATTATTTCACATTATTTTCTTTCCGATAGGGTGGGCTTATTAACCTAACGGTTAATATTACTGGGAGGGATATGGTAAATCGCATCGAATGAAGATGTTCACACAATTATGATCGAACTTCACTTGTTAAGTTCGTTTGATCTTCAATTGTGTTTCACATCTTCATTCTTAGCGATTTATCTACTGTTTACATGTTGTAGATGTTCAGAGACGAATAAGGTGAAATAATTTGAATTTATTAACTATAAGGTAGGTGCGCAAGTAAATAAAACTAATATTCTAAGTTTAGAACTTTCACTGTAATCAATCAATCAGGTAAATACCTACTTCAGTAATAGGTAATATATTTAACTAAAACACCAAAAGTTATATAATAAATAACAAAATTAAAGTTATTCTCTTATAAATAATTAGGTTGTAAACATTATTTTAAACTAAAACATACATTTTTTTTTTGATTAATTCATTTATGTTAGAATCGAATTGGCAAACTGGTTTGCGTCTACAGTATGTCTGTTGTAATATTTTGCAAAAACTGCAGAAGATTCGCTCCAGCCTGCAGTTTTACGAATAACATCTATATTTACTCCCACTTTATTAGCTTTGGATGTGCTCGCATGTCGAGTACTATGTGTGCTAAAGATCGCAGTATCTACGCCACTTTCTTTAAGTGTAACTTTGATCCAATGGGCAAGTCGCTGCGAAGACAACTTTGAAAATGGTTTTCTATAACTGATAAATAAATAATCATCCTTACGTATATTGGAAGTTTTATTGATATATGCTTTTAGACATCTAGCCGGACATATTTCTGGTTTGGAATTGAAGAAAGGTAATCTTAGCAGTGGTTGGTAAGTATTTGGTTTCGATGTTTTTATAAGATCAGGGATTTTAATAATGATTTCTTTATCGTCTTGGACATGTATATTACCTAATTTTATTACCGCCAGTGTCTGAACTCTGTGTGCAGTCACCAAAGCTAATAAAGTTGAAGTCTTCTTACTAAGAGATTCTAAATCTAAATTTTCATTTGGCCACATTGTAGACAAATGATTTAAAACAACATCTGGATCCCATGTAAGATTATACTTAGGGTTACACGGCCTCATTCTATATACACCTTTCATAAATCTCTTTATTCTAATATCATCTAACGTATTTCCTAATAACAAAGATAAGGCAGACTTGTATGAATTAATGGTGCCATATTTAGCTCCGTTATCAAACACTTCTGTTAAAAAATGAATCACGATTGGCACTGAAACGTTAATATAGTTATAATTATGCTTACTGCAATATTTTAGCCATATTTTGATGCATCCATCGTACTGCTTGTACGTATTCTCCGCTAAAGAGGCTAACATTATTTCAACTGACCTAGGAGAAAGGTATTTCTTCAAAAGTGTTTGCCGGACAACTTCGCGGCAACTAGCTTCAACGAGTGGTGTAGGTTGTGTAACCGTCTGAAAGGAGATATTAAAAGGGTCTCATTTGGTTCAAAATAAATAGGTTCAGAAACAATAAGGTTTTGAAACATAGGGAACCATGCCTGAGTTGGCCAATATGGCACCACTACGATACCCTCTGCCTTATCACTTATAATCTTTTGCAAAAGTCTTGTAATAAGGGAAAATGGTGGAAATGCATAAAACATTGTATCTTTCCATGATACAGTAAACGCATCACAAGCGCAAGCATCAGGATCGTTTTTCCACGATATATATCTATCACATTTAGCATTGCACCTGCTGGCAAATAGATCTATCTCAGGAACCCCATATTTAGAGAGAATTTCATCAAAAGCATAGTCACCTAACTCCCATTCTGTATCCTGAAATTGTTTTCTAGATAGATAATCTGCTTCGTAATTATCTTTCGTATTGATATAGGATGCAAAAAGTTTTAGGTTTCTAATTTCACACCAACTCCAAATATCTTTAACTATTTTATTAAAATGTGGAAATTTTATACTGCCCATTCTATTTATACACGCTATAGTTGTAGTATTATCTACCCTAAGTAATATTGATTTGTTATATAAATGACTGGTAAAACATTTCACTGTTAAGAAAGCAGCCTTTAACTCTAACTCATTAATATGCAGCATCTGTTCTGCTTCTTTCCAAAAACCAGATGATTGGTCACCATTGCAATAACCACCCCAGCCCGTGGTAGAAGAATCTGAATAACATTCTAGATCGTAATTTACAGAACCTAAGTTAGTATGGCTATTGTCTATCTTGTCAAGCCACCAGTGCATATCATCATTTAATGATATGGGGATTTCTATAGTTTGATCATAATTTTCATTATCCTTTAATTGTAAGTACTTAAACCTTTCAAAATTCTTAGTATAAATCCATGAATATTGAACAGCTGGACAAGCAGATATTAATGTTCCGACTAACCTAGCAAAGTCTCTTAATTTACATTTCTTTATACACAAAAAATGTAAAAGTAACTTCTTAATTTTTAACTTTTTATCTTCGGGTAGTTCTAAAATCATATCTTTTGAATTAAAAACGAAACCTAAAAATCGGCATTTTCTGGATGGTGTTAAATTAGATTTCTCATTATTGATTATAAATCCCATTTTTTGCAAAAAGGATACCGTGAAATCTATATTATTTTGGCATTCTATGTAATCCCTACCAATGCAAAAATAGTCATCTAAGTACATGACTGATACTATGTTCCTTGATCTTAGGTATTGTAAGACCGGTTTGAGTAGTTTGGTATAAACATACGGTGCTGTACAGAGACCAAATGGCAAACAATTAAATTGATACAATTTATTCTCAAATTGGAATCTTAAATATTTTTTGTGACTTTCGTGAATGGGAACAAAAAATAGGCATCTTTTAGGTCAGCACATGCCATAAAACAATCTTTCGTTATCAATTTAGATGCAGTTCTGTAATCTTCTAATTTAAAATGCTCTGTCTTAATAAACTTATTTAGGTATTTTAAATTTAAAATAAATCTCTTGGAGCCATTTGATTTAGGTATCAGAAATATAGTAGATATAAATTCACCTTCAACGTGATCACATTTTGAAATTGCACCTACTTGTAAAAGATTATTAATACAATTTTTAAAATCAGATTGTTCTTGTGGTGTTTTTGCAAAAACGTTTGGTGAATCGGATCGATGTGGAACAGAAAAGAAAGGTATTTTATACCCTTGTATCCACGAAAGGATTACCGGATCTTTAGTTATTTTTAACCATTGATTATGAAAATATTTAAGTCGACCAGCATAGCCCACCTGAGTGTTTAGCGCCTCTGCTGGTATGGCTTCCTCGGAGGTGACCGACCGCGGAGAGGCTGGGGTGCCGCTTGCTGTTGGCGAGACGGCGCGGGCGCTTGCTGCTGGCGATATCTCGCTGGATCGCTGGTTGACTGCGACGACGGTTGCTTCGAGTCCATTTTCCGATGAGGCTTGGAGTTTAAACGGTTCTGTTGTTTGTTATTAAAATTATTCTTGGGGAAAAATCTAGTAGTATTCTTTAACATTTCGCCCGATTTTTGTATAGTTTTTGCAGCTCTCAATTTTTCCGTAACATTTTCACCAAACAGCAACTTGTCTCTATTGGTGTCAGTCAGCGTTTCTTTAATACTAGTATTAACTGACGATATCACTAATTTTCTTCTAGTTTTAGTCTCACTAAAATGTACATTACATAAGATGCGACCTGCATCGCTCAGAGATCTCAGCAGCGCTTGTTTATCCGAGGTCTGATTCGTAATGATCAGATCAATAGCATTACCTAATGCTGACAAAGCTAGACCTAGTTGTCTCTGCTTATACATTAAGTAAGAATCTCGTTTGACTAACGTATCTGGAAGCGCCGCTTTTGCTTCAGGATTTAGCAAAGGGGCCAATAACAATTCACAGTTGTTAGGAATTTGGTAGGTACTTAAAAGTTTTTCTTTTACCACCTTCGGCAATCCCTTGCTCAAGATCTCCTGCCAGCGGCTGGCTAGATCTTTGTGGATCGGTTTACCTAGGGCCGACTCCATTTTTGGTGCGTCTCCTAGCAATTCAAGGATGTCATCATCCAAAAGCACTTCGGTAGACTCGTTAGATGTACCTGGTACTGGATCAGAAACCTGAGTCGCTTCTTGCGGCGACTGACGAACAACCTCCATCTCGGTTTGCGAGTTTTGTGTATCCGTTTCGTTCCTGTAACCTTGGTTTTGATCATTGAAGTCCGGGTCAAAGTGCTGCGGCTGCGGCGCATGGACGATAACGTCATTGGTCACATCCTGGACTATGACCTCGTCACCTGCAAATCAAAGCAGTGCTTAGTCGACCGGTTTATTATGCCCGGTATTATGTGGGTACGTAGTAATTGTGACCGTTATTTTAAAACGGAAACAAAATAACCGGTATATTATGCCCGGAATTATTGAAGGTAGTTCTATCTATGAACTGATAACCATTAATTACTTACTTAAATCCTCATTGCTCGATGGCGACAACGATATTTGTTGACGTTCTTGTTCCTTGGCTATTTTTCGCTCTAGTCGTCGAATTTTTCTCCTTAATTCTTCTTCCCTATCTGCCGAATCGTTCTTCCTTCTTCTTCCCGCGTTCGAAGACATCGCGTGAATATTTAAAATAACTCGTACGAATATAGCTAAGTATCTACTAATCTACTAGGTATTAGGTACTAATACCGGAGATGTGAAGGCTTCGGCACGAAGACGAAGAATGAGAACGGCCCGCGCGGGTACCTACGAGGTAAGCTAGTATGGCCAGATAAAAAGTGATACCATATACAAAAAAAAAAGACCCTAATAGTCTTTATTTTATTTTTTCGTATACTCTAAAAATTCGTGAAGGCTGTAGGTTACAAAGACGTAGCTACAACATGTAAACAGTAGATAAATCGCTAAGAATGAAGATGTGAAACACAATAGTTGTTCTGCGAACAGTTGACCACTCGAGCACTTTATTGGAAAGACCTACAATATCATATCATATTATATACCTAGATCTAAGTAGATAGGTATTTAACCACCTTCAAAAAAGCAGTAGATACTCAAGAAGGTAAGGAGTTCATTATGGAAGGTAGTTCTAGGAACACCAACAATGTACCTATAATTAATTAGGTTCTTTATCCTTTGAAAAAAAAGAGCCTATTCTGTAGTTAGAAGTCGAAAAATGAAATCCTCAGATCCTCATCCGACCTTTACTAAATTTTTATGACACTTATAAAAAAAATCATTATAACCCGAGTATAATTAGGTATAGACAGTAAATAAAAATTTGAACATGCATCCTTGTTAATTGCTATTAAGTAGGTACCTACATATTATGTTTTAGTCGTAAAATGTATTTTATAATACACCAGCTCACCCGGCAAAATTTGTTCCGCCTTAGAGCAAAAAAAGTATCCTTTGTACTGTTCTGGTTTTAAGCTACCTACAAACTAAAAATACGTTTTTTTCGTAAATACCTACTTAATTGATACCTACATAGAAAACACCCAGAACCAGAAAGAATATGGTCAGCATAAATACTTGCCCCCAAGGGAATCGAACCCGCAACCTTATGCTTTTGCAGACAGCATTCGCCCGAAAAACAACTATTAAAAATACCTTTTATCACAGAAGTCTTCGAAAGTAACCTAAACTTACCCCTTTTTCTAGGTGAATTTAAAACTCGATAACCGTATTGAATGCGACTCGACACAAACTGGAAACCATTATTGGAAATATCAAAGAGTCGTTGCATGTGATTGTTGGCTACGTTGTTGTGTGAATCTGTCTGTCAATCTGACAATTGGTGGCCTTTATGTCGCGTCGCTGCATGTCGTTTTCTCTCGTTCACCTATAGTTCGTTTTTAAGAGGACAGTCTCTCCATTATCTTTCTTCATACAAACGTAGTCGACGTTTTCCTCCCTGGATAAAGACATTAGAGCAAATATTATGTTTATGCCATAAAACCTATATCTGTCATGACAATGCATCTACCTTTTCATTTTTTTATTTTTTTTATTTTTATTACTATTCGAATTAGAAAATGAAAAAAAGCAAAAGATAGATGCATAGTCATGGGGCTTTCTGACACAAGCGTTATTCGCTTAAAAGAAAGCCTCAAACCGGAAAAAATGTAATGTATATTTTGGTTACTGAAATAAACAATTTATTTATTAATTTATGACAGATATAGGTTTTATGGCATAAACATATTTGCTCTAATGTCTTTATCCAGGGAGGAAAACGTCGACTACGTTTGTATGGAGACTCTTAAGTTGTAGACTACGATTTAACACATCTCGACCCGAAGAACAATGTCAAATACAATGAACAAAAACGCCAGATTAAAGTCTAGAATTTAAAAAATGTAGTATACGACTACATATACCCCATTCTCTATTTCAGAGTAAGTATAAAGATCAAAAATGTAAACAAAAAAATTCGTACACTTCTTTAAAAGCGACAGCTCTCTATTTACATGTTCCTAAAATATTCACAGTTATTTGTTATTTTTTTAAATAAGATGCTGAAATAAAGTAAAGTATTTTTTAAGAAACTCTGGCTCCATTATTATTTTATAAGTATGTAGAGAAAAGTATTGAATAATAAGTTTGTTTGGTAGTGTAAAGAAGTTTAGCAATATCTTCGCGCTTCGTCTCCTTGTAGCTTGTTTGAAACTACTCCGGCCACGGTTGGATGTGCAGCAAGGAAAATTATTTCCTTTGAGTTATAAACTATGTTGAAGAATAATATTTCGCTTTTCATCCCGACACCCGCCTATACTAGTGCCACAACCACAACACAACGTGCAGTGTGCAGGGTTCAAAGAGCACCACCCTTTCACCGCTCTTTGAATGCGGTAGATATATAAATGCTTTTGTGTTAGTATTAGTGACACCATTCATTAATCGTGCATCAACGCGGCTTTTAAAAGCTATCATTGGTGACTAATACCTATTATAGACTATTAGGCAAACTGTGATTATCTTATCTTACAAATATTATAAAGCTGAAGACTTTGTTTGTTTGTTTGCACGCGCTAATCTCAGGAACCGTTGCTTTGAATTATGTCAGTGTTGGATAGTCAATTTATGGAGGAAGTCTATAGGCTATGTTATATATTTTTTTTAAATAGGCGGACGAAGGTGCGGGCACTGCTAGTACTAACATAAAAGCAAAGAAATCTAAATAGCCGTTTTTAAATGACGCTGCACACTGCACGTTGTGTTGTAGCAACAGTCAGGTGTCGGGACTGAAAACTACACATTAATCTTTAACACAGTTGATATGGAGTTCGAAAAGTGACTCCTAATTCAGTCAATTACCTTTGAGCCAACCAAATGTACCGTCTGACGACAAAACTGTATACCCTCATTGTGCGAATTATTGATATGAATGTATTTGATCCAAGTAGGTACTTAGATCCTGCTAGGTAATAAGGTAGCCATATTGCTAACAAATTTCCATTGAAACAATTGAAATTGTTAATTGAAACATGTAATTTAGTCGCTAACATATTGTCATTCAATGAAAACTAGCGACTGGAACTGTCCAATTATATACCCGAAACGCAAAAATCAACAGTTTCAATCGAGATTTGTTAGCAACAGACTTACGTAATCAACTAGCTGTATAGTCCTATTGCAGTTGCAGTTCTTTAGATTTGGTAATCTGAAGAACTCACAACTGTAAACATTTTATTTTACGAGCGGAAAATATTTCAATAATGAATGACAAAGATCTGGACACTTTTGATGCTATTTCTTTTGGGTTTTTCTTATTTCTTCTCCTTCACTTTTCGGCTACGGACTCGGACAATGTGTTAAAGGACTAACGTATAATAATAAATGACGTCTTGCAGATATGGAATACAATAACTACGAAGAAGAAGAAGGGAGTGACGTGGACCGTGAACTGAGACCGGTTGCGCGGCGCACAGGCAAGCACATCGCAGCGGGAGAGGAGCGTCCGCGCATCAATTCTAGTCAACAGACAACACCTACTGATGGTGAGTTTAACATTTACTATGGTTTATGGCCCTTCTTTTAAAACGATCATCTAGACGAGAATAGATTGACGAAAATTATAGACGGGTGAATTACCACCACAAATTGAGCGATATGGCAGAATCAACTTTAAAAAAAAAACCTAAAAATCGCTTAGATTACTACACTACAATGTATTTTGACCTTCTAACTATTAACCATTGGCTTAGACTTTAACTAAACAAATTAAAATATAAATTTACATTGCAAAACTTCTGTAAAACAGCTTTTCCGACACGTTGGCTGGTGCAGCCATTAAGGAAAAAGGGTCGGATCTTGTTCCCACTGTCGTCTTCCTTCTTCTCGATGTGTTACAACTTAGACCATATCATCACTTGCCATCAGGTGAGATAGTGGTTAAAAAAAGTTCATCTATATCGTGTGTAAAAAAAAACGTTTGAAACAAAATGAAATGCATTTATGTCACAAAGTTAATTTGACGATTGCAAAATTCAGTTGCCATATACCAGTTGATTTTCAATCAGTGCGACTGGATGTTTGAAAGGTTTCCCGTAATTAAATTAAAACACCTCCGTGCTGCTGTGATTTCATTATGGACAGGGGCTACAAAGTGAATACGCGAATTCCGCTACTGAAACGGAAACTGGTATTTGCCTGTTGGATTCAATTTCCTCGTTTGGCGCGGAATATGTCACTTAACGCTCGTTGCACTCTTTACTCCATTTTCTTTATCAAGGAACTCAATTCAATTAGTAGGTAGATGTACGTATTGGGGTTTATTGTCATAGTCCTCACTATAAAACCTTATCTACAAGTAGTGCGAAATAACTTTTTTGTTTAATAATTTTGTGATGTAGGTACCTACCTACCTAGGTATACCTATTTTCTCGTTAATTCATAATTTAATATTGTTTCTTTATGCGACCCGACGAATGTATATATTTTATTGTAATTATGATCTCATGTTAAACGTGGCTGAAGTAAGTGTTTATTAGTAACTGGTTACAAAACAGTGAATAAAATTGTTTTTACGTAGCTGGTTACGAGTTACTTAGTTACCAAAGTGGCTGAAGGGTTAGTGACACAGTACCTAATGTCTTTTTTGAGAATATCTTTAAACTTGAACCTATCTATATTGTCCACACCAGTGGGGATAACGACAATTGTTTTAAAAAAGGTTTTGTCTTTTTTTTATTGCGTATAGTACCTGCGTTTGACTACTATCACACCTGTTGATAAGTGTTGATGCAGTCTAAGATGAAGCACGTTGACCAAAAGGTACACCTGTTCAGTTCACTCGATTTAATTTGAAGACCTTAAATTGTACTTTCGCCAGAGAAAACTTGTTCGCTAAGACGTCTAGTATAACCCCTTTTCCATCCTCGAAACAATAAAACAAAAAAAAACACTGTTATATAAATAATATATTCAAGACTAATTCGTTTCATACGACAAGATAACAAGAGAAAATATAATGGAAAACGCTAACAACAAAACGTGAATGTTATTTATGATCTAGTTTTCAAGCACAGTGACGTATTTATGTCATAGTCTACATATGCATGAGGAACACATGCAAATGTAGACTATGTCATTTAAAATTCAAGACATTTTTTGGTTTTAATTGCGTGGTGTTTTTTAATGCATTAGAATGACAAATAACAAAAGAAGGGACCTGTAAAGGTCTCGAAACGTTGAGCATTGAAACAATGCTAAAAGTAAAAAAACACCACGCGATGAAAACCAAAAAATGTCTTTAATTTCAATACAACATATAACATCGCGAAAACAGAAGAAAAACTATGTAATTTTATCTCAAAATATATGCTTTTTATTGTGTTTCTGAACTAACGTTAATTCAAACGTAGGTATTCAAACGTAGTTGCTCAAAATAGTTTGGTGACTTTTAGAACTTTTAGAATCAAACTTATTTCATCCGGTGTCCGACATATACGACAGTGCGCGCTTGCCGTGAGTTATACACAAAAAAGAACAGCGCGTGTGCCGCGCAGTGTAGGGTTTCGTAGTTTCATGAATAGCTATTTGAAAAATTCAGCTTACCGATGTACTAACTTACTCATGTAATTTTTTTTGGATTTTGTTCGAAATGTTACTTTTACGTCTTTCAATTTTGATAAGGGTATGTAGTATTTGTAAATTTGAATTTGTTGTCTACTATATCTTAGGGATAACCTACAATAACCCATTTCTTAATCTATAAAGAAAAAATGTTTGTATTATGTAATGACAAAAAAACTATGATCGTAGTAAGTATATAATCGCTAGTATAATATAAAATAGGTACCTATAAACTACCATGGTAAATACTTATTTATCTTATTAATATTAAAACAACGGAACCCTACATAGAATAAAAAGTTTCTCTAGACATACAGTATTTTTGAAAGAACTATCTAACTAACGATATCCCACACGATGGGATAAGAAGAGAAAAAAAAATATTCGTGATTAATTGTAGTCTCTGAGCTAAGCTGCGGAGGTTTGCCTCTCCGCAGCTTGACAAAACTATAGGGTTGCTTGTTGACTACGAAACCCTTAGAAGAGTTCACAGAGTAAATGTTCATTATCTACCTTGACAAACTAGTTACCTAAGTAGGAGACTGTTGCAGGCGACAACCGACGTCGTCGCCTGGATGGAACTTTAGAAAGCTAGTCTGTAAGACGTAATTACCAGACGCAATTCATGTATAAATCCTTTAAGAAAGTTGCTGAGATCACCTCAACTGCAGACTTCATTAACCGGCGTGTTTAATCGAGCGAAATGATCTACTTTGAAAGATGCTGCACACTGATTGTGCTGCTTTTTATGAATAATAATTTTCCTTCCTATTAATATTTTAAACGCAAATATTTGCAATGTACGTATGTGACTTTGTTACTTCTAAACGCATAAGCTACTGAAACCATTGCGATGAAACTTAGAATATAGACAGCTGGAGACCTAGAATAACACAGGGTACTTATTATGCCGATATTACCACGGGATCGGGCCAAACGTGAATGTAACCGCGGGGCACTGCTAGATCTATGGTCTACCTACACTAATATTATAAAGTTGAAAGATTTATTTTTTTGTTTGTAACGAATTGGCTCCGTAACTTCTCGACCGATTTAAAAAATTCTTTCACCAATAGAAAATACATGTTCGTACAAGTACATATTGATCCCGATATTCCACCGGTATCGGCGGTACTTGTACTAAGCGTTCAGACAATAATTAATATATAAACGCTTAGTGGAGACAATGCAAGACTGGAATTCCGGACTGTATTTGGCGCAAAGAATAAGCATTGCCATTCAGCGGGGCAATGCGGCCAGCATTTTGGGCTCGCTGCCAGATGTCGAGGACTTCGATTTATTATGAAAAGTTCTATTTTTATAAATATGTAAATAGTATAGATAACATTTATTAATGAGAAGCAGAACATTGAATAAAATAGATTTATATTTTTCTGAAAATAGTATTCCCATTAAGCTTATGATTATTTTGTATGAACGATTTTAAATTAACAGGGTTGTTTTCACTACAACTTTTATTAAATAACCATGTTTCAATTTGTTTTTCGGAGCTCGATATTTCGCGAGTAATTGCATCGGGCTTGTAATTAAAATACGGTGAATAACTCTTTATTTAATAATATTTGTCGTGGATATTTTGTAAATTATTGAAGTAGTGTGTACAGTTGACCAGGCTTAATTTAAAAAATGTTGTTGTGGGAACGAACCTCCGCATAACAGTTAGTTGGAGACAAAATAATGGACCCTAATTTAATCGTGCCTACATAAAAGTTTAAAAACCCTAACAATTGATAATTAACAGCATACTGGGATGCTATTCTGTTCATAATTCTGAAGGTACTCATCACATCTTCACTATTTTTTTATGGGACCAACTCGAAGCCATTACAAATAACAAAGAATCATCGCGTTCCGACACCTGATGGGGGAGATATACGGTAACATACACACAAAAAAAACATACATGTATGCGATATAAAATCGTTGATCGGCACTTTTTTTCTGCACTTATTGGCTAAGATGTATGTCAAGGTCAAGACATAGCAGCTATAGCATTTAGTTAAACTACGTTAGACCATTGACATGGTGCTGTTTTCTAAGCCATCCTAGTCAGTAGCCAGGCCATCAAACAACTAATAAATAAATACTTTTTTATTTTTATTTTATTTATTTAATAAGCACAGTGTGAGAGCAATTTTTTTTATCACCGACGACTTAGGGGCTGGCTATGGAAATCAGCATCTCGTGAATGGTCCATTAGTAAGTTAGGTATCCTGACTATTTACTACCACAATTTTAAAACTTACACGTTTTTCTTCCGTTTCCGTCCGATTTTCGTCGTGTCTTCTCGGGACCACGGCCGGTATAACCCATTTGCCGAAACGTCGAGGTAATTAATAACAATGATTATTATCTACTAATTCTTAAATTGCAAGATAGGCAGGAAAAAATGTTTGTTAGTTAGTATGTTAGGTCGGCTGTCATCGTTTTGCATACGAAGAGGTAACCTGGCACCGAGCCAGTGTTTTTACTCATGCAACCATAACACTTTGTTTTGTATTTGCGGTAATTTGCTTGAATTTTTGTGTTGGGTACGAAAATTCGTTGAGATTTATAACCGGTTGATGTGTCTACTGGCGTAAGATTTTTCTTTGCTTTTAAGAGGGATCGCGTGAGATTTTAGTTCGTCTTCAAAGAAAGGTGAAGGTTCTCAATTCGGCCGTGGCTATGTTTTTTTATTATTATCTAATTGAAATTATCAATATCTTTATTGTTTAAGTAAGTGTCCGCCAATAATAAGATCTTACTGTAATAAGAATATCGAATTTAGAAAACAATCAACAGTAAAATATATGTGACTAGCTGCGGTTTCACCTGCGTAAGTCCCGATCCCGTGGGAATATCGGGATATAGCCTATGTTACTCAGGGTGAATGTAGCTTTCTAATGGTGAAACAATTTTTGAAATCAGTTCAGTAGTTTTTAAGATTATTCCTTACAAACATACAGCCGCACACACACACACACACACAAAAATACAAATCATTCCTCTTTATAATATAAGTATAGATATAGATTATTTGTAGTGGTTACTTACTTCTGTCACTTTTTATTTCCTTTAATATTTTTTACTGTATTTATTTTGATTGATCTATACGCCGCTACAACGCTAACGCGTGGCGTTGGATTTCTTTTGATGTTAACGTATGTTTAGTGTGTATGTATGTATAACATACGCATGGGTCCGAGATGAATAAGTTCCGGTAGCCGGATGTTACATCCGGCCTGTAAATGACCGGATACTCCATACATTTTTATATAGGCGCAGGTTTTAGAGTTCAACTAATATGCGATCCAGTATGAGCTAATACGGGTATTTTTGGGCACAGCCACGTCATCAAGATAAGTACCTACCTAACCTAATATTTAGAATTATTACTGAAATGCATTTCTATCACTATCTATACCCAAACTAAGTTATGGCTTGTACTATAAGATTAGCTAAATTACCCTTTGGGTACGGAACCCTAAAAAATAGCTCAATTCTATGCAACGCTAAGCTAAATTAACTAAGTATATTCGCAATGGCCTTTCAGCTTGACTAATAAGTGGGGTGGGTGGTGGGTGAGGCACGCGCGCTTTTACTATCTACTCTATCTTCTTCTTCTGTACTTATATAATAAAGCTGAAGAGTTTGTTTGTTTGTCTGAACGCGCTAGTCTCAGGAACCGCTTGTCCGATTTGAAAAAATATTTCAGTGTTGGATAGTCCACTTATTGAGGAAGGCTATAAGCTATATTTTATTTTCAAAAAGTTTTGGCGGACGATGTTGCGGGCACTGCTAGTTACAATACAACATAGAATTCCCTGCGACAAAGAACATAATTTTACCCGAAACATTAATTAGGTACCTACCTAAATTATTTCCTAATCCATGAGGTGGATAAACATATTTGAACAATCGAAGGTTTTATAAAAGTTTATGAATATGGGGAGAGACAATAGCCATCATAGCAAATGATTGTGCTAATAATTATCGAAAAATATTCTAATAGGTACTTTTCACACTTGACATCTGAGGAAAACAGGCACTCCAGCCTGATTCTCGCGGTGAGAAGTTGGCACAGAGCCAGAAACCCCATCTGAAATTTTAGCTACCAGTTCAGTAAGACATTCGACCTCTCCGCGTAAGTGAAAAAAGCATGAACTTCTTGTATGTTTACAGGATACGTGGGGTTCTCGCTTGATTGGTCGCATATAGTTCTATGCAGGTTGGTTCTTCATTAAAACCACTGTGATGATACTTTTTTTACATTTTTTATATGAGTTTTTATATTTGGTTTATTGTGAGGGTTGAATAGGTATATAAATTCTGCGTAAAATTTCTATTATGTTGTTAGTATTTTGATGTTAGTCTGTATTTTTTGGAAATTGTGGATGGCGGTTGGCGTTGAGTTTAGTCAAACAAACGTATTGAACAACACTGCTCATAGGTACGCGTAGAAACTTAAAATTACCATTGATAATGAACATAAATCGACTAGAGGGCGACAGAAGACGAGACAATCTAAATATTATCTGTTCGGATTTAATATCGAACACGCAGCAATCTCGTAATTGTGATAATTACACGAATACGTAATTGCTATGATCCAACTAGTTCTTAAGTCAGTCGCACTCTGACCATCAAAATTAATCGTAGTGTTTTTTTTTTTTTTTTTTTTTTTTTTTTTTAATTTATTTATTTAACAAAAAGCACTTAAATTAATGTTATAAATTAATGCCAAACTGCGAAGCAGTTTGTCGGCATCAGTTCTCGTTGCTTACACGATTATTAGCACTTCTTATTTTATTATAACCCTAAATGTATATAATATTAACATTAAAAGCTTAGAATTATACTTAAATTATGGACACATGGTTAAGTAGTGTTTTTTAAGGACTTTTTTCAAGTTGATTTTATGTTTAACACTAGCAGTCAGATTAGGAGGGAGTTCATTAGTTATCTTAGGTGTGATGTAACGTCTAGTACGCTTTCCGTAGTAATTTGACACTCTTGGTACAATAAACAGCTGTGTCTTTTTACACATACGGGTTGGGTGTCTCTGTACTTTTTCAGTTTTGTATTCGTTACTCTCAAATTGTTCCGTTACTATAGCTTTTTTGACTTTATATTCCACTGGCAAGACATTACAAATTTTAAACAGCTTTTCG